>CM077463.1:64807665-65395165 GCA_039654755.1 Calcarius lapponicus
TCCTCTTTAGGAAAAATGTGAGATGCCAGCTAATTGACAAGTTCTGCTTGTAGGGAGCTGAGAGCTCCATTAGAAGCCATTGTCCAGGGACCTTGGGTTTATTGTATTTCCAGCAGATAGGATGCAAGTGTAGCTCCTTAATTTTGATAAAGCTTTATTTCAGAGGTTTGGGAACACAAATATCTATGGGAAGGAAAGATTCCTGATTCAGTAGAAAGCAATTGTGGCAGTGTTCTAACAGTGTCCATGGGCTCATTTCTGTGAGGAACCTTAGGGCAGCGTGTGCTCAGCTTGGTGTACTGGGATCACAATTCCTAACTTTTCCTTTTCCTCCATCCTTTTCCCTCCTTTATGGTCATCTCCCATGTTTTGGCCCTTTTTAGTCCCACGCTCCTATCAGCCAGTACTTGCTGATGTTCTTTCTCTGCAGTCCTTCCAAAAGCTTCTAGCCTCAGTGTCTACCAGCCTTCAATGGGGTGGGTTCATGTCTGACATTGGGTGGGCCTAGGGAAAGTTTTAGGATGCCTTTGATCCAGGACAGCTCCATGCTCGGTGTGCTAGCAATGCAACCAGATCAGCTTTTCCCTTTTCCAGTAACTGCACCACATATCTGTGTGTAAGGCACACCTCATCTCTTTCCTCTTGCTAGACATGAATGTTTTATAGCTTTGTATAGAAATTTTTCAGCAATGAAAATAGAAACACTGATGTCAGTTCTTGATAAGTTGCTCATATCAAATCACATCCCACTGGTAAATCTGGCATAGCTCTTTCTTACAGAAGTATTATGTGAATGGATGCCCAAAATAACATTTGGTGTTAGGAGTATCAAGGTCTCATCTGTAATAACAATAACTACTGAAAATCCTGCAGGAATAAAACAGATGATGGTTTGTAGATAAATTTTAAAAATTGTGTGAATTTATTTTTAATTTCCTTGTGTGACTTATTGAGATTGTTGCAACCTCATCATTGCATGTCACCAGTAATAACATAAACGTCAAAAAAAGCAATCTTTATGAATGTTTCAGGCTTTTTGTCCAGCTACAAAAATTATATAAAAGGAATTTCTCAAATGCTAAGATAGAGTCCATTACTTTCTTCCATAGTTTCCCTTAAAACATTTCTTCTGCCACCTAAAAGTCAGTGTGTGCCACTATGGTACAAGGTGAATTAGCAAGCAGGGTTCAATTCAGGTGTTAGGAAAAAATGAGTGTGTGAGGGCAGTGAAGCAATGCAGGACATCTCCAGGGAATCCTTCAGCCCTGGAGGTGTTTGTGGTCCCAGGAAATGTCTCCAGGAATCATGCAATGGTAGGTGGTTTTGCCTTAGGATAGGGACTGCATGAAACAATCTTTTGAAATTAATTCTAGCCATATTTTTTTTATATTTTTATGTTACAGCATTTGCTATTGCAAGTAATTTATAAGAGTAATATATAATAAGTAATCTTAAGTTTTAACTGCAGGATAGGAGCACTTGATAAAAAATGAAACCCATAAGTACAAGAGAAAAGGTGTCAAATCTTATGAAAATGATTAAATACATGACTACTGTAGCTTAATTAATTAAAATTTAATTAAGTCCAGGTGAAGGAAACTGAAATAAAATTCTGAGAAGACCATTAGAAACTTAGTGGTTCTTCTGTTTACCTCTGAGCATCCAATGATAAATATGTTTAAATATTCATATGACTCATGCACGTATGGATAGGGATCTTTATTTGGACTGGGTGTAAGGGCATAGCTGTATGAACATAGGTACTGAGCACCACCTTTGAGATAAACTTCTCAGATTTGAGGCTGGAGGAAAGAATTTTTGGGTAATGTAGGTTCTGTCTCCACAGTATGCTAAGGCCATGCAGTACATGCAGGAGGAAGCTGCCCTAAGTCTGGCGGGGCTTTGCCTGCTTAGGCACAGATGGGAATCAGCTGGAGATGAGGCCTTGGTCACTTGGGAAGGCACCTCTGGGCTGAAGCTCAGAAAACTGACTGATCCTACTTGAATTTGAGAATTTAATCTCCACCTGGTCTCTGGAAGTGATGGTTGCTCTGAATGAATGATCCTGATGCTCAAAAATGATTAGGTGAGCCTTGGCAGAGAGAGGAAATGCAGCATACCTGTGTGGTTCACAATTCTTTCTCATTCAAGTATTTGCAAGATTTTCTACAAGGGGAAAGAAGTTCAGGTTTTTGCCATCTTACTGTGTCCTTGGTTTCACTCACAAAATCCCCAAGCATGGGGAGTTATTCAGTGCTCACCTCAGCCTCTAGCCTGAACTGTGGCTCTCAGTTTTGACTCAGTTTTGACAGACTTGACTGAGTGGCAAGTCCTGCTCTGGAACTGCAAAGCAAAGAAGGCAATTGTGCCTTCACACCAGAGCAGGGAGCACGACCTTTCCTTCATATACCACTGCACATGTTACAGCTGTGACAGCTTCTCACTCTGGCTCCTGCTTTAGGCACAGGCAGGGAGAACTGCCCTGCAAACAGTTGCTCCAGTCAACATACTCATTCCCATGGAGAGTCATTACAGCCAATTTTCCACAGGATTGTCCTCAAGGAAGTGAAACTGGCACTTGGAACAGCCTGGGTGAGCGTGCTTCCAGGAGGTCTCCTTGTCAGAGCTCTCTGCAGTTCTACACAGTGCTCAGAGAAGGGACTGAATACATTTTGCAGAGCTAGCAGGGATTAAATTCTCTGTGCCAGACACAGACCATTTTAGAACCTCATCCTTCAATTTTTCTTCTTTTTTTTCTTACCCCCATCCTTAGATCCTAAAGGGCAAAGACATTGATAGGCAGCAGTAAGGCACAGAACTATGCCTAATCAGGCAGTCTCTATGTATTAGATTTCCATATACAAATTCATAAGCAATGATGACATTTCAAGGGGTTTTCTAGAATTTCCATAACCTTTCTCTCTGTGTCTGCTGTGTATGCTAATGGAGACATGAGTAGATGAGCTATAACAACATTGCTGTTCTGAAATTTTGCCTGTGGTCCCATCCATGCAGCCATTCGGAAATCCTAGAGAAATATATAAAGCTCTCAGAATCCATCTGTGAAAAATTATTAGAACAAATAAGCTGTGTCAGAGAAGCTGTAGATATGTGAGAAGCTCAGTTGTTCAGGAAGACTTGATAAAATTTATTGGATCTCAACTGAATGCAGGTGCAGTGTCCTTGCATTGCCAGGAGGGAGAAAGCAAAGCAGAGCACAGCAGAGAGAAGGGGAGCTGCCCGTGGCTGCTGCCCTGCTCTGGGTGGGGAGTGAAGCTGTGCCATGGCACACAGGTAGCACTTTGCTGAGGAGAGTGGGGAAGGGAGATCAGCTGAGCCATGGCAGCAGCTGAGGCTAGAACATTCCTTCTCCATTGAATTTTCCTGGCATGCAGCTTCTAATGTTTTCTCCTCTAGAACTGCAAGGAAAAAATCAAAGTGGTTTTAATATCTTTCAATCTGAAAAAAAAAAAAAAAAAAAAAAAAAAAAAAAAAAAAAAAAAAAAAAAAAAAGAGGAGACATTACCATGCCATTCCATTGCTTTGTTGGCTTATGGAAAGAAAGAACAATTTCTTTTGATGCCATACAAGAACAACCATGTCTGGTTCTCATTGTGAATTCAAAACCATGCATAAGGAAAAGGAAACCAAACTTGCTGCAGCTCTGTCCAGGCAGGTTGTATAGGCTCTGTCCAGATTAGTTCCTGATTTTGCCAAGAAATGCTTTCCAGTGAGCCCATCCCATCCATAGTGGAGGGGAGTAGATCTGTTCTCATGCAGTTTTTATTCACTTCAGTACTGCCATGGATTTATCCCAGTAAAAAGTTTGATGTGAACATAATAATCCATAGGTATAATTCATTAGTAAATTAAGCACTGATTCCACCTCTTGAGACACTGAATATTGAGTTTCTCTTTCTTTTAAGTTCTTTTAAGTGTGCTCCTTCAATGTTGCTCATCTCAGCAGCCCGTGGTCAGCATTCTAACAAAATGGAAGGAAGCATGAAAACATGAGTTTATATGCAAAGCATGTATGAGAGAGGGCAAATAAGGGAGAGAGAAAGCAAAGGAGAAATAGAAAGAGAAAATGAGAAAAGGAGAGAACAGGTGAAAGAGAAGGATGGAAGGAAGAGAGAGACAGGAGAGGAAAAGAAAGACAGAGATAGAAATGTCAAGCAGGAGGGTCTACTGTCTTTTATTATGTCTATGCCATGTTTAATTGCTGAATTATGTTGATCAAAATCCATTATGCCTTTTTATGAAGGAAACACCTGGACAAAAATATATCCTTGAAAGAAGCACAAGGACTTTCTGTAAGGACACATTATGTGTGTAAAGTGTTTGCTTGTCACTTTATTGAATTCTTATCCAGGCATTATTTAAACTGTTTCCATAGGGCACAGGTCTTTTTTATAAAAACCCACCCACTCAGATACCATATTAAAACAGGCTATCAGATTTCTTTGGCATTGTCTCATTCACAAATCCCCCTGGGCTTTAAGCCAATATGTTTGTCTGCTTTATCCAAGTAAAAATAGATGCTCCTCTCAGGTTTTGCTAATATTCTACCTGGAACTGAAGTCAGACTGCCAGATCTAGAGTTACCCTGGTTTTCTTTCTGGTTTGTTTTGCGATCACAACATTTCTGTTCTTTCCCTTTGTCTCTTTTCCAGCTTTTGACATTTACAGAAGCTTAGGGTTTCTTCTGAACATGTGCAGAAGTGTCAGTGTTGCTAGAATAATTCTATGTTATCACAACAATAGCCTAGGCTTCCTTTTTTGTTATTATACCTTTGTAAGAATTAAGAATTGTCGAATTCTAAATCTCTTGCTGTTATCCTCTCGCACCAGCACTGTGCTGTGCTGTTCTTCTCTACAAAGTCAGTTTCCATCTTTTTTCTCCCTTTCTCTTTTTCTGGTGTCAGAGGACTAGGGTGCAGCTTTTGAGCAGAGCTCTTGGGAGCAGGTGAGAGGTGAGCTCAGCTGGGACAGGAGTGAGCTGGCGCTCTGAGTCGGAGGCAAAGCTCCGAGCCGAGGGATCCTCCTTGCATCACCCTTGCTTCCAGGAGTTACAGGGAAGAGGGGAAGTAATCTGTCACTAATCTGCTTTCTCATGCTAGCTTAGCCACTCTGCAGGACAGGCTGTGGTGAGGGGGCAGAGCCAGGCACTGCCTCCCCAGCTCCGAGCTGGCCCTACCAAGGCTGCTCCCCGAATGCTCGAACCCGACTGCCCCTGCTGCGTGCAAAAAGCTTCTCCTTCCTCTGACAATTACAGCTAGACAATGCCTAGTTATACTTTTAAAAACTGCCAAAGCTGCAGTGGTTATTCAAGTCTTGTCAGAGCCTCTTGGCTGGAGTTATCATGAAACCTCTCATTAAACAGAAATCCTGTGTTTTTGGCGCAACATGTGCTTCTAGTTTCTAGCAGGGAAACAGCAGCTGTCCTTCCTCCAGGGCTGCGGCCATAGCCAGCAGCGGGGAATAAAGAGATAAACACAAATTAAAGAGACCTTTAAAACAGCATGCAGGAAAGCCTAGGGCTGTTGCAAAAGCTTGGACCCACTCCTGTTTTATCTGACTTTAGATATGTCCTCTCTGATTTCCAAGAGCACAGTGACTCCTATGCAAAGTAGCCCTTGCCTGAGGCTGCCCAGACAGTGGGTGCCTCCAGCCTTGTGATTCCAGGGATAGTACGAAGACTTCCATCGTGCCATCACCTTGACATCATCAGGAACAGCAACTGCTAGTTCTCCTTGTGATATATTACTCTGAAACAACATAAATGTCAACTGGCTGCCTGCACATAATGCACTGGGAGAGCACAGCATTGCCCTGAGCCTCCGGCTTCGTTCTGGGCCAGCTGAAGCCCTGGTATCTTTAAAAAATTAAACAGAAGTAGAATATAGCAATGCAAGTAATAGTCAAAATCAAATTAACTTTTTATTTCATGTGCCACCTCCTCTTTCACACTGCTAGGAGGGTTTTCCATACATTTTTACTTCTTGGTGTCAGCCAGTTTCGCGTTGCTTGTGCTGGTCCTGGTCATTGGCATAAAGCTGTATTCATACTGTTTCGTTTTGAGGAAAATGGTTTATAAAAAAGTGAGATTCAGTCTTTGCGTTGTCATCAAAAATCAATCAGAAAGGGAACCCACGGCTGTTCTTGAATGACAGAACAATCTTTGGCAAAAAAATGTATAAAAATACTAAAATTAAATAAGAATCTTTGTATTATTCAACAAAGAGTTGCTCTTTTTCTGTATTGACATCAACAATTTTGTAAAAGATGAGTTCTTTTCACAGAAACACATGTTTGATACACCTTAATTATCCTACTTTGAAATTGCATAAATAATTGTTCATGATAAATCCAGTTAATTTTAAAGAGTGAACTTAGGAAAACTGAAGTTTTAAAAGTTGTCTCTTGAGTAGACATAACCTGTGTCCTACTACTGACAATACACCCATTCCTTTTCTTCAGTTCCTGGCTGGGGTGGTGGAAGCAGGTTTGTGACTGTTCTCAGGACAATTCAGAAACAGCAGATTAGAGCTGAGCCACCAGATGTTCAGAGATTAAATCTGAATGCATGGCTGTCAGTTTTAAGAGAACTATTTCAAGGACTGATTACAGTATAGTCACAGTAACACAGAGCTCTGCGCAGCCTGCAAAACCCCTCCAAATATCCAGCTAACCTCTCGTATGGGTTTTGCAGCCTGTACTGTATTCCTGCCTGCCATGGCTAAATCTGCTACCACTATCCAGTTTAAATACAGGTAGGTGTCCTTTAAAAAGGTAAGTTTACATGGCAGGACCTATAGTGCACTCATCTTCTTGCAAACAGAGTTATTCACACACTTGACCTGTTTGCTTGGTGCTGATATTGTGCGTGGGGCTCTTTTGAATACATGGACAGAGACAGCATTTTGCAGAGCTTGCATGTGCATATCTGCAAATTTGAGTAATATTAAAAAGTGTACTTACCATGCATAAAACTTGGATGTTAAGGCTTCCAGGAATAATGCTGAAGTAAGAAGTATTGCCTGTTATTGTACTCTTGAGGAAAAAAATTCAAACTAATGGAAAAAATACTATACTCATTAAATGCTCCCATTGCACAGAAAAAATAAATTCTAGTAATAGCAAAAGATTAAGTTGTAAAGATGTCTGCATTACACTATGTGTTATACTATATTTTGTGGTTCTCTTATATTTTCTGTCTGAGTTGTTTTTCTTTTTGCCCTGCAACAGGGTATTAGCCTTTGTTTTGTGGTTATGAGTTCCTGGCCAATTGCTCAAAGTCAAATGAGCCTGGGGAATTGTGCCCATAATGCACTGCAAGAAACTTAATTTGTTTTTTGTGCCTTTCTTCTGACACCATGGAAGCTGCATTTACCAGAATAATTTAGCAAGCGCAGTTTTATCGTGATGCTCCAAAGTAACAGCAAACCTCTGACAGCTGCAGCTGTTTTCAGAGCCTGTAATGAAATGGAAGATGAGTCAGAGTGACGCTGTGCCAAGGGATACTGCCAGTGCAACACAACCTCCGTGACAGCTCCAGTGAGGAAGGCAATGTCAGTGAAGAGGAGGTGTCTGGAAAGGTTGAGCCAAAGTATGCCTCACTGACAGATCTGGAGAAAGGAGCTGCATCCCCCAGAAGGGAAGTTGGTAGGTTTAAACCTGCTCAGCTGGGTTGGGCACTATCAGCTTCCCCAGCTGAGCGAGCAGCCCGAGTCTGCTGCCCACTGCTCACTGCAGAACGTGCTCCAGGACGTGCAGGTCTGCTCGTGGCAGAATCAGAGGGTTTGAAGGGCCTCACTGGCTCAGAGAAGCTTCCTCCAGCACCTTCTTCCAGCAGCTTCAATGCATAAAACGTTGTGAAACAGAAATCTGTGGGAACTGGGAAAGTGAGACAGATGAACTGAAGTCATGGGCTGCACATGCAAGGTAGCAGATTCTGAGATTTTACTTCAACTAAAAAGAGAAGGAAAAGTTTAAAAAGCAGCTGTGATGGATTATTCCATCACTAACAGAACAGTATATTGGAAATTAAACCCATCAAAATCTAAAGGCACAATCCAGTAAGCTTTGCCATAGAGAAAATATCAGAAAGCTATGAGGCTTTGTAAGTTAATTGCTCAGTTATTGGCACTATAAGCTTTTATCAAATGGTATGGTCAACCTGTTAAGCAGCTCAATAAATGTAATCTGAGATACATATGCAAATGTCCAAAGGGCATCCCAGATAGGGATTACTATAAATTTGGGTATTAGGTTGTTATTAAGGAGGAGAGAAAGCACATTTTGATCCCCCCAGTCAGCTCAGTAAGCACACTTTGCTCTTTGATATGCTCTTAGTTGCTGAGTAAGTAAAATAGTACTTAGTGTGAGCTTGCTGGCTCCTGGTAGCACCATTTACTAAATAGTGACAAAATTAAGGGCCAGTATTATTTACAGTAGACCTTTCCTCAATAAGTTCGTCAGTTTTTCCATGCAAAATGCTAAGGGCAGAAAGGTTAATTTAGTGTCTGGGGCAGGATTAGAAACCAGCTTTATAAGTGTACAAGAGCCCTGCATCGTGTCAGAGCCCACTTAGTCTGGGAGGTTTGCTAGTATGAGGTCCCACAGACAGAGGGTTAAAATATTGTTTAATATTTAAGTAATTAAACAGAGAGTTAAAATGTTGTTTAATATCTAAATAATTAAACAGACAGAGGGTTGAAATATTGTTTAAGTGATTTTCTGGCTAACTATGAGCAGCTGGATGTTCCTTAACATCTAGAAACACAATGGCTGATACACACTTATTTTTTGGTGTAACTGTGGATGGAACTGCTCAGACTTCTGAAAAATGGGCACCTTCCGAGACAGCAGAATTTTTTTTTTTTTTAACAGAACTTTTTCTTCCTTTGTAAGAATCAAGAGCTGGCCACCCTTTCCCTTTCCTTTCTGCAAGTGCTAGGAAATTACACCCTCACCTGGAGGGTAGAAGAGTTTCTTTGGAGTATGATGGATTTTTGCATTCTCTTTGAATTCCCACCAGCACCAGGGAGCACTGCTAGGTTCAGTGGGATCAGTGCCTGGGGAGGAGCACACCTGTGTGCAAATGTGTGGCTGACTGAACTTGTTGGGTGTATCATGCTGCCTTTACAGTGGAGCTGCTTCACTTGTTCAGTCATTCATATGGTCTTCAGGCCAAATATCCCCTTATGCTTTAACCTCATTTTGTAACCCCAGAGAGGCTTAAATTATCAACAAAATCCCTCCAATCTTTGGTACTTTACGTTGCTTTGAATTTTTCACTCTTTGCTCCTTCTCCATGCCAAATTGTGTTTCATGTTCTCACTCTCCCAAACTCTGAAGGTGCCATAATCCAGATTTCATTTTCTTTGCTTGCATCTGTTTCATCCTACCTATCACAACACTCAAATGTTTTCTTCCACAACTCCCTCTTTTTCTGAGACCTCTCGTAGAAACAGAATTGCACCTTACTTGCAGTTCATGAGTCTTTCGTTTTCCTGTTTAAAATCATCTTTAAGCCCTTATTGTGCTGAAAAGACTAAGTCTCTCTGAATTAAGGCTATGTGTGCCAGTACACACAGACATCTTACTGATCTGACTATCAGGACAAAGACTGTCATCCTGAGATTTATACAACTCCCAAATCAGGATAAAACTGACCTGTGTGCTGTGCCACAGGCTTTTATGGCAATAGGGAGAAAACACAGGATGCTGACTTTCTAGGCCATTGTATAAACTGCTCAGCTCCTGAGGATGCCATGTCTACTCGCAGGCACAACATCTTTAAGTGATGAGGAAGCCGGAGGCAGGCTTCTCCCAGTTAAATTATTTACATTATCACTGACAAATGGAAATGGAGATTTTCACACATTTTCCTCAGTTCTGTAGGTGCGAACATTACAGCAGAGACTGGATTGTTCAGGGTGACAATGATAGAGGACAGAACTAGAAATTCTGCTCTTCATATTTACTATTAAGCAGTATGAGCTCTCTTGGCATACCTGTTTATTTTCAGTGCATTTCAGTGTTGAGCACTGTCTAGCTGAACTGGCCAAAATACCAATAGGAGTGGTTCATGAGGAAGACTCATGAGGAAGAAACATTGCACCAAACAGTCTGGGACTCTGGGCAGGGAAAGGGCTGGACTACCACTGCCTGCCTGAGAAGTTTGTACAAAAGCACATTTTCAACCATCTAAATGATCAGTTTACTGCTGATGGATTTCAAGCAACGTCGATTTTTAAAAAATTTAACTCTTGGGAAAAAAAGTTTATAATGCACATTAAGATGCCAGTAGAAAGCACACAGTCTTCCTGCTTATGCAGTTCATGTTCAGGGAAAAAATCCTCTTGAAGAAATCCCAGAAGGGTAATTTATCTGGCAATAAGAAAGCAGTGATGGCATAGTGCACAAATGCTGTTCAGCCCTGTTTGGGCTTCTCATGTGTTTGTATTGTTATGGTTCCAGACTGCTAATACCCTAAGCCTCAGGCTCTAACTTGAGCAGGAAGGATTTATTTTTAGTAGAAGAATTTTTCCCATAGAAGAGTGCCTGCAATACCATCTTTCTCTCTTTTTTTTTTTTTTTTTTTTAATAAAGCATACAAATTAAATTTAAAAATTGCCCCAAAACATCACTGTGTCTTTGAGAAAGGAGCAGTCAAACCCCAGAGTGTAAAGTCTGGACTCTGAGATGCGCTGCACTGCCAGCAGTGTGTCCAGGAGGTGCAGAAGTGCTGGAGCTGAGTGGATCATGTCTGCACAGATGAAAGACTTTGGCTCACACACAGTTCTGGGGGTGCGCAGTCACAGCCGGGGTGAAACACTGAGCTGGGCTGAGCTGCTGTGGCTGCTCGGGGAGAATCTGCACAAGCACTGGGGTTTGGTACATGTGAGGCAGCTGAGAGGAGATCTTCATTATTCCCCTGAGGGGAATAACTCATGAGGGCCATACTTTTGGGTATCTAATAAATTGTTGCAGTTATGAGCCTAAAAATGCCTCATAATCATTAATCTCTGTGAAAGATGCATTGGGAAGGGCTCTCTGGGTGTCTGCACTGGAACACTGACATATGGGCTGGACACTTTAAGGGGTACCACCATCAAATTCCAAAATATGGGCTACCTTATCCTAAAATTCTCTTCTTCATTTGCCCTGTAAACCCATTTGATAAGTGGTGGTGCCTCAGGATAGGTGTCTAGTGGCACCAGGGGTGCCTGCAGCTGCTAAGTCATCTGACAGAGATGGATTTGGCCCCGAGGACCCAAATGCTCCAGGGGCAATGGAAGGCTGTGGTGGATACCAGAGGGCACTCTCAGATGGCTGTGTGAGATCATCTCCAAGCAACTGAGCTGAGACCTGTGACCAGAACTCCACTGACTCCACGGCTGGGAAAGATGAGTTCAGATGCAGAAGCTGGCACTGCACTCAGCAAAACTTAAGCACAAGGGATCTCACCCCAAAGGCCAGAACAAGTGCCTGTTCTGAATGTCATATGTGCAACCCAGGGCAAAAGTGAAATGTATCCCCCTGGGATTTCTCTTACAGGTTTTAAAGATCCAGGAAGCAACGTACACCTCAGACTAGGAGTCAAGGACAAAGACAAAAAATCACATCTCTGGGCTCCTCTGTTTGATCCAGTACCTCACATGGATACTCAAATACCATTACTTATCTGTGTTTATTCCTTTATATATAAAATATTCTTTCTAGACTATTTTTAAACAGGGCTGTTTAGCCTACTTTCACCAGGCTGTTTGTGAAGCTTAGTTAATGCAGTAAATCCTCACTAACTGATCCTAACAGTCTTTTTTAATTTTCAATCTTACCACTGCATGTAACTTTTTGAGTTACAGCCCATCTTTAGCATTAATGCTTTATGATGTCCAAAACCTTTGAGTCAGAATCTTTTGTACACAGGGTTTCCCCCAAGGAGATCTCCTCATCACTCATTTAAAAGACATCACTAATATGCAGCCCAGTGCTGACTCAGAGTGAACAGAAGTTACAAAAACTTTGGAAACACTAGTGCAGGGAGGCACTGTGTTCATGTTAAAGCCAAAAAGTGCTCACAAATGCAGCTAGGGTGCTGCTGCCATCACATTCCTGTCATTCAGCCATTCAGATTAAGTGTGTCACATAAAAGATGACATCCCTTAGTGCAGAAGGGCAGTGTGTTGTTCCTTTCATCACATAATGTACTTGGGAAGAAGGTAAATCACCAGCATCTGTCAAGCTCGAGGGGAACTACAAAGCTCTGAGGGCTGGCCAAGCTCACAGAGCAAATGACAAAAACTGAATAAACCTTGGCTTTTAGTGAGGAGGTGAAGGCCTCCACCAAGGCAGAGATTCATGTCTGATTGTTGCAGGTTTGCTCTGAGTCCTGCCTCTCCAGTCGAGTTCCTGCAGGCCGTGCTCACTCTCCTCGGTGAACCAATAGGACCCCCCAGTGGTCCACTGAAGTTTGAAGGGAATTTGACTTTTTTCATCCAATACAAAGGAAAAAAGATTTGGATAAATAAAATCTCTCCATGAAACAGATGTTTTTGGACTTAAGGGACCAGTATGCAATAATTCACACGTATCTCTAGTATCTTCCAGAATAGGAAGTGGATGTTTATAAACTGTGGACCTTGGACACAACGAGGATATAATTTCCTGCTAAACTTAACACTATGTGTGTGTAGGTTGCAGCTAGGAGAGATAGTCCCACTCTCCTGCCATGTGCTCCCTTTTCCTCACGTCTAGTGATCACAGGGCTGATAGAGGACATTGCTTCAGCAGAAATAAAGTGTCTCCTGCTCCAAAAGAGCAGGATCTGCTCAGACCAGTCAGCAGAACTGACTCATCCTGCACAGCTCCAGCACAAGGAAGGGCAGAATGCCTCCTGCCTGAAGAAGGAGGAAGAGGGAAGGGAAAGGAGAGTGGGTCGTCCATCCTGACTGCAGCAGTCTACAGCAGCACTGCAATGTGTATCAGGAAACTATACTATAAATATGTCAAACTATACTATAAATATGCCAAACTATATCATGAATATGTTATACAAATCACCCAAGGGTATTATATTGTTACACCTATACTGCACTTATGCCAAGAACAAGTGTTTTAATAGAAAAAAAGATAATACCAGCCCCAGCACCTGGCACCTTTTATTCCATCTGTTCATGTGCAGCAGTACCTTTCAGGCAGTGTAAATAGTAATAATATATACCATGGCAGCAATTGAGATTAAGGTTCCACTGTGCAAAGTGGAACTGATGAACACTCCGTAAGTTCCCAAAGGAAGCAAAGAAGGTGTGATGAGAGCTGTGGGCTCAAAGAATGGGACATCAACCCCAATCTACCAAGACAGAACTGAGATATGTCCCAGTTAAGGAAGCTGCTTAGGGTCTTTTAGACACCGGGAATTGAATGTATTTCTGTTAAGTACTTTCAGAGGATTATTATAATGCAAGTTTACCTGAGATGGTTGTAATCTGAATAAGAGCAGCCACTTTCACAATAGTTCCCGGCTATCAAATAGTTGATACCAAAGTTTTCAGCCCCTTCATAGTGGGATTTGGACATTTTTCTTTGAATGTGAGCGAACTTTGACACATGGGTTTATATCATTCATTCTGCATAGCCTAAATATGCATCTACCTCAATGAATTTGTAAAACTTTTAAGTCTAAAAGATTTAAATTTCTAAAGGAGAATAAATAAAATAAATAAATAATAAAGGGGTTTTAAAATAACAGTGTATTTCTAATACTTTCATTTGGAGGCCCTGTGCAAGCATTTCCTATCATGGAGGGTGTGCATCCTTGGGTACAATAGGTACCTGCAGAATATTGGAGCTGGAACATATTAAAAGTAACCAGTAGGGAAACAGACCTAGAAAAAAGAATTTGGGAAAATTCGTGCTATTGCTGAGCTAGTTATATGGATTTTAGGATTTTTTAAGGCTAAATTTCTAAAACCACGTTTTTGGTATTTTTCAGACTGCTAATAAGACAGATCAAGCAATAAAAATAAATGAATCCACCAGCTTCAGCAGTGAAATGTTATATGCAATTCTGAGTGAGGAGTCAAGGTCAGAGGCCTTGGTTTTCAATGGTGAAGGGATGTTTACCTCATCCCAGGCCTCACTGGCCAGTGCTGGACGCACTGTTCCACAGGGTGGGACACACCATAATCTGCTGGGTCCAACCATGTGCTCTTTGTAAGCTGCTGAGGTAACTTCACAGGCTTAATGAGGAGGTCAAACCAGGGCCAAGGAAACCTCTACTTGATATCCTGCATCAGGCATTCCCAGTCAAACAGATTCCAATAAACTGGAACATGTAAACTCAGCATGTGTCTTGCTTACCCAGGTATAGCTCAGGTGAGGAGCTGTTCCAAATCTCACCTGTGGAAGCAAGAACAAAAACCTGAGCTACAAAAGTCTCTCTCCTCTCCTGGCTGCATGTTCATCTGTCACCGTCACATTTTCTGAAAAATCTCTTTGCCAGGATTTCTCTCCTGAGAAGCTGAGAATCTTCAGAGAAAAAGGAAAACAATAATTATCTGATTGGCTTCTCCTGTGCTTTGCTGCTTTGGAATGTGGTTTGGAAATTGCTTACCAACTGGTCATTGTTTGGTTGGTTTCATGTGAATGATTTTAACTTAATGACCAGTCGTGGTCCGGCTGTGTTGAGGCTCTGGAGAGTCACGAGTTTTTTATTATTGTCTTTTAGCCTTCTGTCTGTATCCTGTCTCTATTCTTTGGTATAGTTTAGTATAGTGTTCTTTAATATAATATAGATCATAAAATAATAAATTAGCCTTCTGAGAACATGGAGTCAGATTCATCATTTCCCTCCTGCCACAGGGGACCCAGAAAAGACTGCAGTCATCTTTCAAATTTCCTCCTAAAAACAGTGTGAAATAAGGTCTGCCTCTCTTGAAGAGCAGTGGCAAAGTTCCTGTCGCTTTTCCTTTCTTATCAACCCTCATCCTAATATTTTCTGACTGATCCAGCCAAGCGGTCGACAGAAAGAAGCTGTTCTCCTTCCTCCTCCTACTGCCCTGACCTAGGGAGCAGCTCTTGACTTTGGTGCTGAGTGCCTCAGAGCCCTGGGATTTACTGTCAGAAAGGAAACACTCTGACTGCTACAGGACACCACGGGGCATGTGTTGCTTACACAGTAATGTCACCCTCTGGGTCGTTGTAAGGCAGAAGGTAAAGCTGGCAAGTGGTGTTTATCTGTCAACGACATCTTGTACATGCCTTGAAGTGCCTCCAAGCCGACTGCCTTGGAAAAAAAAATCCAGTGCAGGCTTTAGAGTTTAATCTTCCCTCATCTTGCTAGATAGAGTAAGGCCCCATTTGTGGATGCTACATCGATATAGAAAGTATTTCTTAACAAAGGTCATGTCTCATTTACATGGAAGAAAAGTAGGGTGCATGACAGGGTAGGAGAGGTTTTTTTCCTGGCAAGTCTACAGTGCAAGGCTGTGATTAAATTGAGCTGGCCAGGTAAATCCAGGTGTCTTTCATCAACACTAGGAAGTTCAGCTAAGATACCAGGCAAAAAGCAATGCCTTCACAAATTAGATGGGGACTTAAAAAGCAGCAGATGTTCTAAGACATGACATTTTTCCCTTGCAAAACCAGAAGTTCTGCATTGTTTTTTGTTGCACATTTTTTGGTTGAACGCTTTTAGCTTTTCACTTTTAGCCAGCGTGGTACAAATTGAAATAGTGTATTTTTTACTTTTTATGGTAGAAAAAAAAAATCAGCAGATATCAAATATCACTTATAGTAATAAATAAATTCACCAAAATCTATAATGTCCTATGTATGATTTCAAAGAGCCCAGGTGGCAAAGGCAGAATCAGAGCAGAAAATGCCATCACTGTGATGCAATTCTGCTGCTGATATGGAGCATTAAGGAAATTTTCCATTCTGACCATCCTTTTGCCTCATGAGAGGGAATTTGGGGCTGGGATGGGGCTTGGACACTGTCAAACCTCATTCCAGTATCTCCCTGGATAAATGCATTTATGTGTTACTCCTGATAGGAGGGGAAGCTTATCTGCTACTGTTTCTTGTCCTTCATCCTTCATTCTTGGGCTCTGTAAATAACTGTTTTCCAAAGCTCCAGATATTAAGGCTGATGAAGAATTGTTTTCTCTTATATTAGACTTCAAAAGTCTGGACTCTTTATTAAGAACAAACCCAGGACAGTGTTTATTCTTTAATATAATATGTGTTTATTCTTTAATATGATATGTGTATATATTTTTAATATAAACATATATTAGTGAATTGGGAATACTTTCCTGTTCTCATCTGTAGTGATCATTTTGCCTGGCATTCCTATTTCAATTGATCAGCGTTTCTCAATATCAATGAAACTTTTAAATGGAGAAATTTCAAATGGAGAATCTCAAGTTGGAAGGGATCCACAAGGAACGCAAGGTCCAACTCCCTGTTGGGTAGTTCGTCACAGAACTACCTAAAACTAAATCACATGGATACCATTTGCTTAAATACTCTGGTGGAAGACTTGTCTCTCAGGGCTTTTGGGAGTGCTCTGATCCCTTGGCTCAGTGACAAGATGGAGATTTTTCTCTGACAGCAAGCAGACAGGCACCTAATGGAATAGAGGCAGAAGTAAGTGAGAGAGTCTAGTCCCTGAAATAGCAGCAAATATGAAGTTATTGATGCAGATCTAGCAGCTGCAACTGCAAATACAGCTCTGGTGTTTGACCAAGGGAATTTATTAAAAACAGACAGGAGAGAATGATTTAATTATCTGATGCCCTGATTAGCAGCCATTTGGAAACTGCTCAAGGAGCTGAAGAGAGTTAAAATAGGATAGTCGTGCTTTGGAAAGAGACCACGGAAGATTAATTGAGGCAGGCATGGAAGGGAAAGGCTCAGAGAGTTTTACATGTTTGGCCCCTGAGGTGGTGGAGGAAGAGCTCTTATGGCGGTACACAAAAGCCACACTGTGCTGAGGATAAATTTTTTTCAGGAGATGTTCACTTTTTGGGAGGGGTAAAACATAAGGGCACGAGGCAATGTGTGCAGGGAGAAGAGCAAGTTATGAGAAGGGACATTTCCATCCAGAGACATGAGGCAGCCTGTGCAAACAGGCGTGCTTTAGCATAAACTCCTCTCATTAACTCACACACACAATAGTGTGAGTTAATGAAAGGATGGCTGGGGATGCCAGAGCCTTTAGTTCTACCTGCTGAGGTACAGAAACGAGAAGTGATGGGCCAGAAACAGTTGGAGCTCAGTTCTTTCCACCTCAGAATTTCCATGAAGGCTTGGCTCAGTCATTTGGTAAACAGGGTTGTGGCTGAGTCCAGAGGTGGTCCATGGCCCTTTCATTTGCTCAGAAACGATGTGTTCAGCACAGAGGAGTTAACTGCTTCCTCTTCTGGTCCAGCTCCTTCACAAGGTGAGGTGTGAGCAAGTCAGGTGAGTGGTTACCATACATAGGGAAGCAGAGCAGGATGGCAAGAAAAAATGGTAAAAACTATAAACTTCATAAAATGAATAGAGAAATGCATTTAGTAACAGAGAAGGTACCGATTGTGAGGATGGATAGTTTTAAGCATGCTTAGACATCTCTGTGATGATAGAAGCAAAAGCTTAGAAATGACCACCAAGCATTTCCTTCTGTTCAGTATTTTTCTTTCTTTTCTTTTGGCAGTCTTAAAGCAACCTGGACAACAGTTGGTCAAAATCAACTCATCCTTTCTATGTAGTGATAAGGCAAGCTTGATGACTATCATGGACTCTGTCAATGTGGAAAAGTATAAGAATGGAAGTCCCAGTAGCACCAAAGGACTGATTTTTGCAGCACAAGTAAAGTGGGGTCACACTTGTGACCATATTTGTGCAGGGAGGAAAATAAACTGAAATTGTTAGGTTGTCTTAGATAAGAGTGTGAAATACATGTAGGTGCTTGAGGCAAGGACTCAGCTGGGAATTAGACTGAAACAAATAAAATATGGATTACTTTCTTAGGAAATTATCTACTTTCCCTGTCACTGCCAGTGCTAAGGTACATTGAGATATCACAGTCTAAATCTACCCCAGCAGCACCTTCAATAATACCACTAAAATTTACGTTACAGGAAACTTGCAGCACAGGAATATTTTATCAGAGTAAATGAGAACATGACATGAAATGCAATGAATTATGCAAGTATAATGTAAGGGCAGGAAAGAATGAAAGGATGAGCAAATTTTCAGATGGCTGCTGGTCTGCAGTTTCAATTTACATCATGCAGCTGAAGAGCCTTTTCCTTGCACTCACAGCTGGCCCTCACAAAACAGAGACCTGCAGAAGCACAGATCTTTCCATTGACTTCAAAGGCAAATATATTACTTCACTATTTTTGCTACTCATAACCAAGAGGCTATAGAGCCAATTTGATTTTTCTGCCTATGCCTATACCTGTAAATAAAGCAGGGCTAGGGTGTGATTTCAAGTGTTGTCCTATGATTATAACACAGGGGTATGGTTAGATGCTCCCTTGTACCATCTTGGACCAGCCAGCATTCTCCCACCTACACCTAGCCACAACTTAGGCACATCCAGTAACCATTCCCTGTACAGATTTTGACTGCAGTCTCACAATTTAAGGATGGAGAGCAAGTTTTGCTGTGCAGATGGGAGCAACTCACTTCCACTTGGTCCAGCAAATATGATCTCATTACTGATTTATTTAGTAGTTCAAAGACTATGAATAAGATTCTGTCTTCCTGGATATCCTTGTTCCTCTTACTGTAAAGAAAGCCCTTTAAGGCTGTAAGGATAAGCACCTGCCACCAATCCTTTCTCACTGTGAGATTTCAGTGGAGGTCCTTTCTAACCCACCAGTACTAGAGTGTGACCATAGTTTAATCCTGTTTGTATTAGCAGGAATCTCCAGAAGCATAGTTCTCAGCACCTCTTGGCACATGATGGGTGGAATGCAAAGCAAAATATCTTTGCATCTTACAAAGGGCCATTGAGGAAACACCAGGCTGGAGAGCATCAGCAGCTGCTCCTCATCCCTCTCTGGTTCCAGCCATCACAGAGCTCAGGGCCTGGATGTGGGCAGAAGAAAGGGGAACAATAAAAAGTGATCTCTGCCATGTTATTAAGTCTGTTCATACTACTGCCACCCCACTCACACAGAGGGACAAAGCCCCCAGTTACCTTTCCAGGGCAGAGTTCTTTCCTTTCCAAGGATAGGAATTATTTCAGTGATATGAGCAGCTTTACTTTGATAGTGGTGTGAAATAAAGGAGGAAGATAGCTTTAATACTCTTTGTTTGACTTCTTGTAGGCAGGAGTCTTGCCTGTCTCTGTATTTTACAGGCACATGAATTGGTCAGATGATAAGCACCACATTGAGTAGAGCAGAAAAACCGAGATGATAGTCTTTAAAAAAAGGAACAAAATGCCCATCCTTTATAAGATGTCTATAAAAAAGGTTAAATAGCCAGGAAAAAAACAGATTGCAGAGGAAACCCTCATGCATTGGCTATAGAATAACCAGGCACATGGCTGCTATTACATCTCCCAATCCTATCCAAAGATGTTAGATAGGTTTTACTGTAACATTTGGCTCCATTCCTACACTGACCAGTCTTTCCAGTAGCCTAGTTCTTATAGACATCTGATTAATGGTATGAACATATGCTTCAATAGCACAAAACCTTTGAGGACTACTTCATCTGTTGTGCTAATTATTACACTTTTGGTCTCAAAATTCTAAAAGAGCATAAGAAAGCAATTCCTAGTACCCTCTGATTCACTTTGTGAATGACTCTGACCTGCCTTTCTCTTGCCTACGTGTTTGTAGTTTAAGTGGGAGTCTAAGAGGAGGGCAACCCAGTGGCTCAGTTTAGTGGTTCTGTGTGTGTGCTACAGATAGGATTTCCATTCCTTCTGTCTGGTTTCCTGGCTTGGCAAAGGCAAGCAGTGCTGGATCTCCTGGATGAGTGGAGAAAAGAATATCTCAACTCTCAGCAGCAATCTCTCTGGTTAATGAATTATTTATACTGAAAGGAACATTAAAGTCTCCACCAATGCCAAAATGAGAGTGGCTACAGGGAAAGGACCCAAGAAAATGTACCATATGTAAACAGAAGGGAAATATAGAGTATCTTCACTGCTAAAAACAGGAGTACAATAATACTTTTAATTAATACTGAGAGACACTCTACTTCTCACTCTGTCTTTGCACACCATCTTCTCCTGAAGGAAAAAAATGATGTTACACTACAGGCACGCTGCTTGTGCCTACTTGTCACTTCTATGTTGTGGGAAGAGGCATAAATGTATAGAGGCATTTCCTACAGGTTTTGCAGGCAGAAGGGGTTCTTTAATAGCGTGGCAGTCACTTTTTCAGCCTCTGTCTGCGTGTGCATACGTGTCTGCAAGTTACAGAGAGGGACGGAGAGAGCAAGCTGTGCAGCTGAATTTAGAAAGTTATAGATGTTCTCATCAGCCCCATGCAATGCAGCAGAGATTCCTTCCAAAAGCCAAGGGAGCAGAGGCTGCAGACAACAGATGTGAAGGGTTTCCCATAACTGTCAATTTTCAAAGTGTTTGCATTGAAAAGAGAGGAGGTGCTATTTTGATTGATATTTCAGCCGCAGTATATAAAGCAGAGGAATTCTTCTTACCCTCTGCTTGTCACACTGATCTCACACACTCTCCGCTGGACTTGGGGCTACTACTGGCTGCATCTGAAAGGCTGAAACCCTCTGGGAATAAAGAATCCTTGTAACAATGCCAGAACCCACCAAGAAAGATGGTAAGCATGACAGAACATTACCTGAGCATTTCTTACTGACAGGAATTACGAGTACGCGCACACACGAAACACCTCTGAGACCACCTTGCAGACACCAGCCACAGATGATATTAAGAACAATAGCCACATAGCATCACTAAATCTTTAGAGATCACTGATCTTTTTTAGACTAAGAAATTACTTTCAGGCAGGGCTATAGCACAAACACGACTTTGAATGGATATTGAGTAGATACTTGATTGGGCAAATGCTGTGTTCATTTTTTAAAGACTACAGAATTCCAATTTGTGGTTTCTCTCTTCTAAGCTATCTAAACTCTGGAAAAGAGGGAAAGGGCATTTCTTAAGATTTGAATAGTCAGGACATTGATATGTTTTTCATGCAGTTTTCTAATAGTTACTGAATGGGAAGGATGTGCTTATGAAACAGTTTTATGGTTCTGATGAAAATATATTCTGTACATCTAAATGCATAAGTGAAGAATGTAGTAAGTTATTCTGTACAGCTCGAACTGGAATAATGTATTTTGCCACATTACAGAAATTGTTATTTTATGTTTCAGAAGGATAGTTACACTCAGTAATATTGGCCCCTTCTGTAGTGATATTAAGTTCATAGAAAAGAAACTGAGTATGTAGTCTGCTACTGAGAGACAGAATTGTCCACTGGAGACTGAGGAAAAAGGTGAAAACTATTGAAGGTCTATTAATTAATAACTTATTTAAAAGCTAATGTTGATTTTTCTATTATTTTGAAAATTTAAGCTAAATAAGCTTCTTCTATTTACATCATTTCTATAGCTCTTCCTGTGTTTTTCTTTCAAATCTGTATGTTTTGGTAAGAATTTCTGGTGACTTTTTGACTATATAAAGAGCTTTTGCAAAGCCATAATATGGAGACTGTGTGTGCTTTTCAAATATTGGAGAGTGAAAGCTATACACACAGCTTCCCTAATGCATTCCCAAATGCAAAACTGAATTTAATCTTCAAGGTATGGAAAGTATAGAAGTCATTAATTAGCATTTATTTCCCATCAGTCTTGAAAGGTCTTCCAGGCTGATGTGTGTATCTTAAATAGTGTTTTTTTTATTATTTAAGGCTGACTATTCAGTAGTATTGGCTTTGAACAACTTTACAAACATTTTACAAGATTTATTTTTTATATTTCAATAAAAATAAATTTCAAAATTTATTTTTTTGAAATATTTCCTGGTTTTGTGGAATGTAAGAGCAGAGTTACTGTCAGGAACATTACTCATTTTTGGCATCTTCTTCAGCTGGGAGACACATGAAAAGTAAACTTTTTGCACAACTGAGTCTCAAGCAAGCAGTATTGACAGACCAATGTGATCACTTTACTCAGTGGCCCTCCTCAGGGCTCGAGGACAATGATAGATGAAGTCTCCTTCTGAAAATAGCTACGCCAAGTGCACGTATTAATACAAGAGCCTAATCCTCCATATCAAACTTAGAGCCAAGCCCCTTCTAGAGTGTCTTATTTGTAATTCAAATTATTTACACATGTATTAAGTGTCCTTTTTATTTGATCTGTTATTTGACTGGGTATTATACACTTTAATCAGAATGCATTCTGTGCCTGTCAACTCAAAAAAAACCCCAACCCTAAAATATTTATGCACTTTCAAAAGATATGTGCTTTGAAGAAAATTAGTTTGGAGGCTCATGTTTCTTATTCTGCTTAAAATTAGATTGTTTCAAAGATGTTCTTCCAGTGCAGTGACTACCGATGCAGCTCCATGTTTGTGTTACAAAATAAGTTTAGCAGCTCTGAACAACGTTATATTGAGAGTGGAACCATTATATTGAGAGTGGAACAAAGGTGATTTTTAATAAGTCAGTATTCAGGAGCTAAAAATTATTGAAGCATTCTGCCATAATAGAATTCACAAGGAGTAGAGAGCTCTGGAGAAGTGATATGATTGGGCTGCACACTGGTTGCTCCTTATTGCACCCAGTTTATTTGCAGCCAGGAGATCAGGGGAGTAACAGGTTTATATTATTGTATTATTGTACTTCAGGGATTAGCTGCTTCCCAAAGATTTTTTTGTTGATAAGAGCCCCCCTGAGCTGTTGACAGTACTTGTATTGTAAGTGTGAGTACCTACAGTATTAGTGGCAGGAGAATTTGGTACCAATAATAGTACAATAGTGCTTCTCATGCAAGCTCTACTCGTACCAACTCGACCACTAAGAATTCAGAACCTCACATGATCATCAAATGCCTGTTCTCATGGTCATTTCCAAAGCATCAAGGGTTGAAGAAAATTAATCAATGGAGGTGAGTCTTGGCCTGACTAATTCTGGAAATTACCAGTGGAAGGACTGTCTGAGAAACCTTTGGTGAGTTTGTTGAAGGACTACAATAGAAAATGGAGGGGGGAAAAGAGGCTTAAGGTTTCTGCATCGCATGGGCACCTAAGCATGGTTCTTCTGCCATTTTCAACAGAAGCAACCTGCTTGAATTATCCCATTCTTCTCATTTTCATGGGTCCTGCAAATTAAAAACAGCACAGACAAGCAAGTAGTTGAGAAATCAGAAGCTGGCTAACACTTGAGTGTTTAGAAAATCTCAGATTTCTGGGCTTTTATCACTGCAGTCTCTGAAGTACGTAGCTTAATTTTTCACAGACGCTGCTGTAACGAGCGCCCAGGCTTTTTTTTCAGGCCAAGTGCTCTTTGAGCTATTCTAAGATTATTAGATTAACAAAGTGAGAAAATTCCTGACTTGGTGACAGTGTAGCCTCACAAAGAGCTCTTAACAAATAGGATCACCAAATTAAACACACCACTCAACTTAGAGAAGGTTGCTGGAGAGCTTCAGCCTGATGGAATTTGTCGCTGCAGAAACAGGCTTCCATGACTAATTATTTAAGGCCTTAATGGTACTCCTAAAAAGTCAAATCCTGTGAATAAGATCAGCTGTAGCTTCTTTGTAGTAGATGGTCATTGGTTGTAGGACAGCTTTGTCTTAGCTGTCTCAAAATACGTGTGCAAGGTGAAGTTTACATCAATGGGTTAACTGATCTCAGTGGATGACTGGGGTGTGACTGAGTTGCCAAAGGCCCAAACCAGTCCATTTAAATTTAACAGCCTTTAGCTTTCCTGGTGACTAATAAAATAACCCTCCCTCATATAATTACTTCCTGCAATTTATTGCAATCACTCAGTCAATCTTTCCTCTCCCCCCCCTTTCCTTTAACCAATACTCATAATAAGAGCTGCTCATTAATTAGGTGCCTTCTTAAGCTGTCACAGGCCATGGCATTTGGACACGCTTTTGTAAAAGTGCCAAGTCTCTCAAGAGCAACCTTTTCAAACTATTTGTGGGCATCATCCCACAGAGACAGGTGCAAGTCTGTCCCTAGTAGGCAGCTCTGTAAATTTGCCTTATTTATTCTCCCCAATCTAGGAAATAATGCATGGCCATGAGTTACCATTCCAAATTTTGAGCCAAAGCATTTATCAACTCTCTGCCAACTTCATTTTCTAAGTGTTTGCAAGCTCTGCTTGAATGATGCTGCCTGGAGCATCCACATTTTGGCAAGGAATCAAAATTAAAATCAGCGTGCCTACTTTAGACAGAGTTTCAGTAAAATTTTATTCAATCCACAAATAGCATAGATGTAAAAGTTGTGAAGAAAACTACTTGCATACACTGTCTGTTAGAAGAACAATCTGTAAAATATGAAGCAATTTATGAAAGGAGGCAAACAGACATAAATACTGCTTTGGAGATATGGCAACACTGCTCTCCATGAAGACACCCAGCAGAAACAATGTTTACTTCTATTTGCTTTTAAACATTTTTTTTTTCATTGTGAGATTTTTTTCTATCATTATATTTGCACTATTTGCAAGATTCTAAATAATACAACTGTCTGGTGTGTCAAGATAACAGTCACTGTCAAACAAGTCACTTAGTCATATAAACCATATAAGTAGATATGTAAAGCAGCATTCCAGTAAGAAAGTAATCTAAGCATGAAGGTTAAGATGTAGTTGAAGTCAGATTTCTTTTAATATCATATTTTCAAGTTTAGACAATTTTTCATAGGCGAAAAAGAAGCTGAATGGGAATTCTGCTTCACTATACAGATTTGGCTTGTGTCAAAATTAAAACTGCCGATGGAAATTTTTCCTGAAAGTTCAAGATCCCAGCATGTGAACATTTTCCAGCATTGTTTGGTGCTTTCCATGCAGCAGACTGGACCTGTATAACTGTTTTATATGGCACCACATGGGTAGTGCAGCTGCTCTCTCCTCACTGCGTGGTGATGCAAAAGAAAAGCACACAGACATCCATCTTCTGCCATCATCATGGCCCTTCTGTAGCATTGACTGTAAACTGCATTCCCATTATTTTTAACTTCCTTCATTCTCAGTCTCAGAGCCAAACCACACTCAAAGTGTATCGTCTGCAAAGCTCCATATTCAAATCGCAGGTAAATGAGTTTTGGTGGATGACGAAAGAGTGAAACCCTAACCCCTTATCTTATTTTCCCTCTCAATTCTTCAGAAAGTTTCTCTTCATCACCTCCAGCTAATAAATTTTAAGCCCTCCACAAATGGAAAGCAAACTCACGCCCCAGTGCTGTAATCAGATGCCTGAGGGTGGGCTGTGCTCTCGCCCTGCGCCCCACGGAGCAGCTCCTCCTGCACAGATTGAGTGGAACACTGGGAGCTGGGTTGTTCTTAGATTGCCTTTTCCCTCCTATTGCTAACTCCTGAGTGTGGCTCCCACACTTCCTTCTGAGATACCAGAGCATCTCAAATTCATGCTTTTACCTTCCCCCTCCATCGCTGCTAAGTTTAAATCACGTTAATTTGACTGAAAATTCACCCTGATTTATCTTTGGTCTATTATGTTTTAGTTTATTATGGTGTAAATTGAAGGCACTACACTAACTTTTTTCCCTCATACAATGCATTGACTTCAATACTGCTGAAGGAGGATTATGCAAGATTGATCTGGCTTGCTTGCTGTTGTTCGTACTTGAGTTGAAAAGCTTGTCCACCCTGTGTGAAAAACAGTGCATCTGTGCACAAGAATAAAATATTTAATATTGTCACACAAAAATGAGAAGCTCATTGAGTTTAGGAGGAAAGCAGGGAACAGCCTTTCAGCGGATAAGAGAGCGCTTTGTACTTGGCAAAACTGAATTTAGCAAACGCTGTCTTTGTGCCTCCCTATACTGCACCTGTTGGGAAGATAAATAAAGGCCTACCCAGTTCTTTCCCCTCATACCTCCTAAATATATCACTTTAAGAGAGCTCTAAAAAAACCAACCATGCTACAGTACTCCTCTGTTCCATGAAAAACTGAATGAGCTTTTTCATATTAATTTAAGGGTCTACCAAACAAGGTGGTTGCATAACGAAACAATGGCAGAGAGATCTGGGGGACTTCAGTTGTGAAAGCATTTGTAGCTGCCTAACACATCAACAGTCCTTGGAAAATAAGTCCTGGAATGTATTTCATGTTTCATCAGGCGACATCCAGAGGGCTCCTTAAAGGGGAAGAGCAAATCAAGTTTGAAAAAAAATTACCTGGGGAAATTTCCCTTGGGATAGGGATGAATACTAGACTCATCATTTATGAGGATGCGGAGGTTCCAGTAAATTAGAGGTCCTAATTAAATAATTGCTCTAGAATGAAAAAGAAAAAAAAAATATTCTTCTTGTTCAGGCACTAAAGTGACTTGTCCTGAATGTAAATATCTGTAAAATGAAGGACAAGACAAGCAAATAGGATCATTAATTTCAGTTGTAATTAGAGTTTTCTCAGTCCCACTGCAAGCAGTTTTATCTCTTGAGCCTGAGGAACTGTGCGACTGAGAAACAGCCCCTTCTCGTCCCACCCAGCCCACTCTCTCTGCTCTCAGCCACAAATGAAGTGCTATTTCTGAAGACTTCAAACAGAGGTTTCACTGCTGTTAGAGAGTTGATAGTTGAAGCCATTTTCCCATCATTCCACCATCTTTCAGTTTATGGTATGGGGAGGTTTTGCTCCTTTGCTTGGAAGAGCTGACGGTGTTTACAGCGTTAGGGATGAGAGGAGTCGACTGAGATGAATGTCCATGTTAGTCCATTGAGAGTGTTGGTGACTTTGCAACCCTACAGAGATCCTAATGGTCTTTGCACTCTCCCAGAAGATCTCTGGGTCAGGAACCAGATACCCAGCTGGAAGGATGTGCCAGTGAACTCGGTGTTCCCGCTCATTAAAGTCAGAGGTGCCCAGTCTGCTGCTACTCAGCTGACCTGCCAGCAATTGCCTAAACATAGGTGCCTTAGTGCCACATAAGATGCCCTGAGATACACAGAACACCCATCTTGGGCTGGCAGATACGACCCAGGACCCGTGGGAGGCCTGCAACACCATGGAATAGCAGCTAGGAAATAATGGCCACCCTACGGGACCCGAGTGGCCTTGGTCACCTGTGTGTGTATGCAAATTGAGCCATAAGCAGCTGTTTTATAGTAAATAAAAATGAAATCCATTGATTGTAATGGCAGCTTGGACTCCCAGCTCTCACCATAGGCACAGTCATGTGCCTCCCTTTTCCTGAGCACCATAAGGATAAGAATGCAGGACTACCGTACAATTTGTTCAATTGCTGTTTAAGGGCTTTCTGCAGTGGGTAGGTTTGTAAGAAGCCAAGGAGAGAGTTATGTTCCATTATTATTTGCATGTGATACTCAGATGCTCTTCCCCATAAATAAGGGAGTACATTAGGCTCAGATTACCTTGAGCAGAGAAGAGTGCACCCTTCTGTAGTCTATTATCTGCTTCATGCATTGATAAAAATAAAATAATGCCAATGAAAAAAGGGTCCACTGCCATTTTTTGTTATTTTTGAGAATCTGATGATTTTACTTTAATTTTTATAAGAAGGCATCAATGCATTTTATTTCATGGCTGAGTGTTTCAATCAACTCAGAATTAAATTGCTGCTCTCCTTTAATGAGAGGAAACAGAAAGCTGCACTCCTGTTCATATCAATAGCAATTAATCTTCATTCTTTTTATCCAAGCTTACTTTCACTTCCTCCAGCAGCTCCATGCTGTTAGATGAATGATAGGTTGCATCAGTGATATTTGTACCTATGGGCAAAAAAAAGCACTTTTTAATGTAAACAATACAGTGTTTCTGAATATTCTACAAAGTGTTCAACAAAACACATGTAGATTTAGGAAACAACAAGAATTCCTGTTTCTGGAATTTACTCTAATTTTTTTGGTGTGGTCTTAGCCCCTAAAGCTCACTGAGCTAGCAGATGGTCAGCCAAGATGAAGCAGCTCAGAGAAGAGAGTGAATTAAAGTAATAGTCCAGTTCTGTGTCCAACAGGATGTGATGCCCTAGGAAGCCATTCTAGCAAGCATACTTTGGTGAAAATTTCTGTTAATCTTCATAATTTCCTGGGATGCTGGAGGGACAGGAAGTTACTCTGCATTCAAGAAGCCTGAAGATAAATTTCTGCTTGGAAACCTCTCAGACCCTGAAATATGCATCTACACCAAAGGGAGTGTTTCTCTCTGACTTCCCTCATCCATTACCTGTGCCTGTATTGCTATCAGCATCTTCACAGGAGTCAGTGGGACCTGGACTAAGGTGATGGGGGACGCCTTACACCCACATGGCTTAGAACAGCCTCTTCTGAACACCAGCCACACCCACAACCCTCTCTGCTGGCTGGTCAAGTGTCTTTATGTGTATATTCAGTTCAACGCGATAAAATAACCTGTGGTCTCTGCTGCACTTAGCCATGGTGGTGTTAGATGTCATAATACTGAGATAATGCATGCCCTGCTTTCTCTTCGTGCTAGGTGGAGGTTAATTCAGGACATCAGATCTCCTGGAGTAATGTTGAAGGGCTGCTCAACAGAAAGCCAAATATGACAGAGTCTCAGAAAAGTTCAAAAGTTAAAAAAAAAATCCACCATCCTAAAAAAATGCTTCATGGAGTGAAGTTTACCACAGAATTGTTTGTTTCAGGAAAGTCTGTCACAAATATGATAACTTGTCAGTAGGTCAGTGTGTGTGTTTTTTCTGCTAGAAGGTGGGAGCATGGTGGGGTAACTCATTTCAGAGTTGAGAGCCCCTCCACGTGCCCTCCCCGTGGTCCCAAAAGTGTACAGACTGTGCAGCAAGAAGGGAGTCCATCTTACAGCAATGATCAATGCAGTCACTGCTCTCCCCTCCCTGGAGATTAGGAAATAGTTCTTACATAATTTGCTCTCCCTGGCCATGTTACTAATTGAAAATAGCATGTGATCTACTTCCTAGGGCAGTTGTCCTTATATGTGGTGGTTCCAGCAAGTTATTTTGATCAAGAGATTATGACAAAAAGTTCTGTTCTAATTTAATTCTCTGTAGGCTCAAATGGAGGTTTTAGGAAGCATTGAAAGCATTGTTCAGTAGTAGCATGATGCTTCCTGAGATGGATCTGTATTAAAATACATTCATCATGTCTTTGCAGGCCCAGAATAACTTCCTAATTTTGGTCATAGGTGCCAAGGGGAGGTTGAAGTCAACCATAGACAGAGATGAAGATTCCCTTTTCCTACACATTTCTGTACAAATCTTAGCTCTGTGTATAGAGACATTAACTGCAGGCACGTTTACTCTAGGTACTGAACTGACAGGATGGAACATGATGGGCAAAAGCAACTCACACAGCAGCACAATTACTTTTTTTCTCAAAGGGGAGTCATGCTTTGCTCAGCCAGCCTGCAAATCTGGTCCAAAAGCCAATTCCAGATTTTTCCTTCTCTCAAAGTCCTGAAGCTGTGACAAAATTAACTGAATACAAATGTAGCTAAAACTGAAAGAGACCCCAAATGAAAAGTTTATTGGCTGAGCTGGTGGGAGAGGTCTTACTCCTTGATACTCACCTACTCCAGTGTGCTAGTGGACTAGAAAGAGCAGTAAAACAACTCCTGAACAGCTGTTGAATTCCAACTTCCAGGTGTTTTTGTGTTTATTTTTATTGCTCTCTGCCATAAGATCTTTCCTGTGGAAAAGAAATGCACCAATTTATGGTCCCTAGAACCAGTTCCAACAGCACTAGAAGGAGGAAAAACTTCCTCTAATCAGTCTGAGCTGATTGAGTGTGTGGTAGGACCTTTCACTGTTTTCTGGACTGAAATGAAATATCTCAAACCATTTGCACACCTCAGTGTGCACAGCATTGCATGTCCATCCTTTTTTCAACAGTTCTCTTCGTTTGCAGTGCCACTGAATCATTGTTCCTGTAAAAATTACAGAAACCCTTAGTGCTGGTGGTGTGGAGAATATCTGTGGCTTGTGATATCTAGGAACAACCACGTGAGAAATGCCATGCAGATGGAATAATTTATAGACCAATAGCTTCTGGGTCTCATCCTGTGATACTCATGTAGATAGAGATATACATACGCACACTGTAGCACCTTTGGTGTCCTGTGTTTTTACAAGAACATAGTATCTAGGTCAAAAACCTTATTTTAGACCCAAAGAAGAGTGTAATTCCAATGGAGACTGTGGCTGCCACTCCCCCACAGATGCAGACTTCAGTGAAGGCACAGAGGGTCAGATGCCTGATGACATTTTTTCCATGGCATTCCCTCCAGCCTTACTAATCTTTCATCTAAGCTTTCCTTAGCCCTATTTTTAAAGGGGAAATCTGACCTCTGTCCTGTGCCCCTTTTTCTTTGCCCTTGTTTTGCATTTCCATGTTTTGCAGTGAAGTTTTCTCTCTTACCCAAAACAGCTTTTTTAGCTGGAGGGAAACCATATGCCATGAGCTGTGAGTGTAATTCACAGCAGCATCTTAAATGCATTTTGCTGTCAGGCTTTGTAAGAGCTTTCTCTCATACATATCACTTACTGATTTACTCATGCAAACCCCCACAGCTTGTCTGCAAACATCCTGCTGTGTGCAAACATTCCCGAAAGGCAGAGCTAAGTGTTTAGGTTTTTTTAAAGTGAAGGCACATAGTTCTCACAGTAATCTCCACTGATGCAGGATGAGATTGACAGGCAGAAAACATTAACAGTAGAAACACTGAGGGATGTTTGATGTTTCCTATGTGAGCACCTACAAAGGGACATACATGATTTCATGTTGGCCTCCTAAATTTTTATCCCCAGAGTCCTTTCTTTCCACATGTGCAAAATACTCCTGAAGGTTTCTCAGTAAAATTCTGAATCTGAGCAACAATAAATATTTACATACAAAAAAGCTTACAAAAAGAGAGAACTATGTAAGTCAGTACATAAAAATCCCAATAAAGAAGTAAGTTTCTGAATTTTAGGTAGATGTCTGATTCTTTTAGTGTTTACTACCAGCAATACTGCAACTCTGATGCAAAGTTTTCCTGTATTGCCAGTTTGAGGATTATTTTTTAAAACTAAAAATTGCAAACTTAATTACAAATCCACTTTGCTTGTACATACTGGGACATTGAAACTCACAAAAAATAGTAGCCACTGAATTTTATAGCCCATAAGTTTAAGTTACTCCTAGCAAACCAAAAAGTGGATGCTACCACCCTCTTGAGTGAGGTGTTTTCCACAAGTGTGATGACTGAAAATAAGCATCGGGTAGGTAGAAAATTCAGGGCAAAACCAGTAATGGATTATTAGTGGTTAAGGACTTGGAACAGTCCCTAATCATGTAGGCGCCCGCCAGCCCTGAGCCCGGGCTCCTGTTACAATCCCCTTCTGCAAGGCTCTGCCTCTCTGGAGGAGGCTGAGGGCTGCACTGCGGATGACAGGAGAGTGCTCTTATCTGAAGGAAGTCTGAGAAGACTCTTCCTTCTTGAAAAGATCACAGAGTATCAGATTATCTGTCACCCACTGTCAAATAGAGTTTAGCAAATGTTTTTCTTATTTGGTATTTGGATGCGGTCGTGGCAACGTTTAGACCCAGTTGCAGGGTGTATTACTCTGACAAAGAGCTCATCACAAGCTGATAGACTCAATCCTTGGGAAATCCCAACATGCGAGTGTCTGGTTTTGCCCTGAAGGTCAAAGAAAAGTGTGTGTTCAAAAATCATGGAATGAGATCACCAGCAGGATTCCATTTTAAATCGCTGAACTGTTTTAGTCTGAGTTTTAGTGAAAACGAAAACCATCAGCACGTCCCACGGGTTTCCTTGGAACTGACTGAAAGGAGATAGATTGCATGAATTCGTGCTGCCACAGATTTAAGCTGATGTCATCATTTTCCCTGAGGGTCAATCTCCCTGTGTGGAATGATTTCCCACTGCTTGCACACAATCACATGGCTCTCAGGACTACTCTGGGTGCACTGAACAACAGGAGACAGTCATTTGTGGAACTCAGTACAATTATGCAGAGCATCAGGCCCATAATGTGATTTCCATAAAACAATACTGCAAATGGTTTTCTTTATTCACAGTGAAATATTTCAGGAGAGCTCAGCAAAACAACTGTGTTGTGTTTTGGGTTGAGCAAGACTAAAGACATTCTTCCAAACTGGTAAAATGCTTCCTGAGCTAGTTGGGAAATCATCCGGCAATCTGAAAGGAAGTTCATCACTGGTTAAGTACTCATCTCTTGAAATAAATGACCTTTCCACTTTATTGCTGACTTTTATCCTATAATTAGAAGTGCAACTGCCATTAAAAGTGTACTGTTAAATTTGAAGAATAGAGTGCTTTCATTCCTAAGCAGAAGTTCTGTGGTTTATGAAGTTTTTTATCCAATAACCCTGTCTACCTTTTGAAGCTTTCAGGGAGAATGTTAACACTAGTCACTGTACTTCTATGTCTGGTATCATGTGGTGTCTTTTGCTTTCAATTTGCCCTTGGGAATGTATTGAGATAAACAAAAATATTTTCTTCTAGAGAAAAATTATTAGGGAATTATTGCAAGGAAGGATAGGAAACTGGATATTGTCATACTTTTAAAGTGAGATCAGACTATTCCGACGAGTGGGTTAATTGATTTTGGTACATGTATATCAAAGATGAATTAGGTTTGGGTTACTTAAAAGAAGAAGACTTGCTTCACAAGTCCGGCTCACTGTGGTTTCAGAACTGCTTTTATTTTTGTTGTTGTCGGTTTTACAAGGTAAAAATAGGAGTGCTGCTTCTGTCCTTCAGGCATAAGCACCTGTCTTGTTGGCAATATTTGCACAGGCAGTTTTCTCCTTTCTGCTTCACTGGAGCCAGAGTAGTGTGGTGCATCATGTGAAGCAGCGGTAAAGAATGGCTCAGGTGGCTGAGAACAGGTAGGTGAGCAATGAAGAATTTCAGGAGCTGTGAATCATCCCTGGCTGACGTTAAGTTGGTGGTGTAGAAGCTGAGATGGTGCCATAATAGAGGAAAATTTGAGGCTCTCTATTGTTTGTAGGAAGAAGCTGATTTTGTGTGGGATTTCCACAATTTTCATCATGCACATTTTAGGAGGAAAATGCACACTAAGAACTTTTTTCAGCAACATTCAGTATAGCATATACCTCGTTGTATAACAAGTTTTGCAGAGACATTTCCAAAGAGAACGTTTTTATTTCCAAACGTGGAAATAAAATTTAACACATCGGGATGTGGAATTAATGAGAAATCAATGTCAACAGGAATACTGTCAGGCTCTGAAAGTACAGTGTGCTGACAAAGTCTTCTCATGAAGGTGTAGTAATGAATGCAAACTGAATTTCTTCACATTGTTAAACACTGTAACACATTTCAGCAAAACTCTTTTGTCTGGTAAGTGGTTAACAAGCAGAACTTTATCTACAAGATTTTTCATGCTAGATAGCATCACAAAATTTTAGTTTTGGAAGTCAAAAAAAAAAAAACCCCACAAACTGGGATTTTTGGTTTGGTATGGTTTTAATGATGAAATAAATTAGAAAACTGTGATTGCAAAAACTCCGTGAAAAAAGATTTAGTCAAAAATTTCAGCAACATTTGGCACTCAAATTGTGGTCTACTGCTAGTCTGTGAATTGTGAGGTACAAGCAGATACTCATTTTTTCTATTAACTGCACAAGTGCTCAGGAGCTAACTTTTATGGGTTATTTTCTTTGATATAAAGTAAGAGAAGAAAGATATCACGGAAATAGAATGGAATTCAATTACTCCATCCTGGTGCCTTGTGGACTGAGAAGGCTAAAAATGAGTTTAAGAATGCATGGGAACTTGATAACCAGACTATAGCCACTAAACTTCACCTATCCATCTTAAATACTCTCAGTGCCTGGCAGCTTTCCAGATCCCTGTTACAGTACACATGAAATTTTGAGTCTGAAAAAGAAGTTACTTAGTAAGACTATAGACATAGAAACATATATTTTATTGAATTACTTTTGTTCAAGGTCATGGTTACAGTGTCCTTTAAAGATTAATTCCTATGTGAAAGTATAAGAAATGAGTGGAAGTTTACAGATGGTCAGGTTTGATCTAGCAGCATCATTTCAGAAAAGTGGAAACCACAAGGAAAACACTCAAAAAAGCAATGATTGTTTTTATGCACTTCTTTAACTATGAATGGCAGTGAAGGAAGGATCTGGACTCACCAATTATACTGCAGCTCCTCGTGTGGATCTGTAAACTATTTATTTGCTGTCTAGCCCATTCCAAAGAATTGCCTATTACGAGACTTTTGCTCCAATTGTTCATTCAGTTTTTCAGCCCTCGAGTCAGGGAACATTCTTACACTTAGCATGTGACAGTTTGATTGGCTCTGGTGGCCCATAAAATCCTTTATAATGTAAAGCATTTAGATTAGTCCTGAAATGGGACTACTTTCCATGAGTTTGTATGCTGGGACTAGTTATTATCCTTGGGCGTGTTTGTGTTTTTTGAATTTTAATCATACACCAAACTAAATTTTTACACAAACACTTTGTTAATTTTGCTTCTTCAGTCCCTACCCAAATGTGCATCACTGGACTGTGACACTTTTAGCTTTGGAATATAAAATAACATCATCTTCGGTGAACATGCTGATTTGTTCACTTTGTTACAATAAGAGGGAGTATTTAATGGAAGGTTGCTGTTTTCACCTTTAAACGCTGTCACAAGTCAAACCCAGCAGTTTATCTTGTACAATCCAAGTCTAGAAATGGAAACAGAAACTAGAAATACATTATAAATGTATCAGTTTGGCTCTATCACACCATTGGCCACAATAATTGCCATTTGGCCAGCCAACCAAGCACCAATCAGATGCCAGAGCTTATTTACTTCAGTCCTTTAGAACAAATCTGCTTTCAGGATTTAGGACCAATGTCTCTTTAGAGCTGTTTCTCTAGGTATATTTTAAAAATAACTATGTCCATGGACATTCATGAAATAAGGTAATGATTTCAGCTAGTATTGTAGTTTTTTGCTTCTGCTCAGACTGGGAATTGTCTGTGGAAGTTGCACAAAAACCAAATTATTTCTCAGTGGAGAAAAGGTCATAAGGCACCAGGCAGAGCCTGCGTGCATGACTGTGCTCAGATTTTGCAGAATGATGAAGCACTCCTCTCTTTTTTTAAATTTTAATTAGTAATAATTGTATTTATTCCAATTTAAGTCCAATTGAATGCACTTTTATTGACTATAAATGAATTTGAATGAAGTCCTCTCTTTTCCACCTTGTTTTCTGGGGTCTTCTAACAGTACTGTTTCCCAATGAAATGGGAAATTTACCATGTTGAGCAAATTTACAATTTACTCAACAAACTATAGAGATTACTATGTCCTGGTAATCCCTATAGTTTGTTGAGTAAATTCCTGTCTCCCAAAAGTTGAGGCTATGGCTTTCACCCACATCACTGATGCCACTGTGATTTGGCTGAAGTGATCCACAAAAATTGTCCAACTATTTTGAGCCATTTCTCTTCTTTGGAGCACTTTTTTTTTTTTCTGGGAACATAAGGAATGAAAGGAATAATCTTCACTGCTTTTGTCTGCTGCTGATCTGGACATGAGGTGTGCCAAGCAACTGTTCCACATCCTCAGTCCTTCCCTGCCCACCTCTTCCAGTGGACCATCTGCCTCAGGAGAAAGCGCGGTGCCGCAAGGGCGGTTCTCATGTCCTGCTGGGGCTGGGCTCAGGGCACAATCCTTACACACAGCAATTGCACAGGGGCTGGGGTGAGCCCTGCTCTCTCCCCAGAACAGCATTTTGTCTGTTTTTGTCTGACCAGCAGAGTCAGCACTTTAGGAATGCCCATGTAACAGTTATATTGGTCTGATCCCTCAAGATTAATCCACCTACTAAAATCTGACATGAGCTGACGGTGAAAGGTCTTTGTGACAAAAAGCACTAAGTGACCATCCTCATGTTGTTTGACATATGAGAGTCTCTTTAATATGTTGCTGTTGCAAAGACAGATATCATACCTGTGTCCATGACGGTGCAGCCACAGTCCTGCTTTCCTTTCCAGGTGAAAGGGGGATGAGTCCTCTGCTCAGACTGGGTGAGATCCTGAATCCCTTGGATATTCTTTGCTGGGTTGTAACTGATCTGTATAGAACTGCAGGGAGAAATTAGTGCAGGAGGCTTTCCTCCTCCTTCCTGTGCATGTTCCAGCCCAATGACAGTGAAATGCTATCTTTAGGCTTTCTGCAAGCCCTGATTTAATGCTCAAGGTCATTTCCTTTACTTACCTAAGGTAAAAAAAAAAAAAAAACCAAACCGAAATAAAAACCACCTACTACTCATTTTCCAAAATGATTGAAAGTTCTTAAGCCTACCCAAAACAAAGCTGGTCATGAGTACAGAGCTGAATGATGGCCAGGGTTATCCAGCCAGACCTCATTCCCAGTATCCTGGGGGATATCCTACAACCTTGCTGACAGGTTGTAGTTCTTGAACGCTCTGAGCTGCAGGTCTCCAGGATACTTTGCTTTCAGCACAGCCATAGAGCAGGACCTGGAGGCTGTTTTAGAACCATCATCATGCCTCATTATGATTGCATTCCAGTATGAAAGGTAATATATGTGATGTCAGGGAGTTTCTATGTTTTGTGCTGCCAGAAACGCCAGTGGAAGTGAATCCAGAGCCCTTGAGGACTGGCCACCACACACATCCCTATGTCAGTTCCCTGCCAAAGCTTCTTCTGGCTGTGGCAGGTCAGATTCCAGTGCAACCAGACCTAAAATGGAATTGAAATTTTAAATAATGACAGCCTCAATTTAACATGGTTCTTAAGTATTTTCATAACTTTAGCACATCAGTTAATATCATGGAACTTTAAGTTTAGTTATCTATATGCACAGCAAGAGATTTCAAGTCTTATTTTTTCTGAAAAACTGAACATGATAAATATGGAAAAGAGATGGAAAATTGTTGGTAATGGGTCAAGTTGCATCTCCTGCTGATTTTCAAGTGTGTATGCGTGTGTATATAATTATAAATTACACATAAAAATGTCTTGGCTCTAAGTGCTCATATCTTGTGTCAGACTGGATCCTGAATGCATCTCATGACATGGCTGAGGCACGGAAGCATTTCTGGAGATGTTATCTAAGTGACAGTCGTGCTTTCATTTTATTTGCTAACTACACTTAATGCACTATCTTTTCTGAGTGGCCATGTAGGGAGGACTGCTCAGTTCATTCCTGTCCTTCCTGTAGAATTACATCTGGCATTAGAATTACATAGAATTACAGCAGGTGCATTACCAGTTTCACAGCCAATGACTAACCCAAGGTCTGTGTTTAACGCAACACAACCCCCCGAAATTCAACATTCTCAGTTCTCCAATAAAGAACCGTAAAGAAGACACCTTTTGTTTCAGAAACTCTGAAGCAGAAGTTAACTTTATTTATTCTGTAGAAGGTACACTTGACATTATGGCATCAATTCAGTGGTAACTGGACCCTCAACAGCCTCTTTCCCCTTTAGCTCAAGAGGCATCATTGCAACCCAGAGAACTGCACTTCTCCAAAGGGACTGAGGATTGCATGCTGGAGGTTTCCTCCACCAGCAGCACCCTGACAATGCCTGGGCAGAGCACCATATTAGGCAACAGGCCGAGGGGAATGGCATGTGGGGACTCCAGGGATCATGCCTCCTAGGGAAGGAGCACAACCATAAGCTGCTGGTTGAGAGTGCCGAGCCCTGTCCTGGCTGACAAGCCTGTTGCAGAGGTCAGCCAGAGAGGGCTATCATTCTTTGGGGAGGTGGAAACTACTCGGAGCTATTAATGGTTTTTTTCCTGGCTGTCCTCAGGAATGGAGCTGTAAGCCAGGCATGACCATGAAAGGGGTTGCACATGGCCAAAAGATTATGTTGAAGTATCTCCCATGTCTCTGCCACCCACAGTGCCTGGAACTTTCCCCTTTTCTTTTTAATTCCCACATTACACTTCAGGTCTCTCCTTTGAGCTCCATTCTTGCCTCAGTTTTCTTAGCAGTAACCTGAACAGCCTTGAATTATGGTTTGGGAAAAAAACTGCTGGCTTCTTGGTCTGGCTTCAGACATTGTCCCATCACAGAACTGCAGAACAGCTGAGATTGGAAAGGACCTTTGGATATGGACCTTTGGAGAAAGTGTAGTCCAGGCTTTATGGGACGAACAGGGTCCAACAGAGTAGGTTGCCTGTGAGAGTGCTCAGGTTTTGAATGCCTCCTTTTGTTGTCTGCATTAATGAGATGAGATTTAGACTATAATAATAATAATAATAATAATAATAATGTTTCAGGTCTGGTCTGTGCTGTTTGGCTAACATCTGTGCTGGGTGATGCAGGACTTGTAAGATGTGTGATTGCTGAGCAGCATTACAGTGTTGGTGAAGTCACAGAATACCTCTCAAAATGAAAGAAAAATTCAAGGCAGGTCCCTCAAAAGTCTCATAAGCCTTTCACCTGAGAGTGGAAGGTGCTATATTGGTTGAGTTTTTAATTATAAGTCTGTAACTCTCACTGGTGAGCCGGGGAGGGTTTTCTAATCCAGTGTTCATAAGAATACTCCCTGTTTCTACTATTAAATTTCACAAGGAAAATTATACAATCAGTAATTTTCTGCTATTACTTTTCCATGCAAGAAACATACTTCCATGCCACAAAGATGTCTCAGCAGAATTTTTTACTCTCAGCAGAAACAGTAAGAAATATCACGGCAGCAAAGCAAAAAGGTTCACAGACATACTCTTTGTGGTACAACTTTCATGTCTTCATATGAAAATTTTTCACATTTTTCTTGGCTGCAAAAAAAAACCCCAAACTTAGTATGTCAGTAACTAGGCCAGAAAAAATGGATTGCCGTGAATCTATGTAAAGATATTTCATTATTTTCACACTCTGTGTCTTGGTCTTTAATATACTTCCTTCCACCCTGCGTGGTGGGTGCTGTGATCAGAACATACAACACAAGCTCTTTCCTTGTAGCAAGGGATTCTCCTTGGAACCTCTACAAGGATTTGCTGTTCTATCTGTGTATGTGACTGGAAGGTCCTAAACCAAAACAAATTCACACTCTCAGCTTAAAATTATATTTGCACTAAAAATATTCCTCCATTTTAAGCATTAAATGTATTTATTAAGAATGAGAATTGTGTTTTAGTTATATTTAGAAGTGAGTGTAAAGGAATAGCCTTCCCAGCATTTCTGTGTGACGGAGATTGAAATTTTTTTCCTGAGTCTGACCTGAGGTGGGGTACCAAGGGTTAATGTCCTCAACATGGCAAAGGTTAGGAAGAGTCATCCACTCTTACAGTTCAGGGTTTTAACTTTTTAAATCTTTGCTTTTTATAAATAGTTCAACTGTAAGTCAATGCTAGTGCCAAAAAATATTGCTGTTTTCTACCTGTCTAGACTCCTAAAGCTTTTAAATGTTGAAAAGAAGCTTCCTTTTCTGTTTTAAAAATATATTTTAGCTTGTCAATTTGTTCTTACGTTTTTAGATGGGAGAACATGCAATCCCAAAAGGATAGCATTTAAATAGGATAAAAAGCCTGGTTTGTGTATCGCATATTAGAAAGGAAAGTGATTTACATTAAAAAATCATCATTGAAAGAAAGAAAATAAGAAAGCCCAAACATACTGCAGGTTCCACTCAGAGTAGCTAAACTGTGGTGTTTTGGTGGTTTTTTTTTACTTTCTGCTTGCACTGAACATTGAACTCTAGATCTAATGGTGTGGCTGAAAATGAGATGAATGTCTCTGGATTCACTCTTCATAATCCCCCTAAGTTAATAGATCCATTACACTTCAAAGTTAAAATCATATCTGCTATTATTTCAGTTGGTGGCAATTTTGCTTAATTTTGCACATAAGTGAGAGACCTTGTCACTCTCTAAAGCTGCCTGAAAGGAAGCTGTAGACAGGTAGAGCTCAGTCTCTTCTCCCAAGTAACAAGTGATAGCACAAGAGGAAATGTCCTCAATTTGTGCCAGGGGAGTTTGATATGGGATATTAGGAAAATTTTCATCACTTGAAGGGTTGTTGAGCACTGGAACAGGCTGTCTAGAGAACTGCACTCAGCATTCCTGCAGGAATTTAAAAAATGTGTAGATGTGGTTTTGGGGATGTGGTTTAGTGGTGACTTGGCAGTGCTGGGTTGGACTTGATGTTAAAGATCTTTTCCAACCCAAATGATTCTATGTTTCCATTAATGTTATCTATTTCCACACTAAACAATTTCACTGAATTCTCTTTGTCTAACAAGAGCTTTAGATCTCTGACCTTGTCACTCTGAAGTTGTCGCATGTTGCGTGCGTGAAAGCAAAATAAATTTCACAACTGCATTTAAATATTAAAGAACTGAAAATCAACAAACATATACCAAATATTTGCTTGTATTTGAAGCTCAGTATCTGTCTTCTTTCCTCATTTTTCAGAAACTGAAAATGAAAGTGCACCGCCACCTCCAGGTTAGTGTAAAAAATGCTGGTTTGAGCCGTGGCACTAACAGTTGCATGAGACTGGTTTGTGTTCATTGTCTCTTTGAGAGCAAGAGGACAGTAAGAAAAGTAAAAAAGCTTGCCCAAGTAAGATATCCTCGCTTCACTTTGCCTGAATAGTGATTTTTCAGACTCAAGTTTTGCTTGTGAGTGACTACTTGTTTGCTTAATATTGCACATGTCCTTCGCAATACAGATAAATCATGGTTGCTTAAATTACCTGCTTAAATCATGCTGTCCTCTCTGATGCTGAGCAGCATCTAATTACCAAAATACTCCCTTTTATTTTGCCTCAAAAGTACACTGTGGGTAAAGTTGACAGAATCAAGCATGGGATTCATTTCAGCCCTTACTTTTACCCCTTTGAAAAATTATGGATCATGTCTAAGTAGTTCAACAGCTCCACCTCTGACCAGTGGAGCACATCCTGGGTCATACATGCTCATCAATGGGCACTTTCCAGGTAAAATGTCACTAGACATCCATGTGCAGGCAATTGCCCTGATTTATTGCTTAGAATGGAGTGGCTGAGCTCTGGGAAGCCAAAGTTAGGTGAGGTGAAACTCACTCATAAGGAGGGCTTCAGGTAAAGCTGCAACTTTGCAAAGCACAAGAGTTCTTTCTAGTGGAGCTGGAAAGGCAGGCAAGCCTTTGCTTTGTTCCATTGAGTAACTTCAGTTATTTTTTTCAGATAATGTAGATATATCTACATATAGATATCTGCATAGATAGATATACAATGTTGATATATAATACATATATATATCTACAATATGCATGTCCCATGTAGCCATTTGGTGAGTATTATTCTCTGTATAGCATCCTAAACAGCAATTCCAAATAGAACAAATACCCTACAAATGTTAAATCTGTCTTTACTTACTGTCTTGATAAGTGGCATTTTACAAGCCTGATTGAAGATGTCTTTGTTTCAACAATACACATTTTGATTAAAAAAATGACAAAGGTATCATTTGCCACAAGGAGTTTCATGGTTAAATTATCCACATATTATTTTTATGTGATGAACTCTTTCATATTGCATATATTTGTAAGGAAAGTTAATTGGTTTTTAATTAATGATATTTTACTCAACCATAAAATTTGTACAGTTAATATTAAACTAATTAATTTCACCCTTAGGGTCTTACCTGATATACTTTGTACTTGAATTCATGTTTTTAATCAATCTTAACTTTCAAGTAGAACTGAAATGAGAGACAGCTTTTTATATACAGAAAGGAATAGCATCTTTGAAGTGCTACGTTAAAAATATCTATTAACATTTTCAAAAAATTACCATCTTCCTTTATATTTAAAAGCACAGGATTAAATACAAAATCACTTCTATAACCTCCTTTCTTTTCTCCTTACCTGTTTATCTTCTGAAAAACAAGTAGTGTGCCATTAGGCCTTTATGTTAGGCACAGACCAAACTGGGATATTTCTAAGCTGGACACGCCAGTCACTTCTGGCTCAAGATGCTGTCATCTTGGATTATCAAGTGCTAACACACAAAGAGGGAAGTTGGTTTCAAGATTCCAAATTTTATAACTTACAAATAGTTTATTGGACATAACCAAGCATCTTGAACTACACCAGGAAATTTTTGGAAAGTCACCGTGAGAGGTCTTTCCAGATCTCAATGTCAAGCCACAAGTGTAGAGCACTTTGACTGATGAAGTTTTCAAATAATGTGTAGACATGCTACCATCTGCCAGGATCACTGAAATCTCCTGATCTCAGTTCCTACTGGGAAAATAAAGTCTTACTGTAGCAAAAGTTCCATTAAAAAGGAACATCTGGCCAAGATGGACAACCTGACAACTGAAGCTTGGGAATTTAGGGAATCCAGACAGAAGCATCCATGAGTCTGTCACATTACCAGAATGAGGCATTTCCTTTTAAGTTTCAGCTTTAATTTTCGTACTTACTGTGGCTGCACACATGTGAACAAGAAATCAGGATTATCAGAGTATCAACTGGCTCTTGCAGATGTTTTCTCCATGGAACAAAAATTATCTTTATTCCATCCTGACAATGTTAGTCTATTGACCATCACCCAAAGTTCTGTCAGGCAGCTGACAGGTAAGTTTGCCACAGAAAGCCATTGCTCACAGGCAACAGGATATTGAGTGTTTATACCTTGAAGACAGCACATGATTTGACAAGATTCTAGATTGAATGAAGTAGGAAACCAAAGCCAAAAGGAATCCTATCAAATCCTGAAATACAGAAAGTGTGGAAATTGTTGTTTTGTTTAAAGCACAGTCCAAGTGATCTCGTACAGATGAGGTAAAAAATAATTCACATTCACCTGCTTGGAGTAGAGGACAGGTTGGCAGTTCTGATCAAGAAAACTGAATACAAGTAGTCTCAGCAAGACCATGTTGATAATGATGAAGATGATGATAAAGAATATCCTCAATACACGCTCCCTGTACTTTTTCTGAAGGATCAACTGAGTGGCAGTAACTCATGTCTGATCCAATTTCTTTTCAATTAATGATGATATGACACTCATTTCAAAAGCTTTTGCAAATTAGCCCAAGAACAAGAGACTAACAACTTCTGCTTCTAAAAACCCAGCTTTTTTTTTTTTTCCCACTGACTCCAGGAACATCAATCTTAAATGACTTGTTCAAAGTACAGAAATTGCATTGATATGCACAGGTTGTAAAATGTTGTATGGGATTGCAACGGTATATTACATATACACATATATCAATCATTCTTTAATGCTGTTTTCCAATACTAGCAGAACCTGCATTTTTAAATGCTGTGTAAGTCTTTCTTTTTACTTTAAGATCCTCTCAAAACTATACTTGTACTTCCTACACAGAACAAAAAGCACCGCAGGAGGGTGGAAATGAAAAGGGCAAAGGTAAGTCTGAAACCATACTTTAAAAATGGGCAGCAAAGAAAACTAAGTGCTGTTCTGATGCTGGATTGTTTGAGCTTTAATTCAGAAATTTGGTGCTATATTTCAGAAGTGTGATATGAGGGTTCCTAGATCCTTTTTCTGCATGAGTTAGTCAGCCCCAGGAAATTATGATATGATATGAAATCATGAATATCTTCAAAAACCCTGCAAACCAGATTGATATTTTTGAGACAGTATTTATACTGACTGTTCAATTAATGGATCAAATTATAAGTGATTTGCATGAGCAGAAAGCTGAGTTTAAACAAGCCTGGCTGTTGCCCCTGACCAAGCTTGCTAAAACTCAGATACTGTGCACATTGGTTGCTTTTAAATAAAGTGGGCAATGTCCTACTGTCATTCTAAGCTGTTTCTGTTCTACCACAGAAACTTGATATTATACCTTTCAGAAAGCCCCGTAGCTTTTTTTAATCTGAAATTTAAAAATCACACATTAATCTTTCTGTCCTCATTGGGAGCCCAGCAGATGAGCTCTTTACAGGTTCTGGAAAGTGGGTTTGAGGTGCCTGCTGTGAACAAACAGATAACTGTTCCACCAGCAGTGTGTGCAACAATCAGCTCCAGATTTAACACATATTTTTGTGCTGCTGAGATTGGATTCATCTCTCTGTTGTCAATTCTTCTGGTTAGGAGGATACAGTTTGAGGGAACTGGGCCAAATTCTCTGTTTTTTGTAGGAGCCCTGCCAAAATAGGAATCAAACACCCCATCAGGTTATTTAGAGAAGAATAATTTCTTTTTTTAAACTTAATTCTGATCAAAGGCTAAAGCAGACCAAGATACGCTTACAACTGATGCAATGCTTGCTTCTCATCTGGCATGATTATGCTTTTTCATGGCAAATCAAGAAATGGCTTGCTTGAAAATGTATTCTGGCTTTTGCTGTCTTCCAAACAAAATCCTCTCTTTTAGACAGACTGGATGTATACTGGATACTTGCAGATTTATTTGGCAAAGGCATGCATGGCTATTTTTCTCAGCAGAGTCAAAATATAAACACTAAGAATGTGTGATTCAAGTACCCATTTGAAAATAAGAATGCTGAACCAGGCTTCAGTGCATGCTATTTTGCCAGTTATCCTTGCATTGAGCAATTATTTTGACACACAAAATTTTGTGTGAGTAATCAAATCTGTCAACTTGGTAATGGAAATGCAATTCAGAAATAATTTGCATGCCTAATGATAGGAAAAAAGATGAAAGTCTTGCCTCAAGCTATTCCAACAGTTAGTTCTGCTTGCTTTAATTTGGATATGAGAAAAATGTTTGTTCCCAAACTGAACATGAATGGTGATTTCCTCACTGCTTACAAGCCTACATTACACTGAATAAAAATGAAAACATGGTAGGTAACTTATCCAAAACTTCTATTATCTTCTTATACACTATTATGTTTCTGTTTTGAATTTAGTGAGGGAGACAAGTATTTTCTAGGAAGAAAAAGGTTCCTCCTAAGAAACCTGCTAGGAGGATTTTGCTACCAAAAAATATTCTTTGAAATCCTACTATGGAGAATTTTTCCAGTTTCAACCCATGGTGGCAGCTGTTGCCTCCATAAAAATTCCAATGAAAGGCTGAATATTAATAGATAGATGACCTTCTGCCATGCTCCAGGGAAACTGTCACCTCTGCAAAGCAAAGGAGATGTCATTGCCAGACCCTCAGTAGCAATACTTCTAAAAATTAGTCACAGTGCAGTTGTTCCTATCAGCTCTTGTTTTATTGCAGAATATCACCAAATAAGGGAAAACGTATTTTCACAGAGTTATTCCTTCAGGTTTGTGTGCCAGGAAAAAAAGAATCTTTATAATGGTGAGCAGAATTCACAAAAAGGGACAAGGTTCCATTCTTCCAAGCTGTCCAAAATCATTTACACTTGAAAATGAACAATTCAGCAAGGAAATTATGACAGTACCAGCTAGATGTGAGCTCTTATGTAAGCTATATGTAAAAGACTTCCTGAAGCTTCAGAAGTAGCAGATTTAGGTACTTCCCTGAATGGAAACAAAATGGGAAACATTTCCTATCTGAGTTCCACAGCAATTATGCAATACTTGTGTGTCAGCAGTTGTGCCCTGTTTGCTGATAATTTCTGAGATAGACTGTAGACACTGTAGGAACTTGAAATGGGACTGTGCTGGAACCTGACATCTAAGAAAGAAATCTTGCTAGTCCATGTAAATCCCATAGTCCGTCATTTTCACCTCATCCCTAAAAAATATTGACAACAGACGTTAGGAAGATACAGTATACCTATCTGTGTGTCTGTTTTACTGTTCTATTTCTTTTTGGTACTTATTGTCTGTGTGAAATTACATATTTATACTCCTTCGTGTTCACTGTAAAGTTATGAAACGAAAAACAGCGTGGTAAATTCTTTGTATCTCATGGTTATTTTCCTGTAAATTAGTAGCTCAGAGAAGTAAACATAAAATTTTCTTTCATAAAATAAACCAGTTTTAAAAGATCTATAATGATGTTGTAAAAATTCAGGATATACGTGATCATCCATTCTATTTTCGGAGAAACAAAGTGAATCCGCACAAATCCTCCAAATTTACTACATTGTCTTATATTCATTCAATGTAAATACTCGTGTCTTTGTTTTTAATTTTAGCATTATCTTACAGATTGAATATGTTATAATTTTGGTCCCACTTGCTGGAATAACAGTAAAATTTTAATATCAATTTGCTCATTCCTTTTTTTTAGGTCCCATCCAGCCATTCAGAGAGCTACTAAAATTTCTGTATATTTTACTGATAGCTTTCCTCTAGGTTTCTTCCAACCATCTACTAAAATGTTCATTGCATGTGTCATCCTTGCATTTTCCCAAGTTTCCCTTATCCATTCATCTCCCTACTAAAACTTCCCCCCTGTGGGTATGTGCTTCATTTGCCATCTCCAAAGTGCCAAGTCTCCTTGATGGGACTGCTGCACTCCCTTTGAAAATCAGATTGGCAATTGAAGTCGACTAAATATGAAACTCTCAGTCTTGCTGTGCTCTGTAATTTCAGTGTAAACAGTAGAATAGAAAAATAAAATTATATGCAATTAATTGGTTTTTGACGCTCCTTCACAACGTTAAGCTTGTCAACAATGTGGCTGCTGGCAGAATAGCAGCTTCCATTTTGTGTTGGATGTTTCAAACCAGGGGAAAGTAAGTCTAAAATTCTTGATACCAGCATCTCATATATAAATCAGTAATTTCTTTATATTGGACATGTATTTCTATGTTTTCTGTGCCAGCAGTCAGAAATTTTAATGTTTAGGTTACACTAAGTGTGTTTAGATTAGCTTCTTTGGAAATATGGAGAGTTCTTTCATCCTGAAGAATCTATTCCTGATACAGCTCAGTCTCCACAGTTAATGTTATCATTTAGAAACAAGAAAAAGAAACATAATTACCATATATGTTAATGGGATTGTGCCACAGACAAGAATAAAGATTTCTATGGAGCAATGCATCTTATCAGCCTCCTGTCAAATGAATAAATTGATTTCCCCATAACAAACTCATATCATGCAACAGATTGAAAAATATATCCCATTAAAAGTTTACTTGCAGAAGATAAGGGGAGTGAATTAATGATCAGAGTTCTACTGACAGATCTGGTATTTTGCTCTTTTTGTTATATTCAAGTAGATTTTATTTTAGCATAAACAATCATTCATCACAGAAACTGAATTGGCTATAGCTGCTGAACCAATAGTCAGTCCATTTGGTCCTAGAAGCCTGAGATAGAAGGAGTGATGGATTGATAATTACCCATTTATCAAAACAATCCCTCCAGCATGTAGTGTTTTCATACTCTTTCCATTTTTAAAACATTCAATTGGGCTTTCATCCTTATTTGTCTGACATATTTGTTTATTTTCTTTGTTTGTCTTTGATGTTAATGTTTAGTTTGAGAAATGAGAGCTTACCCTGGAGAAACCCAAGCAATCCCCCTGCAAAACTAATAATGTCTTTTTGGGTTTTTTACTTTTTCAAATGATTAAATGAAAGAGAAAACGGAGTGGTCCTTTCATAACTTGATTATCGTACATCATCATGTAGGATGCATCACATCAAATGTTTTATGCTGGTCTTAATTTTTTTTTTTCAGTCAAATGGCTCTTTGAGCCATCATCAATCACAATGGTGACATCATTGACAAAAAGAGCTGGAAGTACACTTAATGCTTTCATGAAATATGGAGAAATATTTGCAGTGGTAGCACATAGCCTTGCATCCATTTAGTTGCTAAAACACCTGACATGACTTAATCGTTACTGTGCTTTTACTGAAAATCAACATTTTCAACATCTGCTTGTGGCATTGGATGATGCAGGTCATGAGAACTCTTCCATTATTCTTTTTTTTTTCTATGAATAAGATTTGCAAGATAACACATTAATCCTTCATGCGTAGGCATACATTTACAACTTTCATCCTCCTCCCAAGGGATCTTTAAAATGAAGTTTGATGAATCATTAAAAAGGAATGAGTAAAATGTTATGGTGAAGTAAACAAATTCTATTAACAGACTTTTAATTAGCCTTCAGTGGTTAAACAAATCCAAAAATTCAATGCTGCCAGTGTTAATGAAAATGTAACTATATTTCATATCTGCTTTTGTCATAGTTATGACATTTTTCCTTGAAAAAATATTGATAAATTATAACTTTATGGTCAAAATCAAAAGATAACTTCAGATTTAAAGTTTCATTATGGAAACACAACTACAATATATAAAAAAATCCAGCCCCCAAAAAGACTATATTTAAAGATGTGGGTTAATATTTTTCCAAAGTTGTTCTTGTTTAACTCTGTTCTCCATTTTGAAGTGTTCTACAGATTATTTTCTCATCCTGTATAAAAACATGTTATTTCATATAACTTATATATTAAATCCTAAATATGTTTAGTTTATTTTTATCTTTCAAAGGATACTTTGGTTATTTCCTTACTTTTTTTACCATTAGGATTTTAAGACACTAAGAACTTTTTGCTTAATTTTATCAAAGCTGATCTCTGAGGTTTCTAGTCAACATCTAAAATTCAAAGAGACTCTTGTAAAGATGGTTTTTACCTTATTCTGGTTTTCTAATAATCATGATTACAGTATTTCCATTTAACACCAGTTTCATGTTTTTCTCAGGCTTTTGATTTTTATAATTATAAGCCTCAACATAATCTATCTGATTAAACATTTTAAAATATCTGGGTAACAATTTTTTGTAGTGATTTAATACCTCATGACAGTCAACTTTTACTCAAAAAGGAAAATCCAGCATGGTAATAATAGTTCTTTCCTTATTTAAAACTGTTCTCCTGTTGATATGAAGAAAAACTGAGTTGTGTATTCCTTGCACTTTAATATTATAGTATAGAAATTACAAAGTATCAATAGAGGGGACTAGTTTTAACTTTTTCATATCTTGATTTAATAATGCTGAATGCATATGTGGTGCACATTTTAATTGCAGACGTGGTCATCAGAGAAATGACATCTTCCTCAGGTTAGATATGTGATTCTCCTTCATTTCATTGTGTCTTTCTTATTGTAATTACTGTGGATTACATCTCTAACAAACAGAATCACTCCGCAGCTCTCATATAAACTCATGATTTAATCACAGATCACAGTCCACATCTCATTTTGTTTTTTACTTGCTTGAAACATCAAGGTTTACCATTTCAGCTACTGAATTATGCAAAGCTTTCCTCATCAGTTTGAATCTTCCATTGTGATTGCTCCTGAATATTGCAATTTATTTCCCTTTCTTTTGCAGGTTTTACATTTTCATGTAATTGTTTTAAAGCAGATGATCGCCTGTGCTTTCAATTTCTTCATGTGCTTTTTCATTTGTATTTCTTTTCACAGATGAAGATGACACCTCAGTTAGTACTCCACCAGCAGGTTAGGACTGTGATAATGCTTTGTGTGTGTATGTATGTATGTATTTTTCTCTTGAATATAAATGAAGAAAGAGTCCAAACAGGCAGACTGCACTCAAAAGATATGACTTGGAAAAAATTTTAAAGTGCCCTATATTTTATTTATCTCTGTTCAGAAGTACAAAACCCTTATATCAGTTAAGTCCCTTTCCAGTCCTGTCTTGAGGTCTTTAGTATCTCTCAGTGGAAGATAAAATATTGATTAGAAAATCCAAAAGCAACTCCAGATAAATAAATATACTCTTTAAATAATCAAAATACTGTACCTCAGACAAATATTGAGGAATGGAAATTCCTCTGTTACCTGGAACTACTCAAATCATAGAAAAAACATCAGCCTCATGTAACCTTTCTAAAGAAACTCTTCAATGGAATTAAACTAATTTAGATTTTTCTAGAGAAAAGTGAGGAAGATTTCTGGGGGTTTTTCTTAGCTGTTCCCATTTTTTTGGTATTCAAGCAGTTCCTCATGGATATGGTCCCAAATATTTAGTCTAATCTTGTATGAAGAATCAATGTTCTTAAAATCCCAGTGATCTGAGGCCAGTTAAGCTGTGATCTCTGAGCTGGTGTCATCTAAATTGCTCTTCCCTTTCAGATGGGATGTCTAAGCCAGCGGAAAGAAAGGATTCAGGTGAGACCTCCTGAGAAACATGACAAAACCCTCCCAAAATTACATAATAAAAATACTTTTAAGACTGTATTTTTAAAAGATAATACTTTATTTTTGTTGTTTAGACAGCAGCAAACTATAGCTGTTGAAATGCTTCGAAGTACCAGGGCAAATAAGTTTGTAGCAGCTAAACCAGGAGTGAGAAGGCTGTGCTGCACAGAACAGGACATGTATTTGGCACATACATACATACCTATCTATCTATATCCGTGTCTGTATAGATAGATACATAGCTGTTCCATTCCTCCTCAGCCTGCAGGAATTCCATTCCTACATTCAGCCTCACACAGGTCCCAGAAGACTGGGAATCCCACACACAGGTCCCAGAAGACTGTAGGAGAATGGCTTCTTCTCACACCTCAGAGGACGGTGGGGAAAACTTAGCAAAAATCATCATAACCTCTTTCTTCCTACCCTGGCAGGTAACCCACACTGCACCCACTCTGGTGGTTTCAGGATTTGCAGCCTCTGGAACAAAATGAGCAGCTGGTACTTCAACCATGGTTATGGACCTGGCATAGCCGCCTATGCCAGCCCGCGTCAAACCCGCTCCCCCTTCTCTTTGTTTAATACATAGGGAAGTGTTAATATCTAGAGGTGATGATAATATTTAGGTGTTCCTTTATGTGGTACCAAATTAATGACTCTGTGTAAGCTTTCTTCCATTTATTAATATCATTTTTCCATTTATTAATATCCTTTTTCCATTTCACCCCGTGGCGTGTTAGGTTTGTTGCTGCACGCGACCAGATCCTGTGCTATCATCACTTCATCCTCTTACCACCAGTAACCTTCACTTGTTCTCATGTTGTTTCCATATATTGCCATGTTTGAGGGGTATAATCTAAAAATTTAGATTATAGAAAGTGTATATATATAGATATGTATCTATATATATTTGTGTTCGTTTATGTCTGTGTAAACCAGTCCATGTATGTGTGTATATATGTGTACATACATGTGTGTACATACATGAATGTCTTTACCTGTGAGAAATATTGTACAAGCAGGCATACACAGAGGTGCTAGGCACACCAACCAAAATTGACTGAAACACTAAGACTTTATAGCAAACCTATCTAGCATTTTGATACCCTTGTAAAATTCGTAATAGGCTTTAGGATAATAAAACCAATTTGTTTGCGTTTTCCCATGGTTGTCATGAGCTGTGTCGCATTTGTGGGTGGTAGAAATTTTCATGAGTTGAAAAGGTTCCCACAGCAGTAATCACTACATATGAGAAAGACTATTCTGACCTCTCACTTTAATTAGTTTCCACTCTGTACTGGCAATAACTCCTCAGAAAATGGAGATGTGGCATTTGGACTTCAGATTAGAATATGAGACATTAGCTTTGCCTCTCTGCAGAAAGTGAGCAGAAAACAAACAGGCATTCACTGCCTTTCTCTCCTTGTGCTTTCTGCTAGTAATCAGTTTTGACCATGGTTTTACACAAGATGTAATGGCTTAGCACAAAGCCAGGGCTGTCCAGATAAACAGAGAGATCAAAACACACAGCTGTCCTGGTACAGTGCTCTGCCCTGGGGAGAGCACTCATTTGCTGCTTCTCTCAGTACTATTGCTCCTTTTCAGTTCCAAAGTCCCATTTTCCAGAAGAGAAGCTGCTGTGTCTGAACATATTTTACAATCATTTCCATCTGACAAACTACTTTTCCCATAAAATATCACATAAAATTCACATGGCAGGACATGGTATTGACAGACCCCCAAATTCTCTGCTTCAGTCATGGCAGAAAAGAAGAAAGGTCCTAAGTGAGCTTCCTTCCTGCCCTGCTTTGCAGACATAGAGGAAGAACCAGCTTGTACAATGGACTTAGTTTGGGTTGAGAGAGATCCACTGAAACTGTGCATCAGATGTAGGGATTTTTGTGCTTCTAGCTGTTTGTGTTTTCAGAACCTCCATCTCTTCTGAAAAACAAAGAGCTGATTTTGTGCATCACCTCTGTAAAGCACTCATGGTTGAATGCTGGTGCCCTTCAAGTTGCTCAGTACCTGTCCTGGCTGATCAGGTTGCCCACTCTTCCTCCCTGAGTTTCATTTTCCATCACCACAGAGGTAGTGCTCTTGCAGGAACTGCACACAATGTGACAGCCAAGCAATGGATGTCAGTGTGAACAAAAGCTTACAAGTCTTTCAGGACATCTGAAGAGAAAGGTGCTAGGACTAGAGAGTTTAGGAAGTTCAGGTAAGTGTACTTTGGAGGGAGTAAAACACCCTCAGATGACTGATATTTCCCCCTCTGTCTGCATCTCAGTATGGTCTCTTGGAGAAGGAGCTCCAGAGGAGCCAGAAAAACGGGATGATGATGCCCAAAGATCCACTTTATTTGTCGAGAAACCTCAGAGTGGAACAGTGAGTGTTGGTAAGTGCCTGGGAACAAAACCAAAAGCCACTGCCAGAGACAGAGGCTGAGCTGGGAATGGTGTGGGCGGATTCTGTGGCACTCAGCTTCTGTCCTCAGCCGCAAGTACTGCCTCTGGTTTTAGCTGGAGGTGAACTCCACTCTGAAGGCAAAAGGACTGTATTCAGAGAAGCAAACCCCAATTGTTTAATTCAAGACAAACTCAAAATCTAATAATTTACTGAGCATAATGGTAAGAGGTACAGTTTCTGGGGAAGAAAGCTGGTTTTTTTTGATACTGTTGGCTGCACTGTAATTGATATATCAAGAAGATCTTATACAGGGGAGCAGCAGAAAGCTACCAGACCCAAAATCATTAACCTCTGTACCACTGCAGTACTTTCACAGTCTGTGTGACTCCATCTGACTCTTAATTTTGTGGTAGAGTACATGGTGGCTGAATGGAGCAGAAGTGAAAGGAAATTGTAGAGATGCAACTGACCAACCATATGTTCCTCAACAGCTGCATTATTCTTTTCTCTTTCTGAAAGGTGGGAATATTACATTCATAGCCAAAGTAGAAGCCAAAGATCTTCTCCGAAAGCCAAATGTTAAGTGGTTTAAAGGAAAATGGATGGATCTGGCCAGCAAAGCTGGGAAGCACCTGCAGCTGAAGGAGTCCTTCGAGCGTCACACCAAGGTGTGTCTTCACTTTTCCTTCTTATGGGGGCAAAGCTCCAAAGGGAGCTTAAAGATCAGTGTAAGGCAACAGGGAGAAGTTCAAGAGCGGTGGAGTCTAGCCCTGACTTCCCCACACAGATTTCAGTGGTGATCTCTGACCCTCTCCAGAAGCAGTTTTTCTGCTCTCCCAGCTCAGGACAAGTATTGGTGGAGAGATCAAAATTTTCTGATGCCATTTCTGGGTTCCAGTTTCTTTTCAGAGCCCATTATTTGGGCTGTTCCCTGTTTATAGTGCCTGTCTGAAAGACTCATGTTTTAACCTCTGCTTTGGGCAAATGCATTTCCCACGTTAATGAATGACTACACTTGATTTTTAGATTCATACATTTGAGATGCAGATCATCAAAGCTAAGGAAAACTATGCAGGGAACTATCGCTGTGAAGTGTCTTACAAGGACAAATTTGATAGCTGCTCTTTTGACCTTGAAGTCACTGGTAAGGTTCCATTTTTATCTGGAAAGAATTATATTTATTTTCTTCCTTTCCTTTCCTTTCCTTTCCTTTCCTTTCCTTTCCTTTCCTTTCCTTTCCTTTCCTTTCCTTTCCTTTCCTTTCCTTTCCTTTCCTTTCCTTTCCTTTCCTTTCCTTTCCTTTCCTTTCCTTTCCTTTCCTTTCCTTTCCTTTCCTTTCCTTTCCTTTCCTTTCCTTTCCTTTCCGAAATTACACTTCATTTTGTTCAGACCCTTTAAATGAAATAATACTTAAAGTGAACATTTTTAGCATAGAGCTCAGAGAATTTTATTGTGTCTGTAATTGATTGTCTAAATGAACACTGGAATAGATACCATGCGAGACATTTATCCAAAAGTTAGAAAAGCTGGCAGGTAAAGCCAGTATTGAATTCAAATCAGGCTCTGGCACACAAAACTCAGGGCTTTGTGGGTGTGCTCAGAGGTCAGCAAGGCGGGGGGCCAGCCTGGCTCCATCCATTCACTGTCACCATTTAATCTGATCCAGGCTGTCCCAAAGGGGTAATTCCCACAAGGGGGATTCCTCCTTGCCCTGACAATAAAGGTGAGTCTGTAGCTGCAGAGGAGACTGACTCTGTCTCCTTCCTCTGATGCTGAGAGTACCGAGAGAGCACAAGATGCCAACAGAGAAGAAAGCTTCGGAAGTGAGGAGACAAAAGGCCAGAGCCTGTGAATAAGGCAGGCAGGGGAATGGAGAGAAGCATCAGAGAAACAAATCTCCTATGCAGAACTGCAGAAAGTACTTCAGAGAAATGGCACACTCAGCACTGAGCATCTTTGCAGACACCAGAACCTAATACCAAAAGGGAAGCACAAATGCTGGTCATGCAGCAGGAAACTGAACAAATTTCATATTCCAAATCACACTGGTTACATAAATGATTCAAATTGTGTTTTTAATTCCTGTGTTACCATTATTTCATAGAATCTTCCCAGGCTGCTCCATCCATTGACATCAGATCTGCTTTCAAAAGAAGGTAACTTCAGTGATCCTATCCAGCTCCTCAGTAATGGACATTAGTAGCATGCACTGGACTTGTGTCAGACAATTGTATCACATACTTTATAAAACTGTATTTGTAAGTATAGATTAAAGAAGTGGGATTTTGAACAATTGGTGGTTGTTAGAATGAAATAGTCACAACACACAGATAGCACATATGATATTAAGTACCCCTACTGTGAAATTACAAGTGTAATTAATTAAAAGGGAGTTTGAATATTTAAGTGAATTAAATATATGTTTCTTTGGAGGTTTTAAAAAATGTATTTTCATTCACTAAAATATTCTACTGCATGTTTCCTGGAAGCTGTCAGCCACAATATGAAAGTTCCTGGTCCCAGTCCTGCACTGATTAAAAGCAGAGAGAAAATTCACACTGATTTCAAGAAGACAGGATCTGGCTTTGTTACCTTACAGTAAAGAGTAAATAGCATCAGTAAGGAAAAAGAGAAATAGTATAGTACTGAGAATCTAAGATAAAGCATTTTGTCTTAAGGTTTAGGTTTGTTACCTTTCTGATAAAGTAGCAATTCTAACCAGTATAGGTATCACCTTTTTGTGATAAAATATATGAAGAATATATAGAACGAAAATACTTTTCAAACAGATAATGGACGCAGTTCGTTAATTTACAAGTAAAGCTGTAATTCAGAGATAACTGATTTTATTTAGGGGGCTTTAATTTAAAGATAAATACAAAAGATATTACATTCAAGGTGCATTTCCTTCTTAAGCACATTTTTAAAAATGCAGTAACTGCTCTGCCCAAGCAAATGAAGATATCTCAGTATTTTCCGATTTTCTAAATAATATCTTGCCTGTAAAATCTTGATTAAACACTGGCTTCACTTCAGTTAAGATCTGCACTGTTTTTTCCCTTTTTACAAATATTTAGGACATTTCTTTTGTCTGTATGTGCTCTATGATAAGGTAATTCTGCTAAAGATGACATCATAGAAAGAAATGCACCTTGATAAGACTGTGATTCTATCTGTAAAAACGGACAATGTACTCTTTTATTCTTTTTTATAACTGTTTTCTCCCTTCATTTAGAGAAAGGTAAAATCTTTAAGGTTAAGTACTTTTCAATCAGTATTTGACAGAGCTATGCATTGTTAAAAGCATCACCCAGCAATGCAAATCTTTGTTTTGTTTTCACAGCAAGAGATCAGCACAAGCCCTTTGTTTTGTCCACTACAGAAATGAAAAACAAAGCTGGTTGTGTTGACAAGCTGCCATTTGTTTGTGTTACTGAAATCTAACACAAACCTTGGCAAATTTATGTACTCAGTTACAAAAATTTGCCATCAAAGTATAAGAAGAAGCAATGCAAACCATTGTGTTATTTTTCACAAGCGCCTACATACACATAATCCGTGTGAAAAAGCATACAAGTTTGTGTTGGTTTTATACAATTATTTGTGTTTCTGGACAGTGTTGAGTGTATGAGAAGTGTAGAGCAATGAGTGTTGTCTAAGTCTTCCTGTATTAAACAAAGATTTGATCTTTTTCTGTCAATAACAGCGGTGAAGGACAAGAGGATGCAGGAGAACTTGACTTTAGTGGTCTCCTGAAACGTAGGTGAGAACCAAGTGGTGCAGTGAGCAGGTGTGGATTGCAAACCATTAGGTTCACCCACAGAAACAGTCAGGTGTAGCATTAATAACTCCTCAAGGATTTTGTGACCTTTCAGCTTTTTAATGCCTTCTAACTGGTTTTTATTCTCACAGTATAATATGCAAATGTCCTGTTAGTTTTACCTCTAAGTGTGCGGAAAAGAAACCTCAGATTTGAGTGTGCTGGGAAAAGAAGTGCGCCTCAGCCTAAAGAGGCCAATAAGATTTAGTTCACTTGCTATTTCTTTTGTGTTTGCATGGAAAGCAGAGGGGGGAAATTTCCTACACAGGGATGAGCAGTACAGAAAATTGAGTCTGGTGCAACAGTAAAAAAAAAAAAAACTGCAAGGGTTAAATTTATCTCTGTGGGTACATCGTCATTTGATTTTATAAGCATTCTGATATGAAAAAATCATATATCATGCTTTCAAGTCATAGATATTGGTATAATTCTTTGTAGCTTTTTTTTAATATGTACAAATATTTTTTGAATATGTACAATACACAAATGCTCAGTTATGTTTTATTTAATTCAAATGTTTTGATGGAAAAAAACTGAGGTACAAGTTTCTCTGATTTGCCTTGAAGATCTGGTGTTATGATAGTTATGTCTCTAGTTATCTCAGATCTTAAACCCAGTTTAGTCTTTCACCAGGTTAAGACAAGATAGTCAAAGCCATCACCTTTTAAAATTAAGCAGAGAAATTCTGCCTGCCATGGAAATCAATGCCAGCTGATCACAGAGAACTGGAAGAAGGAATTATATCCTTTATCTCATCTACCACTTACTCTGAAAGAGGAAAATCTGTAGCATTAATTACATTAAAAGGTCACCAAGGGCTCATTGGCTATGAGGGTGAGAATAGCATTTAAGCAACTGAAGCACACAGGAAAAGCTGAAGCTGAAAGTAGACAAAGAATTACCTGGACCAATTCCAATCCACCAGGTCTTTGTTTTTTCAATCTTCTCATCCCTAACTAGGACCTTCAGTTTGTCTTTTCATCCTACTAATCATGCCATGCCAGTTCTCATGACCGCCTGTGTGGTGTTTCCATAGTAACATGAGAGATGCATGTGAGAGTTCTTGGTGTTTTTCTGGAAAGATAAATGTGATTTAAGAGACATTATATATCTTTACTAACAATTAATTCTTAAGATTTGTAAGAAAAATACTGTCCAGTCTTATAAACATGGAATATCTATTGTGTGTTTAATGGATAAAGCAAATATTTCATTTTTAGACACCATTATTTGACTTTGGTCAAATTGGTTCACCTTGCTTCAGGCCCTGAAATGCAACCTCATATTTCTGAGCTTAATTGAATAAAATTGTTAATTAAGCCACAGTGTGGATATTAATATCCATGTGTGTGGATATTAACATCCATTATTATGAAGACAAATCCATGGTTTTATTTCAATTTTTACATCAGCCAACGTTGGAGGTGCATTCTTTCTCTTTTTTTTATGGTTGTATGACCAAGGAAAGACCTAGAGCTTTTCCCTTTTGGTTCATACTATTTGAAACATGTTTTTTTTTAGAAAAAAAAACAAACCTAAATGCATACAATCAATATACTGTCTATTATCTAATTTTCTGCTGGTTGGCAGGCAGACGTATCAAGTCTTATCTCAGTAAGCCACACTATGACTGGATATTCTTTGCCAATGCAGTAGATCAGCAGCACCATTACATTCCAAGAGACACAAGATCTAAAAATCACTCAAATATTTAGGTCCTTGTTTTGTTGGTTTTTGGGTTTGTTTGTTTTTTTTTTTTGTTTTTGTTTTTGTTTTTTTTTTGTTTGTTTGTTTGTTTTAGTTGTTGGGGTTTTTTTTTTTTTTGGGTTCTTTGGGGTTTTTTTCCAAGTACATCTTGCAACAAAATGCACATATTTAGGAAAGAGATGTGAAAGTGATTTCATGGCAAGGTCAGAGGTCACTCTGCTTGCTCTGTTTGGCCTCTGGCCTCAGCACAAACTACTGAGGTTTCAGCACAAAGCTGGCTTGCTCTAAGCATCAAAATTCATTTTCCAGTTATGCAAGAGGAAAACGAGCCTGAAATTGAGTCTTCCAGTCTGGTTGAAAATCAGGATCCTCATTCTCAACCACTGCCTGATTTATAGGGGAGCTTTATTTGGATTCCCCCAGAGTAGATGGAAAGGATAAAAGGAACAAATTATAAAATTACACACCTGAGATTGTCTAATTTACATTGCTGTCTCAGATTTATTCTATTTGAAAGACTACTCAGGGAGAACCTCTCTTCCTTTTTCAAATTACAGAGATATTATGAAAATTAATAAACTTCATGGACTAAGCAGCAAAGTGGTTTCCATGGTTCCTCATCCAACCGTGCAGAGATTCTCAGGGATCTTTAGTGCTATTTCTGTATATGTCAAAGAAAATCCTCTCTTTGGCTCCGCAAAGCTCAGCTCTAACTGTGCCTCGCTGCAAAGCTTGGTATTTTTTTATTTCTCAAAAGTTTATTTTCTTGCCCTGTTCTCAAAAGTACTGATTTTGTTAGACAAGCTAAGTCAAATTGGAATGATCCTGGCCTGATCCTAATGATATTACAGGAGGAAAAATCTAGATTTCTTCCTCAGTTCCAGTATTGTTCTAGCAGTTCACTTTTTTGAGCTAAATTGTCAGTCTGAAAAAATATAATTTTGTTCAGGACGCTTCCATTGTTCTATTATTTAATGGCTGCCACTGAGCAAATAATTATACTTCTCTATTGGTTGTCTTAGCCTGGAGTTGCAGATAGTAAATACAGCACTAAAACTTCTGTGTAAAGGTGATTCCTCACACAGGCCTCTGAACACATTTCCTGCTCTTAAGACTGAGATACACATGGAAGTGAACAGATCCATCCTTCAAGTCCAAGTTGGTGTGGAAATCTCCAGCTCCTATCCATTTGACAACTTTAATGCTGAGAAGCACTGGTATAAAAAACAGACACAGATAAACAGACACAGATTCCCCTGCATTTCAATGTCCTGTCACCAGTCACCCACAGTGGCAATTACAGGGACTCAGGGTTTGAAAACATTTTTATATAATTTTGAAATGTACAGATTAGACTCAGTAGTGCCATCATAAATTGTGATTGATTCCACTCAAGTGACAGCAGATAAAACTGATTTAAGTGGGATTAATCTGTATGCTATTACATTTTCACACTGTATTTTTTTTGAAGCATTGAAGCAATATAAAAATTTTCATAACTGATTGTATTAGAAAAGGACAAATTAACACTTGCCTTCAAATTCTGCCTTGAAGAAGTGTAAAGTAAGGAGTGAATGCCATTCTGAGCTACTCCAATCATACGGAATGAAATAAAAAAGATATGATGGCAGCCTTCAAATTTTGGCCAGAACATTTCTAGCCTCACCATAGATCCAGCTCCACCTATTTTTTATGGTGCGATAAAGCCTCGCTGACTCTTTCCCCCATAATTTTATTTTGCTAACACCAGGGAGGTCAAGCAGCAAGAGGAAGAGCCCGAGGTGGACGTGTGGGATCTGCTGAAGAACGCCAACCCCAGCGAGTACGAGAAGATCGCGTTCCAGTACGGCATCACCGACCTCCGGGGCATGCTGAAGCGCCTGAAGCGCATGCGCAGGGAGGTGAAGAAGAGTGCAGGTGAGCATGGGGCAGGACAGTCCTGGGCTTTGGGGTCACATACAACCATTCCTGTGCTCACTGCTCACACACAGCCATTCCTCTGCTCATTGCTCACACACAACCATTCACCTTAAAAACCCAAATATGCCTCTTCCACACTTCCACACAAAAGAACTATTACACTACAACTCGTTCCTGCAAGGAGTTAATCAGAAGGAAGCTCTGGTGGAAGCACAAACACTTTATCCAGCTCAGTGTTTACCTAAAGCATCCCTCCCTCTAAGATAAACACTAGTTCCACCTGGAACAATGTCCCCCAGGTGTGTGGAAAGGTGTTACCTGATCAAACAATACAGAAATTAGACCTTGTGTTACCATCAATATCTTCTGCTCTAAACAGAGGTCACTCCAAACACAGGCGGTGTCTGCTCTTCATAATCTCGTTTTGCACTTAATCTCCATTGCTCAGAAATCCCAGCTGTATCACAGGCCCTCCTCCCTGCACTGAGTGAGGACATTCAGGCCTCTCTTTCCCCATCAACCCTACTGAATAGCATGTAATTACATACAGAAATACATATATACACGTGTCACTGTTGAGCCAGAAATGACATAAATTCACTTGAAGGCTGGTTTGCAGGAGAAGCGCATTTAATACGAAAAATCCTCTCTTTTAAAGACAGATTCGACACATTCCACTTGATTGGCTAGCTAACAAAAACATCTTTCTCCCAAACAGTCCTTGAGAAGAACAGAAAAAGAGAGTAGAAAAACACCACCTGCAGGTTGTTGTTAACAAGTTACCATCATTTCTACGACTCCCTAAGAAGTTTCACAAGTCCACTGTGAGAAAACAAAACTCGTTTTCTCCTCTCTGACCAGGTTGCACCACTCACATACATGTGTATATAAAATACATGTATATGCCACAGAATTCATTTGCAGACAGATATAAATACAATGCACTGCCCATTATACTGTTGTGGCATCTGCTTGTTCCTGTACAGCGTTTCAGAACTGGATGCAGTATATACATTTCCTGTGTCCCTGCTTTCCTGGAGGTATCCTTTTTATGTCCTTTTATGTCTTCCACAAATCCAGCTGTAATCCAGCTGCCTGATACACCCTCTCTCCTCATCCATTACCTCACATCATATTATATGTTATGGTACTACACATTCATTTTTATTTATGTATTTCATTTGATGCATCTAGCCGGTCCTATTTGGAATACAATCACTCTGCAAAGTCTTGAAGAGATGCCAGCTTAATCTTGGTCAGGATCACCAGATGTGTGCAGCTTTGTGCTTATTTTCTAGTGTTTCTAGATGATTCCATGCAGACCAGTGTGAAAATATCTTGTGATGCATAACACTGTGTGCATGTATTCTGACAGCTTTGATGAGATTTATGCAATGCCTTATCAGCATCCATATTCTTGTTTTCTGACCTCATGTTAAAATAACACTTGAATTCCACAACAGCTTTTGCCAAAGGCCTCGATCCTGCATACCAGGTGGACAAAGGAGGTAAAGTAAGATTCATGGTGGAGCTAGCAGATCCAACAGTGGAGCTCAAGTGGTATAAAAATGGCCAAGAAATACGACCAAGTGCAAAGTAAGTGATTTTAGCATATGTGAGCAATAAAATGGACCCACATCTCATCCCTTGACAAGTGTGTTGCCTAGATCTATCTCTTTGCTCAGGCTGCACCAATTTTACTGCTGAATTTCATGAGATGTGAAGAGTATGCAAATGATGCTGTGTTGCTCAGGACCCAGAAAAGTACACTGTAGGCTAAATGTAATAGATATTGTCTCCTCTGTCTCAAGACAAAAGTCTTAGAGATCCTCAAAAAAATGTGGTGCCATTTTCTACTCAGCAGTTTTCAAAAATGAGGAAGCACTGCCAGTAAATAAATCACTTGTCCTTGGTCATGTGTCTGGAGGTGGACACAATCTTTCTACAGTAATTTTTTGCTAAAAGCAGAGATTTTACATCACATACCTACCCATAAACCGTAAGAAAAGGGTTTTGTCTCATCTTCCACTACTCTCTTAACACCCTGAAGTCAACAGCCTGCACCATCAGTCATGATCAACAGGTCTAGTGCACACAAGCTTCTTCCCCTGAAAATTGGTTTATTCTCTGGCTTTTCCTAGAAGTGCAGGTGCAGACATTTGAGTACATGTAGAACAGTGCCTGCAAGCTGACTCAGTCCTTTTTGTGGGCACAAGCAGCTCTTACAACCCAGTGCAGAAAATCCCATTGCACAGTCAGACACATCTGGGGAAGATGTGCATAACAGTGAATGTTTCTCAAATGTTTCTCAGCAGCACAAAGTCCTAGACCATTTTTCCTCTGACCAGCTAAAAAATATAGTAATTAGCAAAAGACCTTTTTACAGAAATGAGGCAGATTTCCTTCATTCTGTTGAAATCAAGAAAGGATTTTGGTTAAAATTCATGATTGACAAGAAAAAAAATGGATAATGGAGCACCTTTTCTTTAGCCCCTATATCTGGCCTGAGCAATTCAGAGGGGTTTTGCAGGCAGTTCTATGGATTCCTCCCCAGCAGGAGGGGCTGGGTTGGGTGCTCCAGTGCATTTCTACCAGGCAGCTGAAGCAGCTGTCAGATGCTAATGAGCTTTGGTCATTACAAACCTGGAGCAGATCTAAACTGGTGACATAAAGGTGAAAGGCTCCCTATCCCATTACCAAAACCCCATATCCCATTACTGATATCTTGTGCCATCTGGCCTACCAATAATATTAACCTCTTAACTTTGGCTATTATTACACTTCACAAAAATGTTGGAATGAGTGATGGTGTCCTCTTACTGGTTATTTTCATCTTTACTCATCTAGAGTTTCAGACTCCATTTTATTTGCCATCATTTGACTCCAGCTCCTTTTTCTTTTTTAATTTCTTCTTTTCATATCACCCAGACTTGGGATCTTGGAACAGGCCAGAAGCAGCTCATTGTCACTCTACACCACAGCTCTTTTTTTTTTTTGCTAGAAGTCCATGACAGCTCTGTTGAAACTTGGAAATTGCTTCCAAGGACAATTTTCCCAGTACTGTGTAAACCCCAGTATTTTTGCCCCTAAAAATCCCTACAGCCCTTTATACATAAAACAAAAAGGGTCCAGACGTTTTGCTAATGTGTCTTTGCTGCATTCCTGTCCAAACAGATACATTTTTGAGCACAAAGGAAACCAGAGAATTTTATTCATCAATAACTGCACGATGACAGACGATGCTCGCTATTACGTAACAGCTGGTGATGAGAAATGCTCCACAGAACTGTTTGTGAGAGGTAACTCTGTCAGCTTCATGCTGTTTCACCTGCCCTAAATTTGTGTGGCTTCTTTGGCTGCAACAGAAATTATCAGGGAGGATCTGGTTTGGTATATTTTTGAATTTGCATTAGCAGCTGTTAGGATCACTTGGTATTTCTGTGATCCCTGGCCACTTTTTTTTTTCCTCATCCTGTAGTTAGCAGCTTAGTGAAAACCCTGAAATGGAGATGCAGTCAACTTAGTACTGTGCATTGGATCCAGTGGGATTGTGGTGCCCTTCCAAATTTTAAGCCATTTTGGAGACCGGTGTGTCATAGCCCTGGCTTCCCCTAACACCACACCTGGTACCTGAGGACTCTGATATTGTCCAAGTGCCCTCAGATCAGGCTTTCTAGAAGCCAGTTTTCATTCCATTTGCACTGATTTGAGGAAAGACTCTATCAACATTTACGAATGGGAGGCCGTATCTTCACTCTCTTTGCTCCTGTGGTGTTGATTATTAAAGCAAAACAGGTATTAATATGAAGAAATGTTACTTTGATTGAGCAAATTTCCTACTAGTATTCTAAAGAGCAACAACTTTCCTGATTTAAGGCAGAAAAGGCTGCACTGGTACTCATATTAGAACTTGAAAGTAATACTGCCTTCTACAGCATGATTTAGAAAATCTCTTTCACTTGGTTTTCCCTCTCAGATTGTAAATCTGTAATTTTTTCTTTCCAAAGATCCTCCAATTTTGGTGACCAAAGGCCTGGAGGACACCAGCACCTATGTTGGTGAACGAGTAGAGCTGAGCTGTGAAGTGTCTGAGGATGATGCAAATGTGAAATGGTAAGACATGCTTTGAACAGCTTCCATGAAAATAAAACCCAGAAGCTTTTAATCATGGGCAAAAATGTGGGCAGCTTTTTCCTAAACCAGTAAACCTGAAAATTGTTAAGAAAATCTCAATAAAGCCTTATTCAAAAATGTAGCAGTACCAAAAATACCCTTATACATTCATGGATGAGTTTGTTTAACCTCTTCTAGGTTCTTACAATCTTGTAAAGTCTCCTCTGGGAGTTTCAATCTATGGAAGTCTCACTTGCACTGGACTTCCTTTGGAAAAATAAAAATTCTTTCCTTTTTCATTAGGTTTAGAAATGGCGTAGAACTTTCCGACGATCCCAAATCTCGGTATCGGATTAAGGTTGAGGGTAAAAAACACACTCTGGTCATAGAGGAAGCTGCCAAAAATGACACTGCAACTTACTCAGTAATGACAACTGGAGGGCAATCAGAAGCCAAGCTTTCAGTTGACTGTGAGTATCATCCACCTTGCTCTGGAATTCATGTGCCACAGTGCGCTGGCATACAGAAATGAACAATTTTCTTGCCTTTCCCTGGGGGTTAAAAAGGAGTCTTAACTTCCATGGCAATTTTTTTTGCTGTGAATCTTCAGAATAGTGGAGAAAACTTCCCTTTAGAAACTATTTCCAGCACCAGGCCGTGAACTAGTTCTGCTTGTAACTTCCTGTCACACCATGAATATGGAAAACAAAGCAATCCATCCAAAGGTACAATAGGTCAACAAAGTGAATTTTCAAGGGAAGTATCTGCTTTTTCTTCAGTCCTTTCAGGTTTTCACAGGAAAGCCAAACCTAGGCACAAGCACAGGACTGTACAGTCCTCTCAGCTTTATTTGTGCAGTACCTCTTTAAAGTGCTTGTGTCTTTAAACAAAATTTATCCGATCCATGCTCTGAAGTTGTCTTGCATTATGCAAAAATGTACATTTTTACTTGTAATACTCATGCTACTCTTGACTATTTTGTGCAAATTGGCATCCTGACCAATTCATGCTGTTTCAGTATTAAGTTGGAAATGACCCCCCCCCCCCACCATGGTTGCTGAGCTCCATCATCTTTCTTTAATGCATCTGCTTCTGTGTTCCTAAGTGAGACCTTTGAAGATATCACTTGCACTAGAAGACCAGACTGTGAGGCTGGGACAGGAAATCCACTTGAAGTGTGAGATATCTGAGAATGTGGAAGGGAAATGGTACAAAAATGGGCAGCTGATTGAAGCCAGCGACCGTGTAAAGATTTATCACAAAGGAAGGTAAGCCTGTTGTGTATTGACGTGGCTTTTGATGGAATGACACTGTGGATTTGTGCCAGTATGTGGGTTACCTCACTAAAAATCATCTGCTAAGCAAGCCTAACCTCTGTCCCTCAAGACATATTTATTTCTGTCATTTTAAAAGCCATGTCTCCTTGCTTCCTTTAAGCTTATTTTGTAATCTTCTTTTGTGTATTTTGGCTGTGGAGGACAATAATCAAATCCTGGATCCACCTAAGTTCAAGCTGTTGATTTTTCTTGCCATTACTGTTGCTGTTGGTATGGGATATTAAGCAGAAAAGTAAAATTATTTTTAGACATTATTAAAATATACAATTCCTTTTCTCTTTCCTTTCTGTGCCTCTTTTTTTCATAGCTTCTGTTCATATCAACTTACAAAAATGGTCCAACAAAAGTCAGAATATTCCCACAATGGGATCACCTGCAGATTTTTTCTTGAACAAGCAAATTGCAATCAAATGGCAGCAGCATAGAATCCCTGTGTAAAAGAGATTACACTCCTGTATTTTCCTTGTTCTGTGTTCAAACAAACAATATTAGAATTGGTTACTTTATTTGGAGGTTGTCTCAATAATATTGTGTACAAAGCACACAGTATTTAATCACCTAAACCACCACTAAGCAACAAGCAAAGGATTTTTAGTCAGTAGTTTTACTCACTTTCACAGATTTATTCTTATAGCTTCAAGCAGTCTTCAAACATAATTTACACAGACTTCTTTCTCAATTCTTTTACAGAATCCACAGATTTGTTATACCAGTTTCTGCTGTTGATGATGAGGGTGAATACATGTTTGTGCCAGATGCCTACAACATTAATATTCCGTGCAAAGTTCATGTTGTGGGTAAGTAGACTGCACAGTGACCTGTGCAGAACATCTTCCTGTGACCTTTGGGAATTAATAGCAGTGTGAAAGACCCCTGACCACAACCACTTTGAGCAGGCACCCACCAGAGAAACAGACCTGCAGCTTTGGCAAAGTGCACTTGAGCTGCTGGGAGAGTCCTTTGCCTGTGCTCAGGATCTGCTCAGTTTCTGTGCTGGGGGGAGCTCCTGGGGGAGGCTTCTTGAGGCTGAGCTCCTAAAGCTAAACCACTATGAAGAGTTTGTGTAAAACCACTATGAAGAGTTTGTGTAAAAAACCTGCTGCTATCCACTTCTCAGATATACACTGCCGTCTTTAAGGACTGGCTTGCTAACATTGCAAAATGTGATTTGGTAAGAGAGGAGTGGAATAAGCACATATTTACTTATTCACTAAAAACATTAAATGCCATCTAGAGGAAAAATTGTTCTGCCCAGCTTTGATTCATTCAGCAAAGCAGGAGGCGTGTTAGTGATCCCAGTCCTTCAAACAAAAATAAAACAGGGCATTGACTGTTCCCACAGCAATGCCTCACCAGCTTCTAGCCGCAACCTGCAACTTGGAAGTCAAAAGGAGAACAATATAAATTATCAAAGTTTTAGAAAATATGTTTTTTAATTGAACCTGAGAGATGTGGGATACGTGTATTACAAAAAGTATTGCTGGGATTTAGGGAGAACGAAAAGGGAAGTGGTACTAGAGGGGAATGACCATTGTTATAGTTCTTATATGTTAAAGAAAGTTGCAAGAAGATATTAATCAGTTGCTCTCCATACACACAGTGATAATTTTGTTTTCAGAAAAGGATTATAAATTTTTAAACTGTAAGGACAGTGAAGGCTGAAGCGTGGTTAAATATGCCATAAAAAAGCCCACAACTGAAATTCTCAAGAGCCACTTAGAGGAAAGTGCTCTCAGAAGTTACATGAATATACATAATTCTGCCTCAGGGAAACAGTTGTGTGGTTTTTCATATGGTCTTTTTATTCCAAACTGTCTATGGGGCCATGATTTCTTTTTCATCAGGCAACTATTTTCTTAAATAGATTTTTTTCTTCACAACTTTTCTTTAAAACAAAACTCAGATGCTTAAAAATACCAAGCAAATAAAACATAGAGCATGTTTCTGTGTGTTGCAGACCTGTGCCAGGTCACTGAGCTCTCAGAGCAGCAGCTACATGTCTAACTTGGACAATCTCTCCTTTTTCAGATCCTCCTAAACTTCACCTGGATGGTCTTGGGGAAAATAACACTGTGACAGTAGTGGCAGGAAACAAACTGCGACTTGAGATCCCCATCACTGGTGAACCACCTCCAAAAGTCTTTTGGAGTAGAGGGGACAAGGTACATTGTCACTGTAGATGTTTCTTTAGCTTAACCAGTTTAAAATAATCTTAATAATAATAATCTTTAGCCTTTTGAAGAAATTTATTTTAATGGCAGAAAACAAGGGGGAGAGGCCCTGTATTTAAAAATAGTCATTACTCAAAAAAGAAGGGTAAAAGAGATAAATATTATTTAGAATCTTTTGGGTCTTTTTAAGGAAAGCCTGAAATTAATAAGAAAAAAAAAAGGGTTTACTATAAAAATAGTAGAGGAGAAGGATATATTGGATGCAGAAGAAAAGTTGTGAAAATTTACCAAATGGCTACTTCTTCTATACATTCAATGCCCAGAATGGCTGCCAGGTTTTGGCAGGAAGCCATGATATGGTCTGGCTTTGGAAAATTAATGATAAATTCTAACGGAGTTCAAGTCTCAAATTAAACAATGGGCTGGGCAGTTGGGGTCTTGCATCTGGTGTCTTAAAGCAAAACTTTTGCTTAGATCAATCCCTGGCTGTGTAAATACCAAAATAATAGTTTTTCACATTTAAATTTTCATTGTGCAATGTAGGAGCTGGGACATGTTACCACCAGTGCATTCATCAAACTTATTTGGTCCAATCTGTGACCACTATTTTTCCAATACTAATTGTAGTGTCACCACTGTAGTCCTGTCCAAACAGGGAATTATTCTAGGAGAGCTCCTACTCCAAAATATGTGACAGCATTTGAAAGCTGCGAGGAGAAACTACTGACCATTACAATCACTCTGACCTTTAAAGTGAATTACTTCCTTTTGATCTGACTTTTGGAAGAATCAGCTATTGTTTTTCCATCAAATTAATGATACGCGGTGTTGGCAAAAGTGTGTTCTGCCTCGAAGGAGAAACCTAATGCCTCATCCTTTGTGATGCAATGAGTAGTAAAGAGTTACCATGTTTACTAAAATGCTGAGGTTTGGTATGGTTTTTCTTACAGTTGCTTTAATATTTTTGTTGAAGTGACCCGTACTACTTTCAAACTTTGATTTTTGAGTATCTTGACTCTCAAATCCAGAAAATGTGACTTTTCCCTCTGCTCTCTGTGGTTCCTAGATGGTCACAGACAGTGGAAGGATCCGGGCAGAATCCTACCCAGACAGCAGCTGCCTGGTCATTGATGCAGCTGAGAGGGAGGATTCGGGTCCTTTCAGAATCACCTTGAAGAATGAGGCTGGAGAGGACACAGCTCTAATCAACATCAAAGTGGTTGGTAAGTCGTGTGAAACAGAGCCCATGAGCCATGACACGGGGGGTAGAGTCTCAGGAAACTCCCATTTTCCTATTTTTCCCCATTTAAAGGTGTGGAATTGGGATGCAAGGGCACTAAGGCTGGGTGTTACTGAAGGGAGTGGGAGCTTGGAAGGGATTTAAGTAGGAGTTGATTATTGCTGCTGCCAGGGGCCAGACTTCTCTGATTGTCCTTATCACTCCTGGCTCTCCACTCTCCCTGGGGCTGTGGGCTCTGTCTTGGCACAGGCCCTCCAGAGCCTCTCAAGTGTCCCGACCCTGCAAAAGACCTTGGCATTCATCCATTCCTAACCACCAACCAGGATCCACTAAATTTCTTTTTCCCCCGCTCTCTCTCCTCATTAAGAATTCCTTTTGCACCTCAGAAACTATTTAGATTTGTTTCTTATTTGACATTTTTAATTTCAACCTATGCAAAAACAAGAAAGACTTTTTTTTTTTTAAATAATATTTACTTTGTTTAAAACAGATGTTCCTGATCCTCCTCAGGCACCAAATGTGACTGAGGTGGGTGAAGACTGGTGTATTATGACCTGGGAACCTCCAGCAAATGATGGTGGATCACCCATTTTAGGTACATACTTCTTTTTTTTGGTGGTGACTCTAATACAGACAAAAGAAGCAAACATCAAATAGTGGATAGAGCAGGATCAGAGTTTAGCTCAGGCCCTAGAAAGTGGTGCTGGGAATATCCGGTAGCCAGAATGTTCTGCCTGTTCTGACTTTATCAAATACCTGTTTTTCTAATGCTTTGGAATTTATCATTTTCTGTCTTGTTACATTATTATGTCCCCTACTTGAAAGACAACCTCTTATTAGCCTGTTTATGCTAGAAGAAATTTCAGAAACACTTTACTGAGTAAAATGGAATATCTTTTAATACACCAAACCAAGAAGAAAGCCAGAGGGGCCCAGAGGTCAGTAGAACCAGGCCCTTTTCACTCTGAACTAAACACAGCAGCCTTCTAAGTAAAAAACCTCATATATGGCTATGAAAGCAAATAGGTGACTCTCAGATAGCCTGCAATGAGGAGAATTATCACTCTGAAGCTTGAGGTGTATCCAGGTAAAAAATTGTCACTGGGCAGTCAAATTTTTTTATTTTTTGCCTTTTATTACTGACCTTTATGCCATCGCTTATTATGATAAAATCTTTTCTGGTTAAAAGGATATTTCATTGAGAGGAAAAAGAAACAAAGCTCCAGGTGGATGAGGCTGAATTTTGAACTGTGCAAGGAAACAACTTTTGAGCCAAAGAAAATGATTGAAGGTGTTGCTTATGAGGTCCGTGTGTTTGCTGTCAATGCCATTGGCATGTCCAAGCCAAGCATGCCCTCCAAGTCCTTTGTTCCTTTAGGTAAGTAACCAAAAGCAGAGATAGGTATGCATTTAGAACATAACCATTCATATGTTATTAAAACCACCTAATTATATAAATTTTTTTTTAGTGTGACAACTACAAGGCTTTGTCATTCCCACAGTGACAGGCTAACTCAGTGGCCTTCTCATACAAAGAAACAGATTTTCAAACTATGGTGACAACCACAAGTCCCTGTAAAAGAAAGGTGTCTTGTTCTGTAGATCAGCAAAAGCTCCCCCCTTGCTCAGCAGCACCCCCAGAATGCAGAGGAGGAGGAAGGAGGGGGCTGCAACAGCTCCAGCATGCTCCCTTCTTGCCAGAATGCACCTGCTGAGGTAGAATACACTGCTCCCAACTCGAACACACTGCTCCCAACTCGAATACACTGCTCCCAACTTCTCTGCTCTACCAGCCACAGCTGCTCGTCCTTCCCTCTCCTCAGCAGGAGGAATTTATCTCCTGGTCAGGGTGTGAGCATATATGGGATGAGGTAGCTGCTTTCTCCTAGTGTGGTCCTAATTGGCGAACACATGCCAGGGATGATGGATTTTTGCCCTGATTTTTTAAGATTTTCTAAGCCTTCTGATGTTTACATTCTTGTAGCAAACTTTCTCACACACTTTCTGTAAATAACTCATTGTTTTGCATTCTTTTATGGAGGAGGAGAAATTTGATAGACTGTTGGTGCGTCCATTGTCATTGGAGAGGTGGCACTTTCACCCTCCAATCCACTGTCACTCTTAGAAAACTATAAATGTTGGAGTCAGAAGATAAACTTCCCTTTTTTCTTCACCTTGAGAGCAGCGGTGCGTGCGCTTGTGTTGTTTCGTGACCCATAATGACAGATGGGAAATCATCCTGGAAGGCAGGACAGCCTGCCACCTGTGATGCTAAACTAGAGAAACACAGACCATAAACACAACCCTTTCATGGTATCACAGTGCCTTCTCCCTGCTTGCTGCAGCTGTCACCAGCCCCCCAACTCTGCTGGCGGTGGACAGTGTGACCGACACCTCGGTGACAATGAAGTGGAGGCCCCCGGACCAGATTGGGGCGGCAGGGCTGGATGGCTACGTGGTGGAATACTGCTTTGAAGGAAGTAAGTGACAGCACCCGGGGTGCCTGACCCACAGGGAACGTGGGTGAGACTTTCTCCATTTTTTCTCTACAGGTATCAGGTGCTCTGGCTGTCAGGCAGAGACTAATCAGGCAGAAAACCTCAAGGAGCAGGGTTTTGTTCAGGCTTCCTTTGGTTTGTATTCCAGATGCCACCCCCTGATTGTGGTTCGACATATCTTACTCTTGATTTGAAATCCAAATCAAAAGCCATATAATCTGTTGTAATGTGCCAAGTACCATGCTAATAACTCCCCTCTTTCAGGTGCTAAACGAGAGTTAGGGCACTAAAGAGTTCATTGGTGGATGAAGGCATAGGAAACAATGGCTACAACTGTGGCCCAGTAGATGTTTAATTTCTCCAACCCAGTTCAGGTTGGCTGGGTTTTAGGGACAGGAGGTCCTCAGTGTGGTAATCTCTAAGTTGACATATTAATAACTTCAAGTGCCATCTGCCAACACTGAGAACAGCCTCTCCAATAGCTCCTGCAGAAGCCATCTAGGCATGCAAAGTTCATGTCTAGATGTTTAATTTCTCCAACATTTCAGTGCAGTTTTGGCAATCATTAACTATGTCAATCTAAGACAAAAATATATAAGAACTGAAGGAGGAAGATAAAGAGAGTGAATTAACTTTTGAGAGTAAAATAAGAAGGAACAGGGAAATATTAATGATATTTAACAACTAAGAGTCTTTTGGTGATCAAGCAGCAGAAACTTAGTATTTTCCAGCAGATTTTCAACTTAAGCCTATTTTCAAAAAGTCAAATCCACCAGCACCCGGGTAAGTATCAAACAGCCTGCACTGGTATGTGCAATACCCAGCCTCTGGACCAACAACACCATCGACAGCAAGGTTGTGGATGTGGATGAAGGGCACAGAGTTATCTCCAGCTCCACTGTTGCCCTTAACTGTGCTGTAAATCAAGCGAGGGGTTGAACACCTTTTTCTCACGAAGGCATTTATTTCAATGAAAGCTTTTCATGAGCACAGTCCATAGCCTGGAGACCAGAGGTAGAGGACAGAACGTGTCATTGACGCTGTCACATGTTTCAGATTCAGAAAATCCAGGAAAACAGTAGGTCATAAACGTGGCCAGGTGCCACGGCATCAGAGTACACTCAGCCCTCTCTCAGGTGAGGGGGAGAGGCTGTGAAGAACCACCCTGGCTTTTCTCAGGAGCACTCAGCATCTGGTAGTGTTGAGATCTTTAAGGAGCAGGACTGCAAGGAGCTCCAAGACCCGGAGGAGAGTACCTGAAGGCAGACACAGCTGGAATGGTAGGAAGGGTTTTCCTTGTATTTTGGGAGGGAGCTGCGGGAACAGCTCAGAGTGAGTCAGCATGCAGTCTTCCATCAAGGCACAGTGTTCTGACTTTGTTTCCACTGCACAGGCCAGGTGTAGGGGAATATTAAGGGGACTGTCAATGTGAGGACTTCAGTGTATGCTGTATATTACGCTTTGTGTAGCATTGGGTAGAATGGAAGGGAAAAGTTAAAAGGGCTTGACATTAGAGTATGTGATATCCAAATCAAGTGATAAGAGAGGATGAGAAATACAGACAGGTTAATTCAAAGTATGGCTTTGAAAAGGAATCTTCTAAATCTGTCTTTAAAGGGCTGTTAGACAGAAGAATATTGTATACCTGTTAAATGGAACAAATTCTTTACTTTTTTTTCCAGATAGGTTTTAAACACATGAAGATACAACAAAATGGCAGCCAAGTCTGTCATTTTACTGTTACCCACCTCAGTTAAAATACAATGGGTACAATGTATTTTACATAGTTTTGAGTGATTATGTATATCTATATATACCTCCTATATATGCATATACATCTATATATACACAATTGATATTATGTATATATGTTATGAAAATGCTTAGGAAGAAGCAAAATAAGTAGAAAATGCCAATTTTAAAATGCCAATTTTAAAATACCAATTTTAAAAGTCATGTTACTGGATTATTCATTTTTTTCTCTCTGTTCACTTGTTTTTTCCTTTCTTGCAATATCTTAGTGCCTCTTTTTTCTCAGCCCTGTTCTGCCTCAAACTAATTTTTTTCTGTAATGTTTAATAACTCTTTTTAATTTCAAGATACTTTTTATGACTGTCTATATTCATTCTGCTGCTTTTTTCTCTTAGTTATCTGTCTGTAAACTCATCTGTATTTACATTCTCCATTCTTTCACTGTTGTCACTGAAATAATTTTCAAGAAGGCTTTTTAGAGTCTTCCTTAACATAGCAAACACTAGGAGAAATCCCAAGGTGACAGTAGAAAGACAAAATATACATATAAAGATAATTTAGAAGAATAATGTATCATAAACATTTGGCTTTGCAAAACTGGTATTTCCCTTTAGTCAGAACCACATAGCTTGATCAATATGGTGGATTCTTGGAGTCCTTAACTATGTACACTCCATGCATGTTACTGAAGTCTAATCATGAGTATCCTGGCCCAGCATTGTATAGGTGTGAATAACATGAATATAGAATATATATGTGTATATATGGAGAGAGAGAGAGCTCCCCAAGTGTTTTTATAGCCAGCAAATAAGTACTTCAGAGAGTTTCTGTTGGCTGAGACCTTTGCCAGTGTACTCATCCAGGACCATGCAAAAATACTAGAATAGTATTGTTATTATCCTGAAAATAGTCAGCTCCAGGACTACAGGAAATCCAGGGCAGTGATAACTTTGTTCAGGAAATAAAGCCTTAGGGTTTACATCATATCTGTCATCATCCATGGGTCTGGTCTTCTTTAATCTTCTATCTATGTTACCTTTAGCTAAATGTGTTCTCTTCCTCTGTTTCCTCCAAGTTTTTTTCCAAGACCTCTTTTTTCTGTCTCTCTTACTCAGAATTTATCTCTGATTTTCTTATCTCTTCTACAATCTCTTCTCCTTCTACACTTTCTCTCATCATCATTTTGTTTCATTTCTCTCTTCCAAGTGTTCCTTTTGTCTCTTTCTTTTCATATTTCTAGGGCTATTCTGGGGCCCAAAAAACTCATAGAACTTTATATCCTCCTCTTCTTTCATCCTTTATCTTTCCTGTGGGCATCACATATAATTGTTCTGTGATCTAGATGCCCTCTTTCCATCTCTCTTCTCCCCGCAGTCTCCCTAAATATGGGTTCTCTAAATCTGTAAAGCCCAGCATCTATCTTTGCATACTTACTAACAGGAATTGCTAACCACTGACAAAATGCTCCATCTGTGTGAAAGTGGGTGTCTCTGATTAATTTTAAAGATGGATTCTCTCAAGGTATATCAACAGATCAGTCTGAGGAATTGGGGGAGCCACCTTTTAACCTGGAAGGTACAGTATTCCACAAAGGATATAACTCTTCTTTAATGAAAGAAAAACTCTTCATAGAAGTAAAGATAAATTCCTGACAGTGAATTTTAGGGGCAAATGTCTATGGAATTTTCTGTAGTATAGGTATAAGGGGAGGGGGAGATACTTGGGAAAGAGTCATTGATTGAAATCCTTCTTCTGCTTGAAGCTTGAAGGAAAACTTAATTCCTAAAAGCAAGACACTCAGTTATGAAAATGTGCCACAGCACTTCGCTCTGGTTCTGCAGGGCTCTCCAGTTCACAACAGTTCTCTCTCTTCTGCGCCCATTTCATAGTGCTAGCTTTACATGGGGTGGGGAGTATTGATCCTGACTTGCTGGCTCATAAACCTGGCTCCTGTGCCCAGGTGCCAGCAGTGTCAGGGCAGTGTGTGCTGGGTGGGTGAGAAAGTATGGTTTGTAATGGAAGCTGTTTGAAAGACTGTACTCTTATCATCGCTCCATGAATTTCGTGCGACCACCTGGGGGTAGGATTAAAAATCCCAGAATGCTGTAATTATGTGAATATTTCTGACACAGCCTCCCTTTTTTAAAGGCATGAGGAGAAATGGCATTTCATTGCAATGTGTAAATATTCTGTGTTTCTTTTATTTCTCAGTTATACTTTCAAGGGTACTCAGTACTGGTTGAAATTAATTGCAAAAGCCATTTCTCTTCAAGGAAGCTGTTAAAGCAATGATGATGAGTGCTTTTGCAAATACATTCTTTTCCCCCCTTGTTTTATTCTAGCTGAATTTAAAAATCTAACCATTTTTCTCCCTGGTACACTTAAATTATAGACATATTCTAATAGCATTTGTATATTTATATAAATATATAAATATATATATATATGAATATACAAATACATAATCAGCAGAAAGTCTTTATAGGGTTTGAAATGTTCTTCCTACCTATGCAAATGAATCTACATTGTGTTACAGCATAATTAGAAAAAACAAAAGAGAATTTTTTCATTAGAATCTAACAAATCTATTGCTGTTCTGTAATTTTCCTTGTCCATGCTGTGGATGTATTTATAATTCCCTGTTCTTTGGATTTTTCCTCCTCCCCTCACTTCCCTAAACCAGCTGATGAATGGATCGTGGCTAACCCAGAGCTGACAGACAAAACAAAGTTTACCATCAATGGCCTTCCAACTGGCTCTAAAATCCTTGTGAGAGTAAAAGCTGTGAATGCTGCTGGGGAAAGTGAGCCCAAGTACCACCCACAGCCTATTTTAGTCAAGGAAGTGATAGGTAAGATCCTGCTGCCTACACTTACCCACAAATACACCCTGATTCCATACTAACACCTGGGGTTTTTTTAAGGCTAATATTTACTTGTTACTGTTAAATGATGATATGGCCTTACAAAGCCTTTGTGTGGTGGCATGAAACCATCTTTGAAGAATTCATAATTTTTTTTCATTTCTGAGCCTTTATTTCTCAGTTTTTCAGGGCATTTTTTTCTGCAGAACTTGATCCTGATGGTACTTTTTTTAAGTTCCTCTAAGCATCCCACCTAGTCCTACCATTGTAGCATTTGGTGTTAAAAAAGCTGATGGTGTCCTGAATGCAACACTGGGGGACCAAGAAATTTAAGACATCTCACTCATTAGTCACTTCTGGGAATTTTAGACCACACTCTTCTTTTTATACTGATGCACACCAGTGCTGCCTCAGTTAGAAAGGAAGATAAGTGCTTAACACAAGCTTTTGTTTTTTTCAGAACCTCCAAAAATTCGTCTACCAAGACACTTAAAACAAACTTACACTCGAAGAGTTGGAGAAACTGTGAATCTTGTTATTCCTTTCCACGTAAGAACTAAAAATACTGACAGAAAAAGTATTTTTGCCTTTTTTTTTTTAATATACTTATGCCTTTTAACTGATTTCTCTGTAACTTTGGCCAGTCAGCAAACTTAAGCACATGTGGAAGTAATCTGAAGTACAGAGGTGCTTGAAAGTTTCTGGTTCAACATCTCAAACAAATTAAGTTCAGCCAAGTAATGAATTGGGTAACTCAGTCAGACAGACGGATTGGTCATCTGTCATCCAAAGGACACTTACAGATCTTCACAGTAGACATTGCAGATGAGACAATTGCACAATGCAAAAGGGGTTGCACTGGAAGCAGTTAAATATGGGTATCAAGAGTGGAACAATAGCATTTAATAACTTCCTTGTCATGAGAGAGGAAAAGTGAGGGGAAGAGCAGGCAGACTGCAGGTGTTAAATCTTTGCGATCACAACTGTAAAATGGCTATTTCTAAAATAGGTAGCATGTTTTCCCACAGCATCATGCTAACCTTCATTCCCATACCTTTTAAACAGCACCAGCCTCTCTCCTTGCAGAGTCCTTCTTCTGAATAAAAGAATTATGGCAGAACTCATTTCTATTTCATGTCTGCACATTTTAAGATACTGGATGGGCATAATTCAGCTTCACAGGGGCTGTAAAAGCCTCATAAAAACTTGATCAGAATACCCTGCAAGATATATTTCTCTTGAGATAGTAAAGGAATATTTTATGGTTATTCTCTAAGATAAGGTGTTCAAAATGGTGTGAGATTACCCTTTTCAGACAGCGCCTGCAAACTGTTTGCCTGTGGAAGGAAAATTCCACAGCAAAGCAGGTGAAATTCACTCTACTTTAAGTACCTGTATTGGGCACTTAGACACACAAAAAATGGCACACAAAAGAGATCAATCCAGCCTTCCTAGCAGCTATTACAACTTCCTTTGTAATGAAAGAAGAGAGTTTATGATCCCTGGAGGTTGAATCTATTACTTTCCTCTTTTACTGGCAACGTAGAGAATATAAACATTTCAGAGTGAAATACTTTGCTTATATTTTCTGTGGGTTATTTTTTCTCCCTTTTCTTTCAGAAAACTGGAAATTATTTGTCAATTTAACCAGAGAGATAATCATCCAATATAGTGAGAAATTGTAAATATTTTCTGTCTCCTGATCCAAAAAAAAAAAAAAAAAAAAAAAAAAAAAAAAAAAAAAAAAAAAAAGAAAGTTACATTTTAGGTGAATTGGTGTGATATCGTCTGTAAATAGTGTGTAATTTCAAAAATAATTCTGTTTCTTTCAGGACAGTTTTTACTTCCTGTTTGGGAAAAAAATGGAAATTAAACCTAATTCCTTCTCTTCCCTTTTCTCTCCAAAAAAAAAAATCATACCAAAATTGTTTCCTGGCTCCTTGCAGGGAAAACCGAGGGCGAAAGTATCGTGGGAGAAGAACGGTTCTCCGATCGACAAGAACGACATCAACATCCGCAACACGGAGCAGGACACCATCATCTTCATCAGGAAGGCAGAGCGGGGCCACTCCGGAGAGTACGACATGAAAGTGGAGGTGGAGAACCTGGTGGACAAAGCCACCATAGACATTCAGATCGTTGGTACGTTTGGAGAAATGGAAATGAATCCAGCTGTTCCAAGGCGACAGGAAAATGGGAATGGGTAGGGTGATAGACTATAGGAAATAAAGACAGTGTAGAAAGCAATCTCACCCCTAAGGAGTTGCAGCTGGGCCAATTATCAAAGATTAGGAGCAGGCCTGACTTTAACAGGCCACAACTGTAACCAACGGGAAGAAGAACGCTATAAAAGAGTGGGGTGGCTGGGTGAGAAGGGCACTGGGCTCTGTTGGCTGCTTTGTGAAGGAGAAAGAGTCAGTGCTCTGAGGAGATGCCCATGAGAAACACCAAGAAGGCGTGAAACCCTTGTAATAAGGAGACAGCAGTATGGAACCCTTGCAATAAGATGACAACAGGAATGCTGCCATCTTTCTTGGCAGTGATATCTCTCCACGTTCAATCACTTGGCTGTAGATTTGGGGTCTCTCAGGACACCTCCATACACCATAGAGTTGCTGAAATGTGCCAGTCTCTTTTTTTCTCTGTTAAGCCCCTCACGTTCTTGCCTATCCAGGATGCAAGACTTTTCCTGTTGAGTGGTACCCATAGACAGTAATGGTAGAAAATTCATAGTAATGAATTTGTCACAAATGCAGTGTGGAAGAAATCCTAAATGTTGAAAGTAGGAAAGACAGACAAGAAAACACATTTCTTTTTCATTTTTACTATCCATTCCAATACGTAATAGGCAAAACTGGCAGCACAACTTTATTAAATTTATTGTAATTCTGATATGCGTTCAGTTTGGAAAATTTTATTTTGTAACCACACCTTTATTTTGACTTTTTTTTTGTAAGAAAGAGAGAGAAATCAAACTAGTTGGAAGATGTGTGTGGAAAAAAAGACAGAGAAAGCAAACAGTAGAATATGTCACATTTTTGTTGCAGATCGCCCAGGCCCACCAGAGGTTGTGACTATTGAGGATGTCTGGGGAGAGAATGTGAATTTATCATGGAAGCCACCAAAAGATGACGGCAATGCTGCCATTACTGGGTACACTATTCAAAAAGCAGATAAGAAGAGTATGGTAAGTAATAAGGAGATGTTTAAAAGCTGGATGTACTCATGAATTCTCCATTTTTGTTTTTAACAAGAAGCTTTGCATGCTTAAAAGGATGTGGGTGGACAAAGCACTGATTTATCAGCATTTGAAAAATCTCTACAGGACTCTCTAAAAGTTCTAAAAATCTCTTCTTCACTAAGCCTAGAAGTGGAAATATCTTCAAATTATTCCAAAGAGGAGGACTAAAAATGGGAGGTGACTAAAAGAGGAGGTCCTCCAAAGAGGAGGACTAAAAATGACACTAGGTAGATTTGAGAGAAGTAATTCTGCATTTTTACTTTGCCTCAGGAGAGAAAATAAAACCTTAAAATATTAATTCTGAATTCAGCAGGCTGCTACCAGAACACAAGTGTTCCATTGCTGCTGTTTTCAAACCTTCAATGTCACACTGTGTAAGTCATTGCCACTGCTTACTACCCATGGCAAAACAGTACATAGGTACTTCCATAACTGCTCTGAGATTTACTGATGAAAAGTGCAGTACAGAAATATTTATTATTTTCATTAAGCTAACAAGAATTTTAACAAAAAAAAATTTAGTGCTGTACTTTTGTTAGTACAGTTTTTCTTAAAAGACAGCAGTCAGATTCCCAGATTTAACATTTACTGCAAATTTAAACACTGGAAATCTAGGACAATATTTAGGGACCTGCCTACTCCAAGAAAACCTTTGGCTGTCCTTTCCTATCCCCCACGTGAATACGTTGATCTCCACCATGGTCTGATTAATTCATTCCTCCTATGCCACTACTTTCTTCTTTCCTTCCCATCCTTTTTTTTTTTTTTCCCCTCTCCTTTTGAGACTGTAAAAAGATATGGATCACTCACTTTCCTCACCGTATCTGTGGTGGTGCATTTTGCAATTCTGGCACAGCTGGTCTTCTACAAAAAACTGTTTTCCCAAAGGAACTTTGGCCCTTGAATGCAAACTGTGGTACAGGGAACTCAGCACAAGTTCATCTTTAGAAAAGCAAGAAAACTATTTAGAGCAGAGTAAAGAAAAGCAAAAACATTGTTGTGGTTGTATTGCACTTTATATTAATTGCATTTTTAGCATTCACCTCCTTCAGCTCAGATTGTTGTTTAGGTATTGTGTAATAGGACAGAATTCACACGTCCTGTTACTGCTGCAAGACTAAAGCACTAAAACCCACTTGCCCATCTTGGCCTTTAGATATCAGAGGACCACAAGCACAGAAGAACATTTCTCATGAACACAGCCTGTGATAGAGAGGGCAGATTAGTGCAGTGGCCTCTTGTGAGTGCATATTACTGCAGAACAGCACACGCTACTGCCTCCCCCACAGGAATGCAGTTTTGTTATCTGCAACTGTACTTCTTCTGTCAGCAGTGTGGATTAGGAATGAGGGAGCCTGCCTTGCTCACACAACACAACCTTTGTAAGCCTGCAGTTCCTAAAATGAACCCTTCCAGCTGCCAGTGTAACAATTCAGTAGGGTTTGGCCTTCACTGCTCAGCAGAGAGTTCTGCTGCACTGCCATCATCATTCCTTTCACTATTAATTATTGTTAGCTGCATTCTCTTCAGAGAAGAACCTGCTCCCAGAAGCTTGATGATCCTTCCAGTGAATGTCTGGGTGGTGCAGGGTGCTGGGGAGTGTTGTATTGCACTAAATAGTTTTAGCTGTTGTTTTGCACTGGGTTATTAGAGATTTGCACAGAGTAGTCTTTATATTGCACTGACTAGTTTATGTTAAATCACATGGTTTGTTGTTCCCCTCTCCCATCATATGGCTTCTCCCTCACCTGCCCCTCTGCCCAATACCCCTGGTGATCTATTCCCTGGTCAGTCCTTCCCCTCGCCTCTCCTTACTCTGGTCCATCCTCTGCCCCCCATTCCCCCAGGTATAAAACCCCCTAAAGGCAGCTGGCTGGTCTCCTCCCATGCTGGTTTTTCCATCTGGTGGTTCTCAAGTCAATAAACAGAGGACATTCGTTCCCACGTGGAGAAGAGCGCTTCTGGTCTTTTGCTTTCATCCGTGTAAGATCGTGTGGGCCAATGTCCATATCTAGCCAGACTGGACCCAAACAGCCCGGCCAGACACGGTCTTACAGGTGGCACCCAACGTGGGGGAGAGCTCACCCTGTGTGTCTGTGTGTCTGTCCTTTCAGGAGTGGTTCACCGTGATCGAGCACTACCACCGCACCAGTGCCACCATCAACGAGCTGGTCATAGGCAACGAGTACTACTTCAGGGTCTTTGCTGAGAACATGTGCGGCCTCAGCGAGGATGCAACCATGACCAAAGAGAGTGCTCTGATTGCAAAGGATGGTTGGTTAATTATCCATGCCTCATCAAGGGGGAGGGGGGTGCTCAGAGGCTGGAAGGTGGCTCGAGGTAAAGGCCGTGTCTCTAAAGCGTTCAGAGGCACGGCCAGGTCCAACAGCAAGGGCATTTCCTATTTAGACCTCCTGGCTTGCCCACATAGCTCACAGTCACTGCTTTTAAACGGGAGTGAGACATTTCTCCCATGATCTGACATTTTCTATGGTCTTGGATCTCAGGCTCACATCACCACTGGCACATCTGCATTGATGAGAGCTGGAGAGGAGTAAAGCAACTGCTCTGTTAGAAGCAGTGGGTCACTGCCCTCCTCTGGAGACTTGGCATTAGCTGTGCAAGCACTCCCTCCACTTCAGGCAGGATGCAACAGAAAAGCGTAGCCCCTGCTTCACACCTCTTGAAGGTGGGGCTAGGCAAAATCTGGTCCTGCAGTCAAAAATCCTGATATTTCAGAAGACGTCAGTTGGGAATGGCACAGTAAATTTAAAAACCACAAAACTTTCCTATGGAAAGGAAATTCTAAAAACAAATAGCTCACAGGATGAAAATCAAAGCGGTTTGCCTGAAAGGAAGGAATACATGACTGCCATGATGCAGAGGACAGACAACCTGTACAGCCCACACAGCCAGGCTGAAAGACTCTGGAGTCATGAACAAGAGAATGGCTCTAGGAATTCTTTTTCAGCACTGCTTACTTGCCCTTCTCATGAGAGCAAGTATCGGGCCTAAGCTGCACAGAAGTCATTATGAGAGCTTGGATCAGCTTTGAGTGAAGCAAAGCTGCATGATGATACCTGTGCACAGGAATAGATGTCTGTCTGTCCAGCCACTTTAAATGCCAGCTGAAGTGGGGCTGAAGAGGATTTGTTGGTGGTAATCTCCATTGCAGAGCGGAGATAAAGTTGCAATGAGAAAATACATTTTACTACCACGTTTTCCTTGTTCAGAAACTGCATCCATTCAGGTATCTGTATTGTCAGTGCACTGTTTGAAGCAGAAAGAAAAATTGATTTTCAGACACAGGGACAGTTTATAATTTGAACAAACTGCAAAAAATAATTGGCAGCAGGGTGAACAAGGCTTGCCAAAGACAGGCATCCTGCAGTATATGGAGGATATATACACACAGGATCCATCCTGCTCTGTAGCATGTAGGCACAGACACAAAATGAACCTGTATTGCTATGTGTACCACCTGCACAGAAAACAAAGAGAAGCTCTCAGACGTCAATGCCATAGCATGATCAGGGGCTATAGTCACTGTACAGACCCACCTCCAGCCTCCCCTGCAAGTGCAGCCACTGGAGTCACGTTGGTACCTAAAGCAGTGCAGATCAGAACTGACTCTGTAGCCATGTAATGTGCTTGGGTGTTTAGCTACCTGCCAAGGCTCTTTTTATAAATGTTTATTTATAAACGTTTTCCCTTCACAGGAAAAGTGTATAAATACCCAGTGTATGATGACTTTGACTTCAGCGAGCGGCCGCTGTTCACGCAGCCCCTGGTGAACACATTTGCTGTCGCTGGCTACAATGCCACCCTGAACTGCAGCGTCAGGGGCAACCCCAAGGTACAGCACAGCTCTGACAGCAGCACTGAAAACACCAGGGAGTTTAACCTGACAGTGAAAATTACATGCAGCTTTTACCATTTAAGTCACGAGCCAGGCTGAAGGCAGACAGGTGTGGGTTCTAAAGAATGCAAAAATAAAGGAGCTGCTTGCCTGTGCTGCAGGCACTACAATAGTTAATGCACGGATAACTCAGTGAAGGGGCAGAACCTCAGGAAAAGGCTGGGCTTTGCTGGGACTCTCACTGACAGCAGCTGTACAGTTAATATAGCAGTAAAACTTGCTACTAAAAAACGAAATTATTCTATATTCTATTAGCTCTATAAAGAGCTAATTATTCTCTAAGTAAGCACATTGCAGGAATGCTCTGGGTGCCATTTTGTTTCTCAGACCCACTGCATGATGTGTCTTGCACTTTCTTTTGAATTGTGTCTTTTTGAGATTTTTTTTTCCTGGTGTGATAAACTGTAAAATGAAAAATCCAGTGTGCTGTTCACCCTTCAACTTCACAGTTTCTGACTGTGCAAATTACTGTGGAAAAATATGTTTTTCCTATTGACTTAGAGTAACTGGATGTCAAAAGCTAATATCAGATGTTTGCTATCATTACACAGTTCTTGTACCGATAACAGGCTTGTACTTATGACTTTAATTAGGAGATAAGAGCTGCACTGAAAAAAAAAAAGTGCTAAAAACTAGATGATGCAGCCAATGCTTATCTTTGAGTTAAGATTTATAGTTTCCTTTTTATCACTACTTAATCTATTTTTTTATCATTTCTTCATTACTCAGCTTTAACTGAACACCACAAAATAGAGGATAAAATATTTCAGTTCACAGCTTTGTGCATTTGGGCTTTCTTTTTATTTTTTTGTTGTTGCTTGGTTGGTTGGTTGTTGTTGTTGCTGTTTTTTCTTACCACAGCCCAAAATAACGTGGATGAAAAACAAAGTGCTGATAATGAATGACCCAAGGTACAGGATGTTCAGCAACCAAGGTGTGTGTACCTTGGAGATCCGCAAGCCCAGCCCCTACGACGGAGGCACCTACACCTGCCGAGCAGTCAACGAGCTGGGAGAGGCAGAGGTGGACTGCAAACTGGAAGTGAGAGGTAAGGGCTTCAAAACATTGCAAATACCCTTTTTGCCTGAGCACTGTCTACAGAGCTGAAAGGAAGCAAGGCAAGTGCAAAAGGGAGTTCAGTTTTCCTGGATTAAATCGATAGCTCTGTTAGGAGAAACCAATACTGGTTGCTTTCTTCTGTTCTGTTTCCATTAATGGAAAATTTTTGTGAATTTCAGGTAGTTTGGAATTAACTGGGATGCCATGAATGGCAACAGGGCTTGGATAGGATGACTAATGAATAATCTCAGGACCATATTTTTCAGAAAATTAGTTCCTAGGAAAAGAGAGGGTCATATTTAGCTGTACTAATTCCTACCAAAGGATTAGTTTCAACTGTGGAATAAACTGTTTCTCAAAAAATTGATCTGAGGTTATAAGTAAGGAAAGCTGCTTAAAGACAGCTGATAGGAAATGTCTAGCTAAGGAATTCAGAGGTTATTTAGGTGACATCATTATGGCTTTAATTACATTACTGCCATTATGCTAGTCAATAATTAAAACCACATTTAATATTTTTATGGATTGCGTTGTGTTTATTTTGCATTTCAGTTTCCATTTTCTGTATTTTCTGATGTATCTTGTCCCACAGCTCAGATTTGCCAGACATTTCAATAAATGTTTTGTCTATGTTAAGTTGAACATTTAAATAATGTAATGAAAATAAGAATAATGCATTTCTTAGTTTTTATTTTTTATTTTTAAGATACTGTCTTTAAAAGGCGATGTCCTCATCATGGAAGTAAGATTGCTTTCTTTAATCAAAAGCAAATTTTCTATTTCACAGCATAACAGAAGACCTCAACACCTGAAAAATTACTTTGTCTATGTTTTTTATGCTGAAAAGCCAAGTTATGGTGCTAAGTGAACACAGCAGCTGAAGCTTAGCAAACCAGGCTAGGCTCAGCATCTGCTCTAGGCAAATATAGGAAATTACTCTCAATCAGCTAGAGTACGAAGACATCATTACACCTTATTTCTCTCTTCTATTGACTTACATGTTGATTTATCATCCTCTTAAGTTTCCCAGCCTGTTTGTTCATTTAGGAGGGCTCCCCAGATGACTGCTCACCATTCTGATGCAGAGCAGAGACCTGCAGATTTCTGACTCACTGGAAATGAATTGCAGTGTGTGTGTGTGTGTTTGTTTTCATATGTCCAGCTTTAAACCAGTTCAGCTTTATTCCAGCAAGTCAGACTACCAAAGTCTGGATTTTTAAGATGATGAGATAGAATTGAATGTTGTTTGAATAAGAATAACAGGCTCAAGGCACTGATGCCTATCTGGTGAACCTACAAGCTACGGTGCTATTACTACAGATAGTATGTTTGACTTACTACTACTAAGTCATGCTAGAGAGCTCTATGCCATGTAAGAGTATTTATAAGAGCAAGCTATGTTTTCTTATGCTGGCTAGAATTACTTTAGCCATCCATCTCTGACATATTGGAGAACCTAAATTTATTGTGCCTATATAAATGCTCAGCCCCAAAAGTATCTGAACTGCCTAGGATTTCAGAGTGTGCTTAATACTGGAAAATTCTGGCTATGAATATTATCAGTATGCTAAATTTTCTACATTTTAGCTATTTTCTTACAGTATTTAGGTGTAAAATTAACCCCCCCCAGTTGTTGCTAAATGTAACGCTCATTTCCTGAAAATGTTTTAGTGATACATATGAGCACAATTAAAATAATAAAAACTTATTCTGTCCTCATAGGAAGTTTTTCATGTACTGATGTTAATTCAGACATACAATCTTTTGTTCTTTGGTTTTAAGTTTGCTGAATGAATTTAAAGATGGAAGTTACATGATCTACTCAGTACAATAACACATTTAGTGACTTTTTTTGTAAATGTGTTTGTGTAAAAAGTCATAAATGACTCTTTCTCATCTATATTGAAAGATAATAACATATGCAGAATCTCATTACAAAAATACTGTATATATCTTTTGAGTTTGTTGAAGTAGATCCCTAAATTTGGCTCTAAATCTCCCATTACAAGCACTAAAAAACTGATTCCTTATCAGCTTCACTGAGGTCAATGAAAAGAATTAGATAAGGTGCTGTGTTTCTTTTATCATGGAAAAAACAGCTTTGGAGAACTTTTATCTTAGAAGTGAAATAAAGGTTGGTGATCACTCTAATGATAGGTTGGTGATAGTGAAGTTTCTGTGTAAGAAATTTTATTTTTAAAAGGTGTTAAGATCAACTGGGAAAAATTTCAAATGCGAATAAATACCACTATAAATATTCTAATTCTGCAGTGATCTATCATGGAGTAATTAACCCAGGAGAACCACTCAGCTTGGCGGGGGATAATCAGGTTTACAATGCGCGTACTCCTCTGGACATTCCATTTCATTCCCACCCTCTCTTTCCACATGCAAATGCCTTTTCTGCATGCTAAGTGTGTATTTCTTTGCTTTTTTAGATTCAACTAGCTAGAGTCTCATGGCATACATTGTCTATGTCACATGAGCAAAGAAGGCCAAATTAATCAAGACAATATCCAACCGTGGGTATTTAATATCAGAATTACTAAGGTTGTAGACATATTTCATAAAAGTACATGTATCTATAAAGAATTTATTTAGTGACTGTGAATATATTTGACCACAACACTTAGATCTTTCCAGGACAAAGAAATATGCATTTCAAATAAACCAATTAGTTTGTAGAATTATTGAAAGACCAGAAGTATCATAAAGTCATTTGCTGCATTTTTAAAAGGCATTCTTTATAGCACATTACTCCTTGATTGCAAATTAGTGCTCAGAATAATAATTTGTTAAATTCATGCCTGAACTTAACCTACCAATTTTAAGGATGAAATCTTGATTCAATTACTTACAAGCAGAAAATTTTATTTCATTTACTTCATTTCTTCTAGAGCTTATTTTGCATTCAAGTTTGTTGGGGTTCAGAAAATTTGACTCTTTCTATAGAAATGTCTCTTTCCTTGCACTCTTGCCCAGATTCAGAATATTAACAGTGCAGTTTTAAAATGACAGTGATGCCCAGAAACTGGTCTGCAATGTATTGTGCATCCAGACTTATGATTTCAGTCCTAAAACATGTTAGGAGATCAGACTGAATAATGTTTCTACAGCTTTCAAACTCCTGGGGTATTTTTCTTAAAAGGTTACAAAAGGTAAAAAGTTTAGTATTTTTATAGACATACACATAGATAATATATATGTTTGGGTGTTTTATAGGGTAAAAATGTTTAATTAAAGGTAAGGGCTCCTACAGAGTAAACAGCATGCTTTAGTAATGTAAATATGGATATATGAAAAGTACATACTATAGTGCACAGGTATGTAATTAGTCTGTACTTGATTATTTTGCCTTACAGAGTTTCAGCATACATATATATATGCTTCAGTGTTATGCGTGTGCCTTTTTTTTTTCCCTGGTGGAAAATACTATATATATATATATGTATGTATGTGTTAGCTTCTTTGAAGCTACATTTGGAAACTTATATCATAAATATAATTTGGTTCCAGTCTATACTTGAGACTAATTAGAAGGTTTTATAGTTGTACCTATTAATCTAGCTTTTACATATTAATGATCATTTTGAAGTGGAACTGGATCCCTACCTTTTACTCTTCATGTGCTTCTATTCCCACATATTTTACATGACTAAGGATTAAATTATCACTTTGACATAATTGTAATAATAATTTCACTCAACATTTTCTCTCCACTTTTGTGTTTGCAATTAAATTGTTACTTCTCTTTCTCTCTCTCCCTTAGTTACACAGTAAGGATTTTTGAATGTATATTGTCATCTAAGGTAAGCTTTCATATGGTTCTTGCATATGAAGCTTATGTCTGTTTACACGTCATACAATGTCTGCCTAGTATGGCATGATTTTCATTATGTCACTTAATGAAAATGTTAAATAAGTGAGTTAATTAAATAAATTAATAAGTTAAATGTTAAATAAGTTAGCAGCATGATGGTTTTAAGGCATACAAATTCAGATTTTAGTAATTGCTTGTTATGGTAATTCTTAGTAGTACATCCTATACCTTCTAATGGTGCATGTTTCAATGGAATTTAACAGTGCATGACTTAGAATGATTAATTAGTACAAATAAAATGCAAGTAATAAAAACAGCATTATGTATTTACAGCAAGTTATTTTTTATAGGAATATGCCTCTACATAAACAAACTATTTATTTCAGCGTTAACTTCTTTTAAAAATGAATGATTTGTAGCTCAACTTGCACTCCATGAGCTGAAAGAATGCCAAAAAGCATGCTTTTTTTCTTTTTTTTTCTTTTGGTCTGTATTGTGCATCTACCTAAGGTTGGGGGCGAACACTTCTGCCACAATGATGACATTACATGAGACAGCACAGTCTCATAATCATTAGTAACTAATAGCATTTTAATTGAATAATCCTTGTCTTAATAAGGGTTATAAGTCCTTAAAAACCTGTACTCAGCATAAATGTTGTATGTAAGTATCAGCTCGATTGCATTTAGCTGAAGCATTCAGAGAGTGTTATCTTCACCCTGGCAATGTACTTTTGCTTTAAAGCTTTTGGTGCGTTCCAGAAAAATCTCGGAAGGTAAGTGCAGCTGTCAGTGGGTGGTTTGCAACTTGCAGAGCACAATATTCATGCAGATTTGTAAAGGAAATAGTAATGGTATGTAGCTTTCTTAAAGCATACCCTTTGTCTGGAGAAAGGGCAGATTCTAAAGTTTTTAGCAAAATATTTATCTTTCTCCCACTGTTTCTTCCAAACATCATCTGGTTTCAATGAAACTTACAGAAATACTGGTGTTTCATTTCCATGGCTTTTATATCAGTGGCATGGGGCATCCACAACCATTATGGGCAACATGAGCCAGGGTCCCAGCACTTTCACAGTGAAAAATGTCGTCTTTGTATCTAATCTACACCAACCCTTTTCCAGTGTGAAGCCACCACCTCTTGTCCTATTACAACAGGCCCTTTTTGGGGCCTTCAGCTCTCTTGTGAGTTCCCTTTAGGTACTGGAAGGTGCTCTGAGGTCTCCCTGAAGCCTTCCCTTCCCCAGGCTGAAAAGCTCCAACAAAGAGAAATTTTAAAGTAAATTTAAAATCCAGAGAGATTCCTCAGACTTTCCCAGCAGATGAAAATTTCAGCTTTCATCATCTCTCTCTCTCTGGAGACTATATCTGAAATCCTGGCTTTTAAAATATGATTCTTTCATGGATGTCATCCCACTTGTCATTTTCAAGCAACATGGTAAATATTTTGCTAAATACCTAGAAACCATTTAAAGACCCAAAACTAGAAGAAATTGAATATCTCTGCATGTTTTCCACAACTCATCCTGGTCAGTGTTTCCTACATTTTTCCCCCCTGCACTGACTTCCATCTCTGACCATACTCCACCCAGTGCAATGGAAAGCCAGGAGAGTTATTTGAAGTGAAGCTCATCATAAACTATTGCATGTGGTGACATAAATGACTGAATATATGATATCCTAGAAATGAAATTCACCCTGCACAAGAGGACAGGAAAGGTCTGTACAGTACCAATTAAATAATGGGTAGATGTCATACTGGACTTTTGAGCAGGGCTGAATTTTACCACATCTCAAACTATGCAACAGGGACTGACTAAAACTTGTCGCTTATGCCGGAGAATAAAGGTGCAAAGCTGTTGCTCCAGGGACCTTCACCCTGAAGATTTTCCTGTTTTCCTTGTTTGTAGGTGGGCTTTCATTTTTCAAGCTATTAATGGATGGAGTGCCTCCGCACATCATTGACTCGTATATGCGCGAAGTGCAGGCAGACAAAACTGAAGGGAAGTGAGAGTCCGTCCACAGTGCTTCCTCCCACTGCACTGGAAGCTGGTAGCAGAATAACATCATTTTAGCTCTTGCAACGACAGAAAAACACGTGTGGTGGGGGATTTCATGACTTTTTTTTTTCCCCTTAATTGTCCTTTTGTTTTCCCTACCTGCTCTTACTGAAAAGAAAGAATTACGCATGGATTGCTTTGAGGTTGAAATGAAATGAACTGAAGACAACACACGTTTTGTAATGTTCGGCTTTATTTTCTGTTTGATATCGTGTTCTGTTTTTTAATGAGGAAAGAGAGGAAGCTGTGTAACAAGCACAAGGAGGCAGTCAATCTGTTCTCAGTGGTACAAAGCATATCTTTCTCAGACTGGAAGTACATGGATTAGCCAGTAGATGTGCAATAAGATCCTTGGAATACATACCTCTGATAATGTATCTTATTCACCCAAAAATTGTTTAACAGAATATGGTTTTACTATAATGTAACTAATGCATATGTAATTAATGATCATTTAAGCTGAACATATCTTCCTATAGAAGTTTTGATTTCCTAAATCTGACTCATTGGTCTCTCAACTTAACTGAAATTGTTTATTTAATGTACAATAAACATGAAGTGTTTTAAGATCTATTAAGTTCTTGTTTACTTTTTTTTTCCTGTCTCATTTTACCACATTTCTTGTTTTATTTCTACTTACAATAAAGCAGGAACTTGTGTCCACCATGTGGAGTGGAAAGCAGTATCAGCAGTCACCTAACCCAGTGGGCTTACACCTTAAGACACACGACACAATGTGAGTGGAGATAAATGCTACCAATACATGCAACTTTTTATCCATGAGTTTTCAGTATTTTAAATGTAATAAATGCCAGCTTTCACCATGCTGGATCCATTCCCTTCCCCCAGTAATTCATGGAGCTCTTGTAGCCATCACATCAGAAAAGACTGGTGAGTTCACTGTGCATGGCAAAAGTGCCTGAGATAAGGTAGAAGGGCTACATTTCTTCTCCAAGTCCAGCATCATTAACCTCCAAGTTCTTTAGGAGAGGGGCTGATTGTCCCTGAGTCTCCAGCAAACCCTGAAACATAAGAGGCACAAGGTCACGCATATTTTGGCCAGGTTGTCAGCTCCCTATTGCCCTGACATTTATTTACCAATTCTCACTCTGGCTGTACAAACAGAGCAGGTTATGTGCTCACTGGCTAATGACTGATCTCCAATTAGGGTTTATAAAGATAAAGGCCTACTTAGACCAGTAGTACATCACAAGATGTTTCTTTGATGTCAGCGCATTTTCAAACATTCAGCAGTCAGTAATTATGCAATAAAAAAAGAATGAAAAATAATTACTCTGAACTGCCACACCTGAAGCAGTGTTTTTACAGTTGTGCTCCCACTTCTTTCACTTTGGGGATCTGAATGCCTTTTCTCACATTGTTCTGTAAATCTTACTCTGATAGATAGATAGCTCAGATAGATTTTTTTTTTCTCTCACTTTTTATCTTAGTGATTTCTTCTGTAGTGCTATCTGTGCAGGGAAGCAATTTTGCATTCCCAGTGATCTTGGACACCCCTCCACACCTCACCTGCATTTCACCCTGTTCCTGTCAAAATCAATCCTCTCCCACACATTCATTCACAACTATACATGAAAGACAGCAACACATCTACTAGGAAAAGAATTTCATACAGGATTAGTAATTTCTGTTTATTCTGTATCTCACCAGTGAATTGAGACTCCCTCCATTTATTTTGAAGCACAGAAAGCTGTAGGAGAAGGTCAGTTTGATTAAATGCCATAGAGATTCAAGCATTTAAGTACATGGCCCACATTTAAAGTAGTATCAGTCTGTTATAGTCAGCACCAAAAACTACACTATTATGAGTTTCTGCTTGTCAGTAAGCCCAAAAATGAAGCACACAGCCACCTGCAATTTGTATGCATAACATTTACAGCTTCAAGATTACATTTATCTGCCTCCTCAGTCTTAATATCCCACACATAACAACCTGGAAGCCCAGCATAACCTCAGCTTCTGCGGGCTCTCTGTGGATGGAATTAGCCACTCTAATTTCTCCCAGATGCCAGCGTTGTTAAACAACAAGCTGACCTAAGCTCCTTTTCCCTGTGTGAACAGTAAGCGTTGTACTCAGCTGCCCTCAATTCCTCCCCCCTGCACCACCTCGGGCTGGGGATGAGAGGAGGGGGCATTAACCTGCTCTAAATCCAGACTACACCACGCAGCCACCACTCTGGATTAAGAGTTAACTGAATTTCAGAGAAATTATTGGATGGCATGGGACAGAACAGGGATTTCTAGTGATTTAAAACAGGCCGCAGAACCTTATCGGGAGAATAACAGCAGGTGAAGTTTTGGTTTATGACAATTTGCCCTATGGGATTCTCCAGGAATGATGTTTGGTGGATGTAATAGTGACTAAACCCAAAGAGTTAGGAAAATGCTAATGAAATCTGCAGTTAATACCAGCTTAGGAAAATAGAAGGTACCAAAGACAGCAACTACAGGAGAAGCAACTGAGAGGGAACAGAAGCTACAGAATATCATGCTGTAGATGTGGCATAATGCTCCAAAGAAATTTCTCCAAAGCTACAGGGATTTCCAGGTAATTAGCAAACCTGAAAGAGATCAGAGGGCAGCAAATACATGTAAACATACATAGACAGACACATGAGAATGAATCAAAGTTAATTTAAAATATTTTAGTTTATTTTTAATGAAGCCAGAAGAAAATATCTGGTCTTCTCTTAGCTTCTATTTGCTTTCTTTGCCCATGGAAGGTTATTTGGTATATAAATGTAGAAATACAGCTCCATTCTCAAATTGGTTTATGTGGATCTTCATACGGGCACTGCAGTTACCCATGTGCATTGAAAGAGCACAGTTACTGCCAGAACACTTTTCCCTTACTGAAAAAAATCCCACAAATATAAAGGAGAGGAAGAAAAAAAGAGACAAGTAATCTTTAAAAGATTATTTAAATTGGGATATACTGTTAAAAAAGTCTTTATGGAGAGTCAGAATTTTTTTTAAGTATTCCTTTTATAAGAAATATTTTAAGATTCCTGAACTTCCTTTTAGGGGAAAAAGTGCAATATTGGTACCTTTTACAGAGCATTTTGAAGGGACTCTTACTTTATGAAAGTCTTTTGTTGCATTTTGAGATTCTGGAGCAAAAGGCATTCTATTTTAAGCACAGTGTACTTACTGTCACTTGACTTTCATGCCCTGCTTTCCTGACTGACAGGTAAAGCTGTTGCTTTGGAAGCAAAACTGTATCTTGAATGCTTAAGAAGCACTAGAAGACTAAACACACTGGACTTAAAATTCTGTGTTCCCTTATTCTATGCTTTGTTGATGAATGCTTTTGAAATTAAAACAAACAGCTCCCAAGCCCAGTGATAAATTCAGTAGGGAATCTGTTTCTACCTCTAATGTGGCATCTTGCTTTTTATGCCAATTACTTTCCCTTCCACTTCTTTCCCCAGTTTCTCTTTTCCTCCAGCTATCCAAAGAGCAATCTCTCCATAAATACCAGTTCTATTATGCTCATTGACCACAGTGATGCACAGGATATTAAATGAAACAGAGTTTTACCTTCTCCCAAATGTAGTGATCCCAGTGGACGGGGGATCTGACTGGTTGTGAATCTGTCAGATTTCCCTTTTGCTGTTCTCCAGTTGGCTGTAACTGAACCTTTCTTTACTATGTTATATGTAAATCCAGACTACATATTCTCCTTTACTAACAGTTCCTATCCCCTCTGCTTTGGCCTCTAAAGACAATTACTGCATCATACTGGTTTTAGTGATCTGTAAATTAAATCAGCCGACGAATGACGTAGCACTTTGGAATGCCCATAGCACATGGCAGGATTTGGAAACCACCACTTAACATGTGCCAAGCATTCCTGACTCTTGCAATAGAGAAACCTACTCAAACACATTATAACTTTATCAGTTGAAGTGAATCAGCTCCCTTTGAATAACAGGAAGCAGATCTGTCCAGGAAATTGCAGTGTCTGGACAGAAAGCTGCACCCTCTGGCTCACAGCAGAGCAACTTAAAAAGAGACTTTCCAATACTAAGAAGATGATATGCACATTGTATTTTTCACTTTCTACTTTAGCTACACAGCTTTTCCTTGGCCTCGCCCAGAAACCACACACCTTCCTGTATGTTCAGGGATGCATCTACAATCCTTCTCATGACCAATTCAAGTAATGTGATGTGTCACAATTTCTCAAAAGGCACATTTGTTTTGAAGCACCCTCTCTAAGCAAGTCAAGGATGTGAAGTCCTCTGTAACACTGTGTGCAGCTGCTCCGTAACATGTTAACACCAGAATCCCCAGGCAATGGGGAAGGATCCTTGGGTGATGCCGTGGGGCCACCATCCCTGCAGGCGCTGTCCTGCTGGCAGCAGGGAGGTCACCTTTTGCTCAAACCCTGCCTTTATGCTCTGCTCCAGAAAATAAATCCTTCTGGCCACCTGCTGCGTGCAGCCCCACTGTGGCCACTATCTGCACGATAAAACTTGTGAAAGGGAAGTAAGCCGAAATCACGGGTGAGAGCGGCACTCATTCCCCCCGCCGAGATGAGAGGTGCGCGCACGGCCGCCTCTGCCCGGGGACAGCCCCGGCCCCGACCGCCCGCGGCCTGCGGAGGCGGCGGGACGGGCCCTGCCGGCCGCACCCCGCCCCGACCCAGGGCTTCCCCGCCGCCCGGGCATCCCCAGCCCCGCACGGCGAGGCGGGGCCGGTGGAGCCGTGCCCGCTCCGGGGCTGGAGCCCTGACGGCGCCGGGCATTCGGGGCCAAGGAGCCAAAGCCGAACCGGGGGCGAGGGCGTTCGCCGCGCGGTGGCCGAGGCGGGGGCGGCCGTTCCCCTCCGGCCAAGCCGCTGTTGGGCGTCGGCCTCTTCCGCCGCTGCCCCCGGCTCGGCTCAGCCCCGCCCCGAGCGGCGGCGGCGGCTCCTTGACCCCGGTGCGATGCGTCCCGGTGGCGTGGGCATGGCTGTGTCCTGGGCGCTGCCTGCGCCCCTCAGCCCGGCGCAGCTGAAGCGCCTGGAGCAGCACCGCTACAGCGCGGCCGGGCGCTCGCTGCTGGAGCCGTGGCTGCAGCCCTACTGGGGCTGGCTGGTGGAGCAGGTCCCGCGGGGGCTGGCGCCCAACGCCATCACCTTGGGCGGCCTCCTGCTGAACTGCCTGACGGCGCTGCCGCTCATCGCCTGCTGCCCCAGCGCCACCGAGCAGGTACCGCCCGACGCGGCTGCAGCCGGGCGCGGGGGCCGCGGCTCGGCCCGGCTGGTGCCTCCCGGCGGTGCCCGGAGCCGGGGAGCCGTGCCCGCCGCGGGAGCGGTGCCCTGACACTCCGGGCTCCGCCGCAGCTGCACGCGTGGCCCGTCCCTCGGCAGGGAGGGTTAAGGCAGGGCTGCAGGGCTCTCCTGAGCAATCAGCGGAGCGGCTCGCCCTGTGGGGCAGCAGGGGTCAAGCTGGAGATGGGTGTTGAGGTTGGAATGCCAGAACACTGTAGGAATTTTGCGTGGAAGGACGAGGGTCACTGCCCAGAGCGCCCCGTGGGGCCGCGGCTTTGGTGCGGCGGGCGCTTGGCCTGCACTGCTCGCTGTGGGGCGGAGGGCACGGCCGGGCTCACCTGGGGCGGGGACCCCCGCCTCCCACGCAGCCCATCTTGCATTCCATGGCTGGGAAGGGAATGTCCCCCCCTTGTCACACAGGGGCCGTGGATGTAGAAACAGCAGCAGGTCATGATAGAGCTGCGGGATGTGCCCCAGGAGCAGGGCTGGACCACGAGACACGGCTGACTCCACTGGGGCATCAGAGCTGCGGCTGGGCTGGGGAGCAGATGAATTTACTGACAGCTGCTCAAATGTATCCCTCCTTGTGTGGGAAACATTTAATTGCTTTGACTTCTGGAGGGAAAGCAGCCTTGTTAACGTGGGCTGGTGCTACTCTCGCTTGACCTACAGTGCCTACAGTTTCTCAGTCAATTTCAGGAGCTCCATCAGAGCTTCCCAGCCTGTTGCAGGTTTCCCGTTGCAGTCTTTATCGTAGTTAGAGTAGAAAATAGCAGAGGGAAATTGCTTTATGTGGATAAAATACCTTGAAAGGTGGCCGTTGTTTTTTTTTGTGTTCTGTTGGGCTTAAATTCTAACAGCAGAGGTTGGCAGTTGGTTGAAACTTTTTTAATACCGCAGCTTTACCGCGGTGAGTGTTCTTGTCAGAAGAACATTTCTTTTTCTCTAGTTGCTGTGCCCTTTGTGTTAGCAGAGGTATTTGTGGCAGACATATTAGGAAACTGATTCAGATCAAAATTAGCTTTGGTTTGGTCTCACCCTGATCACTCCCCTGATACACATCACCAGGTAGAGGCACTCAGGCAGTAAAAGAGAAGACAGAGATGACAGTGAATGGTTAGAAACTACAGATGGTCTTCTAGTCCCACTTTCAGAATTAAAATGCTTGTGTACTGCTACCTTTAGCTTAGTTTTGTGATGAAAATATGAGTTGTGCCAGCTACATAAAATCCTCATTTTAGCTTTTTCTCTTTGCTGTTCAAAACTAAATGCAGAAAGTAAATTTTACTTATTTTTCCTTTGAGGACTCTTGTACAAAAAGAAAAAAGTTGTGTTGCAGATATCCAGGGAATTTTTCCTTCCAGGAAAACTTAGGTTGGGTTTTAGGAACTTTTCTGTTCCTAGCTGGATTTTATAAGAAGCTGTAGTTTGGACTATCCATTCATGTTCAGATATCAGTATATCCTTTATAAACATGCAGTGTGGATCCAGCCTTATCCTCTTGTTTTGTTTGTTGCCTCTGCTCTGTGAGAATAGCCCTGATTTTCTCTTGCTGCATCATTTAGAAGCATCATTCTCCCTCCAGCTTGTTTAATGACTCAGCTTGTCTTCTGCCTAAGTTGAGATCATGTTTCTAGATGGCTTTTTGAAAAAGCTAAAACTGTTGCAGCACTGGCAGGTGCTGCATGCACTGTTGTAATACCTCCTTTGGAGTTTTGGCTGGGACGTGTAGGCAGGAAGGGATAGGTGGAGCTGACAATTACATTAAAGATGGTTGAAATCACAGACTGAACTAATACTGTAGGGCACTTCAGCAGCACCTCTTTCTATCAAGAACATGTCTTGATCACCTGATGGACAAACATCCATTGTTTATAACACTGTTATAGTCTCACAGGTAGGAGCACTGAATAGAAGACTTGGATAAGGTAACAAGCACGTTTGGGTTTTGGTGTAGGAGGTTTCTTTTGAGTTGGTTTATGTGGGTTGTTTTTTTTTTTATTCCCTAGCCAGTCATAGGTGGGACATTTTGGTTAAGCATTTATTGAAAACACAAAAGTCTTGATGTTTGTACAAACCATCCAAAACAAGTAAGACTGGTAGTTGAAATCCCTCGGAGAGCAGCTGCTAAAAGATGCTAAGAAAGGAGATCTTTCTCCAGTATACATATACCTTTCCAGCTGCCAGAAGGCTGTGGTTTAGCAGTTTCTTTGCAAAGGATTCTGTTTGTGTTACTTACTAGAAAGCAACTGACAGGTCTGTTTCCCCACAGACACTTTCCACCTCGTGATTTTGCCTTCTGAATTAGCTGTTCTGAACCTGTGCTTTCCACTTCCATTTTGTCCCATTGCAGTGATTTCCATGATTTCATACTGCTTATTCCCTTCCCCAATGAAATTAATGTCTCAAACCACAAAATGCTCTCTTGTTCTCCTAACATGGAGCCCTTATTTCCCTATACACTATCCTTTTTATCTTCATCAGTATCAGCAGCTACTGAAAACCAGTTTGTTACTGACTGGCGCAGTATGTTTTGGAATTAGAAAATATTGTCTGCTTCAGTAATGCTTCCTTGCCTAGCAGGAACATGTTTTTTATATCACTGTCTCCTCTAACCCAAGCTTTCTTATTTACAGCTAAGCCATTAGCAGGTTGCACCCCTCAGGCTTTATTGTAACCATGATTCAGGTGCACATTTTTATTTTCCTAATCTCTCTAATTTAGGACAACAATCTATAAAAACAGTATCCAGGTGTGGTGTTGGAGAGGACACCACCTTCACATTTCACGTTCTGTGCAGTGCTAAAATATTGTTTTCACTATGTCTGCAGCCTGGGTTATGTTCCTGTTTTTTCTTTTCTTTTTTTTTTTTCTTTTTTTGTTGACACTCATTAGGAAATATTAAGGAATAAAAACTCTTGCTGACATTAAGTAAGAACAGTGTGTATCTGGTGCATTAGAGTGCAAAAGGAGCACTTTTTAGGTGAGGATTTCTATTTCATCCCCACCATAAGACAGTGAATTGTTTTGCTCTGCTGCCAGCAGACCACTCTGAAGCAGCTAGTCAATTCATAAGGCTTTGCAGGGGAATCTTGCATATCCTTCCCCTTTCTGGGGAAAACCAGGAAGAAAACTGACTAAACATCATTATATTCTTAAAAAGGAGAAAGGAAACTTTGATCCTCTGCTTTCATGGTTGCTTGTGGAGAGGTCCAGCTTTGGTAATCCTTCAAGATCAGCCACAGGTCTCTCTAAAAGCAAAGAATAGCTGGGTGGAAGAGATCTTTAAAGGCCATCCTCTCCAGCCTCTGCCATCAGCAGGGACATCTTCAGTTAGATTGGGTTGCTCAGTGTCCTGTCCATTCTGACCTTGAATGTTTCCAGAGATGAGGCATCCACCACCTCTCTGAGCAACCTGTGCCAGTTTCATGATCCTCATCATAAAAAAAAAAAAATCTTCCCTCTATTTAGTCTAAATCTGCCCTCTTTTATAAAGTCTTGTAACTGTAGAATGGTTTGAGAAGCTAGAATTTCAGACAGAAGTGCCTGCTGTAATTATTAGATTGTACTGAATTATAACTATTTGAAAATTAATCTTGTAGCACTTACAGCATGATCTAAGCAAAGAACTGGGAACAGAGGAAGACAGGAAGAGAAAAGGATGGATTCTGGATTTGCTTTTTGGGCAGTGATAGGAAAAGTGGGCAGGGGCCCAAGGGTTCTCCTGCAGGGAGTTAAGGGAAGGAAAGGAGGCTTGTGGTGGCTAGCTCTGTAGGATTGTTCAAGAAATGGTGTAGTGGCTGTATAAAAGGGTGTCATACCTTGCTGAAATATGCTGTTTAGAAAGCCATATATCTAGGGAGACCAAAGAGCAAGGAAGGGTCTGAGTGCCTTTACCTGGCTCTGCTATCAGCTGTTTGGATGGAGAGGAACATTGGTGAGATGCTGTCTCTGCCTCTCTCTCTTTTAAAAAAACTTAAAAAAAAAAGCAACAGCAAACCCAAACAAACAACTGAACCACCTTTAAAATGAAAGAGGCCTGCCAGAGGGCAGAATGAGAGGAAGATATTGACAGGTATCGTGTTATGTAAACAGCAGGGACACAGCTGAGCTTTGTGGTAGAGAGAGTAGAGAAGTAAAAAGGAAGTTAAACTGGAGCAGCTGGTATGAGCAGGGCATGTGTGTGGGGGGCAGGGGAGAGAGCATGAAGGAAAAAGCATTACCTGACTTGGCAAATAAATGTGAAGCACTGAGTGGAGTGGGAAATTCAGCCAAAACTCACAAGAGGGGAACAGCTCAGTTGTGAATGGGAGAAGGAGGTTATTTGGCACGAATAAGAAGGTCAGGAATCCTGACACAGAAGGATGGGAGCTCTCTCAGACAGGGCTTGTTGGAGACATGAAGATGCTAAAGGAATGCAGAGAGTCCTTGGTAGGCATGAAATGCACCTGAACTATGGTACAACTAATTATTTGATTATTATTTTTTTCATCCATGCTGCCTTCCCTGCTGTAGTTCAGGTTTGAACAGCCCCTTCCCTCTTCTTAGTACAATTGCACAGTGGTTTGTGCTGAACAGAAGCGTGGGAAAGATCCATGTTTTGGGGGTAGAGGAGGGGGAAGTCCAATCAGAATGTCTCCCTCTGTTCTGGATCTGATCCAGAGACGTGCCATGTAAACTAGGGCAACACTATTAGGCATGGATTGAGGAAGTGAGATTATGGCTAAACGTGATGAGTAATTAAGGAACTGAATCTTTAAGTACTGCAGAAGCTTGGCCTGTTGAATTCTCTGGATTTGAGAGCTATGCTTGAAACGATTTCTAAGAGGTTTCCCTGACACTTGCAGTCTTTTGCAGATGTCCATGCTCTTTTGTGGGGTGGAATCATGGGAGTAGAAGAATGCCTGCTGTTCTACCCCCATTTTTTCCTGAAGGAGAGGCATGTCACACATACCTGTCAAACACTTCATATACATGGCTTTATTTTGACATGCTCTGGGTTAGCAGATGACCAATTCTACTGTATTGTATCTGTGTGTGACAGGATTCTGTGGTTGTAGTATCTTCAGACACCCTTTTGAGCATCCCCCTCTCCCTCCCTGCCTCCTCCCTCTCAGGCTTCTGTTCTCTTCTAGCTCTGTGAGAATAGCACCTAGGTCTGGCCAAATAATGCATTTGCTTGGGCAGCACATAACTTTGGGCAGAGATAATAAACACCTCATCAGTGAAAAGCTGATGATTATTGGGAGCCTCCTGACCTTTCTGCTTAGCCATGTCAGCATTCTCAGATGCTCCCACTTCTCTGATTTGAAAACTGCTTGGGTCCAGTGTGGGAAGCCATCAAGGGGACATCCCTGAATGGACAGCCAGGCACGTGAGAAGGCAAAGGAGACCTCAGCAGGAGCTGTATTGGGAAGGTGGATGGCAGAGAAAATCCATGGTTATTAGGAGCCTTTGGTGGTTTGGAAAACTGTGTTTTACCAATTAAAACATTAGAGTTGCTAAATGATAGTTGATCACAAGTGAATTTTGGTTCTTGCCACTCTGGTTTAGATTTGAACTCACAGCCTAGGGATGAAATTCTCCAGATAGTGTTTCTAAGATCTCTGACATATGCTGTTCTTACTAGGATCTTTTTCCTTTCTCTTTAACTGTGGGGGATGCCAATACATCTGGTACAGGTGATTCTGGATACAGATGATCCTTACTGGGAAACAGATGAAAATGCTCACCCTTTGTCCAGATCAGCAAGGGGCAGACAGAGTGCTTGAGGGACTCTTGCTTTGATTTGTCCCAGTAGGAGCTAATGCAAACGGACTTGGATCAGTCTGAATGATCGTAGCTGTACCATAACTTGCAACTGGAAAAAGCTACTGTTTGTCAAAAAGCCCTGATAGGAGAAGTTTGAGTTAAAGGTGATGTATTTGTTTATTTTTGCACATATTGTGTTATGCTTGCTTTGCGAGAAGCTAAAGGTAGATCTCAAGCTATCTTGTCATATTTCATAATTAATGGAAGTTTGTCACCATAAGGACACCTCACACTGCAGATGACCTTTGTGGCACTTCACAGAATAATTGCTGATAAAATTGGCTGTGTCCTTCAAACACTCCCTTAAAAGACAGCAGTGCAACCAGTGATTTCTCATGGCCTTTCTGCTCATTGGTCTGGAGCTGCTGTGTTTGAGATTCTCCATTATTCTCCATGTAACAAAGTTATTCTGAAAGCCAGTGTGTGTACTCTGGTAACTTTAGTATGTGGATTATATCACAGCTAAAATTATTTTCAACGAAGTCCTGACTATGCTTTTATGTTCTGAAGTACCTAAGCAATGACTGACAGCCCTCTGTTTTTGAAGGATGGAGAGCAAGTGGAGGTAGCTGCAGTCCCCCTGCATGAGAGACCCTTGAGTTCTCTGTGCCTCTGTGTGGCTTTTGGTGATCCTCAGTCCTGGGGTAGCTACAAGTACCTCCTGTTCTCCACAGGCTCTATCCTTTCCCCTTCTTTAGAGGAGGGAAACTTTTTCAAAAGGTGGCTAAAAATTTCCTCCCTGGTTTAGCCACATCCCCCAAGATAAGATTCCTTTGTTTAATTAGACTAAAAGGGAGAATAAACCTAAGAAACTCAATTCCATCACTAAGCATCAAATGTGTATTGCTGTCCTCACTTGACCTGGATTTCTACAGTGTGATCTTTGCAGGAGTTATCAAATACCCGCATATTAAATGTCCATTGGAATAATAATATTTCCTCATCCTCTTTCACCTGCTTAAGGCTTACTACATGATCTGTGATAATAATTTTTCTTGGTTTCCTTGGATTAAGGGAGGAGACAGCCTTGCCAGTTTTGAAGAATGTTTAAAGTTTTCTAGATTTTCATTTGCATACAAATCCAGAGCTTGCACCTAAAGTGAGTTCCTGATGCTTTGGCTGTCTTTTCCTTCAAAGCTGGATGAAGCAGCCAGCCAATTGACTTTGCTAACAGCCAGCCTGAAATACATGAGGAATTCTTAAATAAAAGCAAAAATGCTCTTCAGAACTGGACTTTCCTTAAGCATGTGGCTGTTTAGTGTGTTTTGTGACCGGTCTAACTGGAGGAATACCTTTTTTTCTAGCTGAAGACAATGAGTATAATGATGATGAGATATCAGAATGTCTAGAGGAGCAGCTGCACCTCATCTGCATTCTTACTGCTGCCTTTGAACTGAGGGATGGCTGCCATTTTCCCTTCTTCCCCAGCAGTGACACTGGGTTTAGTTGAGTGTGGACAAATCTCAGCACACTGAGATCTGATCTGCTGTCTAATCTGCTTAATAGCCTTTACTGGTCTTAGGAAATACATGGGCAAATGTTGGTCAATTTGTGCTGCAGGAGAGGAGTTGCAGAGGTGTAGCAGCTGTCCCTAAGCAGGGAGTGGGAAAGGATTCATCTCTGTGCCTGCCTGTGGGTGTTTGCTTGTTTAACCTGCAAGTTGCATTTGCAGCATTTTTACCTGACTTCGTTTTCATGAACAGTACTTCTGAATGATAAGGGAAGTACTGGAAGTTACATGAAGTAAAAATGTTGCCTGTACTTTGTTCCAAAGGTGTTTAAAATAATTTAAAACAAAACCTAATTCTTAGACAAAGCCAGACTGTTCATATGAAAACAGTGCTTTTCAAAGGAATGTCTGCAGAACAGTTCCTTTGAACCTAAGAGTGGTGTTATTGTAACAGCTTGGTTTGAAAATGATGATGTATATTAAGTAGATAGTGTCTCCTTCATATTCAGTGAATTACTTTATTTTTTTAAGCCCTGTCAAAAATGCCTAGGTAGTCAATTTTTGTGTGTTGGAGAAAATATCTTTCACTAAAGGCTGAAGCCTTTATCTAGTAAAAAACATGGTGGGTTTTTATATCTATATGTTGTAAATATGAGCAAATCATCTATGTTTCTGCAAGACAAACTGCTGAAAGCTTTAGTAAGTGCATTGCTACTAATTTCTTTTTTAAAGATGATTTTTATTTTTATAACATTTTTCAGCACAAAGAATGCAACTAATCACAGAAATACTGTGGGTTTAAGGTAGAAAAGAAGGTCAGTTGATGCAGAAGAAGGGCCAAAGTTTTGGGTTTGTTTTTGTTTAAATAAATAGAAGGAGCTGTGTTCCACTGGTGTATTTGAAGTAGTTAATTACAGTAGTTACTACAATCCATGTAGATATTAGTGCAAGAGGTTTGGTTTGTCCATGAAGTAACAAATAGCACAATATAGTACAGTTTTGTTGTGAACATTATTTTACCTTTAATGAAACAGATTATCAGCTAAGAAATTGGGAACTACCTGGTGACCTTTTATGTGAATCTCTTTCAGGCGCCTTTTTGGGCATACATCCTGGGTGCACTAGGACTTTTTATCTACCAGTCTCTGGATGCCATTGATGGGAAGCAAGCCAGAAGAACAAACAGTAGTTCTCCCCTCGGAGAGCTCTTTGATCATGGTTGCGACTCTATTTCCACAGGTAGCCTTCATTTACTGTCACACATCCTAGTTTATAAAAGTTGCCTGTTTTCAGGAGCAGGTGATTAATCACAGAATTGTTGAAGTTGAAAAGAACCTCTGGAGATCATCTCTTCCAAACTCCTGCTCAGAACAGGGTTTTTTAGGATAACTTCACTATCTCCTGATCTTTGCATCCCTGGGCAGTAACAGGAGGTATTTTAGGAGTTCCTCTGGTTGATGTTGGGTAAGATGTGTTCTGCTGTTACTTGACTTTGCATCTTCACATATTCCCCTTTAGGAGTAAGGTGCCAAAATAGCAGTTTAGTAATAGGGCATCCAGCCTGGCGCTTACGAGAAGGATAATTTATATTCCTTAGAAGAAGTAGTTTTAAAGAAATTGGGAGTCCTTAAAAAGTAAGCCTTGCTGAGTTTCACTTTCCATAACTGAGCTGCTGTTGGTGCCAGTGCCTGTAGTTTCATAAAGGTCAATGGCTGAGACAGTTGCTCTGGTAGTTGGTACCTTCTTTATGTGTCACTTCCAGAGAAGTGCAGCTGCCAGTCTCCCTAAGCTTGGCCCTTCAGCTGAAGTTGTTGGTGTTGCAAAGAGCACAAGGTGACAAGGCCAGGAGGAGGGAGAACAGCCACTGTAGGCTAGAGGGCAGGGCCCTGCCTTGGCAGAAAAGGAGTGCTGTGTTTTGGTTGCTCCTGCCAGGACTGCCCCTGAGGGTCAGCTACTCAGTCAAGTATCAGTCATAGCATTACTTTGTTAGAGTGATGTAAAATGTCCTATGTTTTTATTTATTTAATTAATTTCTCTTAACTTCAAGCAAAGAAGATATATGATTAACATATTCATTTCTGCTTTTCAGTATTTGTTGTCCTTGGATCCTGCATAGCAATCCGACTAGGATCAAATCCTGACTGGTTGTTTTTCTGTTGTTTTGTGGGACTGTTCATGTTCTATTCTGCTCACTGGCAGACATACGTATCAGGCATACTAAGGTTTGGAAAGTAAGTAGGTGTCATTAGAACTACATGTGGCTTAATGTTTGAGACTGCTAGCTCCTTGATTTCAGTTTCTTCTTAGTTTACTCCCTGCTTTCTCTTTTTCTTACCTTCTTTCTCATCTCCCTTCCAATCCAGCAGACTTATGTTTTACCTGACAAGAACTTGAAACTCTGCATAATACTGAACTCTGCTGTTCTTTTAGCAGCTGATGTTAGCCCTGCATGCTTTGTTTGCATGCATTTGGCTCTTTTTTCTGCAGATTTGTTGTCAGAACCCATACAAGCACCGTGCAGGCTCAGGCCAGAGGTCTTGTTTACATTGCAGACAAGTGCCCTGTGTAGGAGTAGAGACAGAGCAAGCATTTGGGTACCTCCCTTTGTAATCTCCCAGCAAGAACAGTTTCAGCCCCAGGGAACTCTAAACCACATGCATTTTAGAGAAATTCCCCTGCAAATGGGTTTCCCTTTCATAGGCATTTTCAGTCTTCCTTGGAATGAACTCTGTGCACCCATTGCATACTCAAGGAGTTCCACAGATCTGTGGCAATGCTTGAAGAATTAATTACCCTACGTTGGTGTGAGGGCCTTTTTAAAATCTGGCTCACACTGGCTTTGATGTCCTTCAGGTTTTGTGTTTGGTCAGTTCTTGAGACTGCTGTGATGCTGTTCACGACTTGATAGAAATTTTATCTGTTTCACTGCAGCATAGGAGGAGAAGTCATGACATTAATATAGAAGACAATAATTTCAGTTTAACTGCTAATAATGCAGGGATTGCTGCACCCTTCTATACTTGGGGTAGTGCCTGGCCATGGCCTTTTCTGGTTTTAAGGAAGGAGCTTCACTTTAGTATAATTACTTCTGAAAAGATGAAAAGGTCTGAGACTTCTGTGGCAGCAGAACTGAAAATAAGGGATACATGAAGGATGTCCTGCTAATGCCAGTCACTTGCTAAATCACCTGTACATAGTCCTACTTAGCTCTGCTCTGCAAGAAGTGCCTTAGCAAATCAGCAGGCCCACAGGCTGATGACCAGCTCTCCCTGCACATTGCATCAAATGCAGCTGTCTCTGTGATATTGATAAGAGCTCTCTTTGATTTGCTGGTAATGCATTTTACCACATTATTACATTTATCACTGTAATTCTTCTGCCTACCTACACACCCTATTGTTTTTAAAGGACATCTTGTGCTGTAAACAAAAATAGGTGCTTTACAGTGATGGCTAAAATAGGACATGACTGCTTTTCTGTACCTTTTATTCTTGCAAAAAGTAGGAGAATTATTTCTTCACATGGGGAAGGCAGTGAGACTCCTTTACCAAATAAAGATTTTGTAAAAGCTTGGTGACTTCTGCTTTAACATAATGATAGTTTACAAACAGCTCAGAATGGCTTGGTGTTCCATGGTTACTGTTCAAAGTTAGACACAACTTTTCCATGAGGTAACTTATATCTGTCCAGTGAAAACAGGTCACTTTTTTTTCCAAGGCTCCCAATTTTGTTTCTCTTAAACCCAGAGGTGTGAAGAAGGCATTAGTATAGTGCTCTAAATATGATGGTACATAATAAGATGGATGCAAGTTTTCACCGATGCTATTTCTCAATTAGCAGCACTTGATTTTAGAACTAAATCACAGATGAGATTCTTAGTGCTGATGGCCAGGAAGGATCAGAGAGCTGAATAATGTGACCCTGTCAGGTGTCTGAGTAAAGCCTTTGGACTCTGATTTGGGCTCTGTTGCCACCAACAGTCTGAGCCACTGTAAGTACTAAACTTTGGCACAACTTCAAGTTTGAGCCTCCTCCCCTCACCAGCAGCAACAAAGGCAATGCAGATTAGAAACCCTGTTGTTAATAGTACAGAGTGCAACCTCTGAACACTTGCACATGGGTGCTTTTGCATAAGGTAAGCAGCAAGTTCAGCAATGGCAGGGTGGATGTAACACTTCATCCCTGGCAGAGAAGGGAGAGCCCACTCCCAGCCCCACTGTCCTGTGACACTGTTACTGGACCTCAAGCCACTTCATTAAATGGGCAGAAGGTGAAAAGCCTACACTGGACTGGCAGGCTGGACTGGTTCTTACTTACAGTCCAGTGAGCACTGCAGCAAATAAAACTGAGGGAATACAACACCTTAGGGAGAAGAGGACTCCCCATGCTCCTGGCTTTAAGAGCTGATGATCACCTCAGCTTATCATCTAACTGTAGTTTAAACTCTGGATCTTATAAGAGTCACAAGATTGTGATGAAATTTAGCATATTTTATCATCATCTTTCTGATGAAAGAAGAGAGTTTTTACTGAGATTATCAAGTTCAGATAAATGTTTTCCATTACCCAAAAGATGATTGCCATCTTCTTCTAAAAACCCGCTGCTTCCTGTGCAGATAGGTCTTATGCTAAGTTGCAATACACGTTGGCCATAATACCTTAAAAGAGCAAATTTATTCCAACTGCTAAAGGAAATCTTGAACATTCATTATCAGTGTTTGCTGGTAACTTTAGTATTAAGATAAGATACCTGTCTCAAAACGTTTGGTACTAGAAAAGGTACCTTTGATATGCACTTTTTTTTGGTCATTATTTTAATTATTTATGTTAAAGCTTAAAGGGTACTGGTTTGTTTCTTTTTTTTTATTCTAGAGCCTTGGCTTCATGTGAGGTTTCATCAATTAAATACAAAAATAAAGAGTTTATATGTCTGTCTTGTCTGAGAACAAAAAAAAAGGTGAAATATGGAGTCTGGACTTCATAGGGCATACAAGGCCACCTTTCCTAAAACAGCTTTTATGGAGGAAAGCAAGATAGCAATTATATATTCTCAGAAATATGGCAAATGCTTACCTATCCACTGACTTAGTCCTCCCTTGTTATGTAGGCTGTATCTGTCAAATTTTCATGATACGAAGCTTAAAGAAATCCCTTCTTTCCCAGCCTGCTCATTGTATTGTCTGCTTTTATTTGCTGTGCTTTTAATGGAAATATTTGATTGCATTTACTGCAAGCTTACCTTAAACCTTGATTTGACACTTAACATATCAACAAGTCTGTAAATTTGTACAGAATTCTCCAATAGTTAACAGTGTATTCATTAAAGTGTCCCTCTTTCAAAATTTTATGTAGCTTGCTCCAGAAAAGGAGTATAGCTTTCATTTTAAATCTTAGCCAGAGATGTGTGCCCCCATATACAGTACCTTTCTCAGGCAAAGAAAGTAATATTCTATATATATTTATATCATTTGAAGTACAGTTACTGGGGGTTTTATCCCCCCCTCCCTCTACACAGTCTTTACACTTACAGCAAAAAGTCCTTGAACTAAATCTCCTTTTTTCCCTTTTCACAGAATTGATGTAACTGAAGTTCAGATCACCATAACAATGCTGCTCTTGATAACTGCCTATGGAGGAACAGGATTATGGGACTATAAGGTGAGTGTGTTAAAGTGCTCAGAGTTCCTGTTGTGTATCTTGTCAAGTGTCCACAGTTCCTGTGGTATTTGAAGCTGCTCTGTGCAAGTACTATCAACACCTACCAGTTGTGTAATGTTGTTTTAGCTTATTGTGTAAGTGCAAGTTATTTTAATGCCATAGTTAACTCAGATCTATTGGTGTGACTCCCTGTGCACAGATTTATAGCTACACAGAGGAAAAAAGACCCCATCTGCCACATATGAACTTCTGATCTGGAACTAGTACTCCACACATACTTAAGCTTTAGCAAGTAGGGGTTTTTTCTAGTTTTATATTTTGTATATTTTATTGTAAGGCATACAATTCAGTTAAACAATTTATCTTAAAATTTAAGGATTAAATGCTTCAATTTAATGAAACTGGGATGAAGCCCGGGGGTTTTGGTTACCATATTTGGTTATCCATATTTGGGTCAATACAGATGTACTGATTTTTAAGAATTATGTCACAGCCATGTAAATGTAGATATTTATATTTAAAGCATTGTTTTCTGTCCCAAAACATTTCCATATCTGTGGCTTTTATTCTGATCTTTAAAGATGCACTTTAGTGGACAGTATCAAAAGATCTTCAACTTTCTAGGGCTTTTACTCAGAAATTTATAGTTCTGACTGGTTATAGTGCAAAGAGCTGAGAATTACTTTTCCATACTATTGATAATCAATAGAAATCAAAACTAGTTCAAAAGTTTACTCAGCAATTAAGGAATGTTTAGCTAAACTTTGTTTCCCTTTTCTAGCCTTTTTTTTTCTATTTTCAAAAAGCTTGTCTTCATGTTGGAAAACAAAGTAGGTGCATTAAACTTAAATTATGATTAAATTTTTCCTCACTATTAGAATCTGTATCACAAAAAAACAATATATTCAAAAAATGTAGTAAACAGTTTCCATTTATTACTTCTTTTTAAAATCCTCTGCTGCCTTTGGAAGTTTCCTTGACACTGCAGTTGATTCCAAAAGGTAACTGTTTAATTAAAATTTGTATCTGGAGACTTTTCATGATAGTCCCCTGATATGCAAAGATACAGCATACAAATAACATGCCAAAACACACAGCAGGCAGATGGTGTTTGTTTTTCCCATAGATCAGTGTTGTTTTATCCAGTGGAATAGAAGGAACTATCCCTCTTCCTGCTCCCATATCAGGGTGATTGACGGCAGTAGTAGTCTGTGTCATGTTTTTGCTTGTGTGGTGAAAATATTTGAAGAATGTATTAAGGAGGAGCAGACTAAGATCTAGCTGAATTTCAAGAACAGAACTTAAGTACTCAGTAGTGGAGTTTAAGCATTACAAAAGATACTTCTTGTTTTCTTAGTAAGGAAACAAATTTTAAACACTGTTGTCCTGAGCTTGTTCCCAGGAAACTGAGGGTTTAAATAAAACATTGGTTTAGTTGGTAAGAGTGGCTGCTTTAATCACTTCTTAGAAAAGGTGTTGTGTGCTTAACTTTGAATATCTTTCTCTTGTTTCGTTGTGGTTTGTTTGTTCTTTGTTTATTTTGGTTTTGTTTCTTTTGTGTTCTGCTAAGGTCCCTTTGCTGGGCTTAGAACTGAAGTTCTTTGCAGTTATTGGCATCCTGTGTGGAACAGCACTTTCTTTTTTCAATTACTTCCGTGTCATCTTTGGTGGAGGGGTTGGGAAGAATGGATCTACAATAGCAGTAAGTTGCTCTAAAAATTCAATTGAGGTTTGAATAATTTATGCCCATAATTTATTATGTTTCAGATGATCCATAAGGGTTTTATTTGTTTAAGCTTTTAAGCAGACAGGCGTGTGAGTGTTAGATGGCTAAAGCAAAGTTGATTATCTACCTCCTCTCTGCCTGTTACTGGATTTCTTCTGTCATGGGAACCAGCAGTGAATTTTCCTAAAAAATTGATTAGTGGTCAAAGGGTACTGCAAAGGGTGCTAAGAACAGTGACATAATACTAATGGATTTTGACAAGTTTTGACAACTCTGGTTTTGTTTAATGGGATTTGAAATATGTATAAAACTTGGACTTTATCATGTGACTGAAGTTTAAAACAAATTTTCCATCCCTTTATATCTTAGGGAACAAGTGTTCTTTCACCAGCCCTGCACATTGGACTGCTTATCACACTGGCCATTACAATTTATAAAAAGTCTACAACTCAGCTGTTTGAAAAACATTCTTGCCTGTATGTCTTGACATTTGGGCTTGTGAATGCCAAAATCTCACAGAAGTTGGTGGTAAGTCAGTCCTAAACCTCCTAAACTAATCTGGTTCTTGGCTAAACGCTTACTGGATCAGGGGGAACAGTTTTCCCATTTTGCTTTGCTCCTGTATTACCAGATTCATTGTGATCAAGACACTGAACTAGACTCAGGGTCCTACTGAGAGATTATATGTGACACTGATGAAAACATGTATTTGCTGTTGAATGGACTGGTTAGGACTTCCAGTTTTGTTTAACTTACTCCTAGAAATGTACTTTCTGTCGTTAACATCTAACTCTGGTCTCTTAAGCCTTGCTAACAGTACTGTGGCTTCTCCTTTAATTATCTGAAATAAAAATTTACTGTGATCATTAAAATGAAGAGAGAAACTTTTCTGTCTCTATTCTGTCTTTTCAGTCTTTGTCTTTTTTGTACATAAAACACTCATCAATGGATTAAAAAAAAGTTGCCTTACTACAAATTTACCAACATCAGTAATCCAGCCAGATGCTTTTATTTTTTCTCTAAGGATGACATTTTTCGAACACTAGAAAATATGTATCCTACAGACTTTCTTTCTAAACAGTGAGAACAAGTGTTTCCACCTAAGAAAAGGTCTGTTTCCTAGTTAACTTTTGGCTAGGGAAAGCCAAAATTAAAAAAAAAAAATCATAGTATTTGTTTTCAGTGATACACTTGCATAGTCTTATAGTTTGAATATAGTGCTGGTAAACTAGAGACTGGGGAGCCCCTGCACATAGCTGAAATGCACAGGTACAAATATAACTGTACAAAGAGGACATTGCTGGGCAAGAATGCAATGCCTGTTTGCTGGTAGTTACACCTATCTTGCAATGATGCACTCTTTAATTTCTTTTTTCAAACATAGGTGGCTCACATGACAAAAAGTGAAATTTGTCTTCAGGACTCTGCATTTATTGGGCCAGGACTTCTGTTTTTGGACCAGTACTTCAACAGTTTCATTGATGAATATATTGTTCTGTGGATAGCATTGGTAAGTGTTTTATATTTTCTGTCTGGACCATGCTTTAAGGAATGGATTGAGAATTGTCCCTGCCATTCTGCTCTGCCATTTCTGACTTGCTCACATTTCTGCTGTCACTGCAGAGGGAGTGCTGGGTACCAAGTAAATATGTTTTTGGGAGCTGACTGGCTTGCTTTCCTTGGAACAGAGAAATAAAAGTAAATTTATAAATCTCTCCTGAAATTATGCTTTAGTCCATGTGGATTTTTAAACTTGTTCTGTGAACTGCAGACAAATGGTTTTTAACAGATCTTGTAGGTGTTTAGTGCTGTTAGGATGTTGGGGTTTTGTGATGGTTTTATTTTTAATTCTAAACTAGATCACTCTGTAGCTGTATGTTACAATGATGCATTTATGTTATGCGTGTCACTTAGATAAATTCTGATTAAAGTGTAGCATATTTATAGTAGGGACAATTTAAAAAAATGGATTTTTTTAACCTGTTCTGTTTTGTTCTTTTGAAGTTCATATCCTTGTTTGATATGCTGAGATATGCCAGTGGTGTGTGCCTACAGATTGCCGCTCATCTTCATATACATGTCTTCAGAATTTCATCTCATCAAGCTCCTGAGCAGGTTCAAAACCATAATGACTGATTAAATAGGTCAAGGACAAGAGAAGCAGTTAGGGGAATGAAGCAGCAGCCTCTGTGTTTTTGGGAAGACAGATAAAGCTTTTGAAGAAAACAGTTTTATGAGAATGTTGACTGTGTTTCAGACATTACCAGATGTTAGAATTAGTAGGTACAAAGTTCTGCAGATGCTGTTGTACTTTTGAACCAGTATGTATTTCCCTGTGTTTCAGACCACACATACTACATTTGAAAATATTGCAATTTCCCGTTAGGTAACTAATTCTGTACTTCTCTTCTGGTGAAGATGCAAACCAAGGTGCTACCAGACAGAATTCGAAGAGGAATTTCACGTCTAATCTTGTAGCATTAGGTTCTAAAGTTTTGTTGGAACTGCTCTGAAGTGGTTGTCAGATGTACCAATGAATTCAATCCTGCATTATTAAGACTGGTAAAATGAGGCAGCCATGACCTAAAAATCACTCCCTCTGGTACTTCTAAGGAACAAGCTGTTGGATCAGTAGATAAAGGAGGTACAGCTCAGGAAAATTTTCTTCTGATTCAGAGTACTGTTATGAGTGCCTTTAGAATTCATGCATTCTCTAGTATCTAAGTACATAATCTACTGCTACCACATAAAACTTTAGCTTGCACTTTCTTTCAAGGCCAGTTTCTGGTTCTGTGGTCACAGTAAGGTCAGTCTCATTGTACTTCATCCTTCTCTAGACTACAGCTAGCTGTGCAAGGAGAGGACTGACTTTAGGCACCCTAGTTTGTATCTGTAAGTCCGTGCAAGTGAAGGACAAAGTTCATTGATAAACTCCTGTGGCTCCAGCAGTGCAGCCCACCCTTCTGTATTTCCCTCTCTGGTCTTTTTGCTATCCCTGTATTCATTTACCTTACAATTGATCCTGTTGTCTCATAGCTACCACTGTACTTTATCCAAACAAAAGGGCACAAAACTGAACTATAATGTAAAACTCTCCAAAACAGGAACTCAGGCCCAATATCAGCTTCTTTCTTCCTTTAAGAACAGACCCACTGGGTAACATATCTAACAAGAGGGCTGTTGCCATTATAGAAAAGCTGAATTAAAATTTGATTACTTGCGCACAAACCCCATACATAAGCTCCTTTCAAGAGGTACTTGAATATGGTTTATGTAAAATGCTGTTGAATGTAAGTGTGCATTACTCCTTCCACTTGCTGATACGTACCTGAGCTTCTGAGTTAATGAAGTCCTTCCTGAACTGTCCAATAAAGAATGCCATGGTTTGTTTTAAAAATACGACCACTGCAGCTTCCTACCTGCTTATTAATTCAAAAATACTTCCTGAGGCATTCAAGGAACTTTTAAAGTGGTGTATTGTCTGCTGGTCTGGAGGAAATAAAATAGCATCCACCACCCTCCTGCCTAAGAAGAATATAATGATCATTTTGAGGATCTGTAACTGTAACAGTTACTGCCTAAGGACTACAACTCAAAGTGACTAATATAAATTCAGAATGAATCCTACTACTCCTGTTTGAGGCTGGAAATGACACAGCATCTGCACATGAATCTAGCCTGAACCCAGGCCATGGTCAAATAGAAAAGAAGATGGTAATGACCATTTTACTTTGGTTGAATACTGTAAGCAAATTAACCTCTGGTGAAAAGACACAGGCAACATCTTAAGAGTGAAATGAGTGAGTTCTCCACAACTGTGGAGGTCAAAACTGTGTCCTGGCATAGTAGGTGTAAATAGTTTTGAGGATACGAGTGGAGTATGTGGATAATAGGAGACTAATGCAGAAATCAGTCAGAAAATCAGAACCATGACTCAATACTAACAAACAAAAGCAGAAGCAGGAGGTAATGCTAACAAATAAGCTCCTGAAGCAGAACCTGTCACCTATTTCATAGCCTCCTGTCATTGGCCTTAGAGGGCTGAGACTCAGTAATTACAAAGCAGCATTGTTACTGGTTACCATGAGAGGCCCATATCCCCTCATGCATCAGTGTAGCAGTGTAACTTCCATGTTTGCTCTTGTCCTGAATTCTGGCAGGGGCAGAACAAGAAGTTCTATACTCATTATAACCAAACAGCTGAAGTTAATCCAAGTTAGCCATCACTAGTCTGGCTTCCAGACCTGGAGAACCACCATCAAATGACCTGACTCAAAATGCATGTAGGCTGAGAAGAAAAACATGGTTTTGAAACACATTGTTATGACAACATCACATTTGGTATGTGTGGGTGTGTGGATGGTTGTTTTTATCTACTGTTGTATTAAAGCATTAAATATGTTGGCAACTATCTAATTTTTAAAAGTAGATATTCAGGTGTAATGGTTTTCTGTAAAAACAAACTGCATGTGCACTAAGCCAATTGTTTAGTTTATACTTATTTACTGTAATGAGATAAGTGCAAGATAAATGCTTGACCCTTAAAACTCAGGCCTCCCTAAATTGCTAGTCATTTGGAATTGCAAAAAGTAATATTCCATCTCAAAGGCTTGTAATAGCCTGTACGAAATAAATGAGGTAGATTTCTTCTAGCAGTGGTTCTACAGAAATCAGACCCCAAAATGCATAATGTTTAATTATTGTTACTTGAGCGGATACATTAAGCTCATAATTTAACTTAAAAAAAAGGCATTTTTCTGGACAAATTACAGCAGTTTATAAATCTCACACTAATACAGAGATAGTACATTGTCTAGACTAACAAAAGAGTTAACAAAATTTACTTTAATTTACCATAATGCACATCATTAAACAATTCTGTCTGTGCTATGTCATACCCTGTGAATTTTTATAACAGCTAATACATCAGCAGACTAATTGAAACTGAGACAATCTGCAGCTTGTTAGAAATGCTTCTATTTGCACAGTGTACCTAAAGGCCTCAAGTTATTATGTAAAATCTGGGTAATGCATGTTTGATTAATTCTTCCCCATGTTACAATTTGGTATAAAAAAACTGAAACTATTTAAAGTCCAATGCTATTGGAAGTGGATATGAAATTTTTACAAATCAACTGAACAGACAGTGAACGGTTTGGGGTCCATACTGCCCCCCAGTAACAAAAGTTTACTAAGATATGTTCTTGCAACATGAACAGACAAGATTAGAACCATCCAGGAAAGAGTTTAATAGGAACCTTGAAACATTTAAATCTCAACATCTTTCTAATGCCTGTACTTGTATCGTGTTACTTAGGTACAAGTTGCTCCTCCACTGAGCCATCAGAATAACATGGACTGAAGAGACTTGCGAACAGTTGCCATCTCCTGCTGTTGCTGTCACAAGAAAAGGAGATAATGCTGAACAAATGCTGTATCAATATGATTCCTGTAAATTAAATGAATGTCAAATGACTTTTAATTGAATGTTCTATTTTTGCATTTAACTAACTTCATAGATCTGATACTTACAGTGTCCATCATAATCTTCTTCTGCAACATCGCCATTTCCTTGCGAAGTTCGTTTTGGGCACCGGCCAGAAGATTTTCATTACTCTTCTCCAGCTCTTCCATGCTCTGAAGTTAAGGGTAATATTAATTCAGAACTCCTCAATGTCAAGCAGTTAATTTAAAACAACCAAACAAACCAATAACTATTCATACTTCAATTTAATTTTTACAGTGATCACAGATAATTGATGAGTTTGTCACAAACTTGGCAGAGGAATCATACAAGACCTCATACTCCAGTCTGCATTCCTATTTAAACAGTATGTACCCTGGGAAGATAAAGCCCTCCAGTCAGCCTCTATGAGGTCACAGCTACTTTTTCTGCATTTCATATAAGATAAAAATTCTACAAGAGGAGATTGAACAGAAATCTGTCAGGAATTCTAGGGGTTCAGTATTATGACAGCCTTGCTGGACTCGAAGTGAGGGGTATAAACCCCACTGCATTTCTTTGCACACTTCTCCCCAAATAAGCCAAATAAAACTCCCTGGTTATCTTCCCTTTTTTACATACAATTACACTTACCTCTGTGTATGTGTCTAGTTGCATTTTCCTTAATTTGTATTTATTTGTTTGAGGTTTGACTTCTACCTTTTGATCTTTTTTGAGGAGAAAAATCAAAGTGATACTTGACCTTCTGTTCAGTTTTTCCTCTTTGATGAAGACATTTTTGACATTTTGGAACAGTTATTATTTATTAATGCTTCTGTAATATACTCAGTAAATTCTGAATTTTTTAAACTAAGAGTTGCTCCATTTCAGATTTATTTTTATCAACTACCACGCTTGGAAAAAACCCAGACCAAACACCAAGCTTATCATAACTGAAATTTCAAAACCAGCTAGGAAATTACTTGAATTGAAATTAAGGTTTGTTAGAAATTGATGGACTTGAATCTGCCCTGTATACTGGCAGCTGGTTACGCCACACCTGGAGTGCTGGGTCCAGTGCAGACTCCTGAGGACAAGAGAGACGTGAACATACAGGATAGATTCCAGCAAAGGGTAATGAAAATTATTAAGGCACAGAAGGTTTTCTCTTGTGAGGAATGCCTTTAACTAAAAAAGTAAAATTTTTGTGTGGTTGTACTCGAAACAGTTTTTTTGCTTGCTGTCTAGTATGTTAGTTACTTTGTTAAAGAAATACCTAACAACTTGAAACACTGAATTAATGTAGTTTTCTAAAGTGATAAGGATCAGCTGCTTTCCAAGAAGAAGATTTACCTTTAAGAATTGCTCATAGAGTTGCTTAATGGTCTTCAGTCTCTGACTTTGAACTATTCTTGCCTGTTGAAAAACTTTTTGTTGCTGACGAAGCATATTCTGAAGGAGAAGCAAAAGAAAAACATAATTCCATCAGTAGTTAATCAGAGTGCTAGGACAGCACACCAGTTTCATTTTCAGAATCAGAAAATCTTCCTTTATTGGAAATCTGTGCCTTGTAATGTGAATCTCTGCCTGGAGAAGTTACCCTGGCTTTTATTAATGAAGGTAAGACTGAAGATTGGATTAAACCCCAAGTCACCTCCTGAGGTCTCTTGCAACCTGAATTATCCCTGTAAAACCCATGAGGATTGCTATTCCCTACAGCTTCTTAGGGTATCCCAGAGGAATGTGCTACCTAGGGAAAAGCAAACCTTGCAAATGTGTTGGAAGTACAGAGCAACAGCACATGATTACATTCCATTGTATAACTCCTATGGTCTTTCAGTGATCAAATCCTCTTACATTTATTATATACAGGCATATTTTTAAGGAATGTATGCTAAAAAACAACTACTTTCCTTTATTCCTTTGTTCCCTGAACCCAAAGACTACGGATGGAGAGAAACAGCTCATGTCTGTCTTCTCCTTAAATGGTCCTTGCTTTTCTCAAGCCATATTCTGGCCTAGGGCATTACTGAACAGTGTTTATAAACTTGCAATAAAGTTTATAAATGCACCTCTCTTCCCAAACTTAAACAATAATATATTTATATTTAAACTACATAAAGTGTTTTTACATTTCTTGAGTATTGAAACAACAATATTCCCTCGTGGAAAATACAGTGAAGTTCCCACCATGCTGGAAACTCACCGCTAGTTTTTCTTCCTGCTCCTCTGCCTTTTGCACATCTACATCCCACTGCTGAAATAAAGTCAGGAACTGCTGGGAGAACTCATGATTGAGCTTCTGCCTGTAAACAGACACTGTCTGTAAGTATGACAAATGCTACAGGTTCAACATACACATGGAATAATATAAAAGCTGGCCCAGATAAAGAAATAGGCTACTTTGACATCTGACCCCATTTCAATACTGGATGTTTTGAAAAACTGAACACACACAGACACTTAGTGGATGTGGAATACATCTATAGAGACAGCACTCCCACAAAATACTGGTTAGAAAGAAATTGTAACAACTCTTCTTCCTAACAGTGTCAGGTTTTCTGAGATTTACCATGTTTTTCTAATTCAGTTACAGGTGGTTGCTTTAACACAAGGTGTTTACATTCCAAAACTGATAAGCTCATTTCTTAAAATTTTTTCCGTACAAGTTTCAAATACAAATAAATGCAGAACACCAAGACAGTTACAAGTATTGCTGACTTTTAGTTTTTAACTCTCTTTTTTCACTTTGCTCTATCTCTGGTATCAGATGTAGTAATTAAATATGCCTTAAGAGGTGAGAGGAATGTTAAGGAAGGTGAAAATTATTTACTTTCTTAACCAGAAGATATTAAAAGTTTCACTGAACATTTTTCAGTTTTCAGGTAGAAACAGAAAATTCCAAAGTGGGGAACAACCCCCCATTGTTTTAAAATACATAATAACATCAGAGGTCACTTTCCATAAAGATAAAAGTAAGCCCCACTCTTTAACGTACCTTGCTCTCAGAGTTCCAAATCTTATATTTGTCTGTTCAGAAGGGAATGTGCTAAACTGTTGTTGTCACATTAACAAAGTGGACACAACGGAAGGCAGCAGAGGCCCTGAGCAGATGTTTAACATTAGATACAGTACTTGCTATTGCAAGGTGACAGACCAGCTATCCACGCTGTCACCCAGAAGGGAATCTAGTTCCACAGGCTTGGAAACCAAGAGGAAAGGTCACCTTTGCTCCTGCTGCGTTTTCCAAACGTGTTCAATCTTCTGGTTACTGGTTTTGAGTGAGGCTTTTGTGTACATTTCTAATCGTTTCCTCTTAGCTAAGAGAGCCTTGTTAATGTCAGCTGAAAGCCAAAGAACATTTAGAAATTAGGCATACTGGATATGCATTAAAAAGGCTGATGAGTTACACTTTGGAGAAGCAAATGAGGTGTGTTCTAGCAACAAGAAGCTGGTGTGATCTGAACTGGTGTGGCGATGCCCCTCAGCCTGCTGGTGGCACTGGTGTGAATGCTGTTTCTTTATGCCTGTCACACGCCCTAACCAACACCTGTTTCAGAGTCATATGCCAATTTCTTGAATTTCAGAAATAAATTAAGGTTAGTGTGTGGTTACTATCCCTGTGAACATAATGAATGAATAACTATTTTTATACTTCAGAGAGACAGTACTTTTAAAGTATTAATATAAATTACTGTGTTTGTTTCACTTCAATCTACATTTGGAGATTTATCAAGTCACAGCTTAAGATTAATACAGTAATTTATTTTCCTTCTTACTGTAGATTTCAGGAAACATCTGTCAAACTTCTCTAATTTGGTGAGGCATCTGTCTCTGCTAATGCCAAACCCACTAATTTGTGCAGACAGCATCCTCTCTCTGATCCATTCATTCTCCCTCTTTCCATCCTTCCTTTCTTTTTTTGAGTCTTAAATTCCAGACAGTCATAACTTTTTAGCATTGAAATCCTCCTTTTATCTGAATTGCCAGATCTCTAATACCATTCTAATATGTAATACAAAATATGTATTTTGTGACAGCCAAAAGTCCTAATTTGTGGATTAAGGAGTTACTCAAGCTTCTCTTTCACCTTAAATTTGACATGCAAGTAATGACTCTGTACAGGTTTCCTTTATTACATACAATTAAAGTATTATTCAGTTACTGAGTGTGTAATGCTGGCATTAAGATGGTTTCCCTTCCTTCCACCGCTTTTTGATGTCTGCTTACTCTGTGATGGGTATTGTTCATTCTCTACAAATGTTAAAAGTATTTTTTCTCTATCCTGTCACTCTAGAATTCAGCTGGTGATTTAACTAGGTAAAGCCACCTGAGGATCTGATTATGACTATACCAAATTCTGCTGAGTGACACACACAAATTGCTCACTGGATGACCGGCATTACTGACCCTCGTTATCTGGCTGTTCCAGAAACTCATATTCCTTCTGGCTGCTGAAATTCTCTTACCTGCTGATTCCCTGTTCTCCAGATTTCTGGAAGGGCTAAGTACAGACTGCTCTGTCATTCTGTGTTTATCACACCTAAACTCTACTTCCAAACTTGCTAGAATTAGAACTGGTTGTTCTCTTTTGCTGCTTATATTAACCTTTTCATTTCCCTTACTTCTCACCCAAGACTTGCCATCCCCAGTATCCTCTATGCCAGTGTAACAAAAAAATTGAGCGAGAACAACAGCAAACTGCTGTTCTCTACAATATCTTTACTACCTTTTAAACTTCATCTTAAAATTGGAATTGATTATCCAAAGCACTCACGCATCTTTCCCTTTTCCTTTGTAATTATCTACACTTACAAGCTGTGACTCATTTATATGCAGATATTCCCTCCTCTTCTTTCCCTTTACTCTCCTTAGATATAACTTTTTTTTTCCTGAAAACTGGCTTTATTCAGAAATGCTGAAAAGTGCTACAGAGACTAGTCATTTTACATAAGTCTTGAAAGTTATTTTATGGTGAGTTATTACTGCCAAATCTGCAAGTATATTTTATTTATTAGAATGTAAATGTACTTACCTCCAAATCTCTCCAACATATTCTGTACTTCACCCCTACAAAACAGTGTTTCAAATTTTTATTTGCCCATTTTCTAACTTTAGACCTGTTGAATATGCTTAGAACTAATTTTATTCACATGCCTATTACTTCTAAGCAGTAACAGAACTGCCACAAGATAATTTTACTCCTTTTCTTCTCCTGTGAGAGGTTTCTTTTTCAGATTAATTTGCCTTTTTTAAATAAAATGCTAGAATCTCTTAGCTACTCCCCAGTAAAGAGGCACTATTATATAAAGAGGCATTTAACATGCCTTGAGTAAGGGGAGTCAGTAAATAAAATTGATTATTACCTATAACAAAGAAAAAAAATGGGTATTTGGAACTCCAAATGAAAACAAGTCCTTCTCAGCATGACTGGCACAGTAAAAAATCCCAAGGCAAATAATTTCAGGGTTGTTTTTGCAGCATCTTTAAGATGGTAACACCAGTGTGTAAGGCAGTGTTACAATACAGTAAAAACAGTATCTTCAACCTAACAGTTATAATCTGCTTGGAAACTCTTTTAGCATGTACTTTTTTATTACATTTACATTGTCCATGAATATTAAATTTGATTAATATTTATTCACTCTCCATAACTATTAAGATTTATCTGTAAAATAATTTCTTTTTCATGCAATATGTGGATTCTTTAAAGTATTGGTAATATCTTCAAGCAACTAAAATGAGAAGAAAAAAAAATAATAGGATTTAGTGACATTATCAACAGTTAAGCAAATAATCTTTTAAAAGAAACAAATTTTAAGAACGCACAAATATATCAATTTTTTCTGCATTTTCAAAAGAAACTACAAAGAAATGGAAGAATTACTGTTTTAATTTTTTTTTTACCTACAACTACTGTATTATCTGTCACTTGATTTTTTTAAATCAAATACTAAAAATAACCCAAGGCAAACCCAAACAAGGCAAAAATAAGCATAGTGAATAACTAAAGTTGGTATCTATTTAAGACCTGCTTATTTTGGAAAAAGCCCCCAAACATCTAACCTTACCCCACATCATCTGGAACCACATGAGTAGTCACCAGAGGTCTTTTCTTCCCATGCTTGTCCATTACTGGTATGTCACCTTAAGAAGGAGTATAGAAATATTTACAAAAATACATTTTATGTTGGCTGCTTGAGTTATTAAAAGTGTAACTACTTTTCTGTAATGCCATTTCCCTGCCCATGTCTCATGGTCAGTTTCCATCAGTAACACAGGCAGCTCCTGTAATGGTGGTGAATTGCTCTGCAAGGCCAGGCTGGAGCTGGCACTGCTCTGAGGTCTCTGCCCTGGTCCCAGATAGTTTCACTTTCTCTGGCCACTACTACACCATTACTCACAATATAGCAATCATCAGAAAGCTAAAAATAACATAAAAATTTATGAGAGTCCAATCTGAATTTACTGTAAAAAAGGTACTGTAATTCTGCACCTTTAAAAAGAAAAATCACAAATAGATATTATTTTGAAAATTACTAATCAAAATTACACACTAGGAGCCTGGTGGTTTTTGGCATTACAAACCATGCTGTGCTCAGTCCCTGGCTGACTCAGAAGTTCTCCCCTTCTTTTCATAATCACAAATGTGATAAAATTCACATTTTACAAATGCTCTAAAAATTTCATATAAGCACCTTCTCTAATATCTTCCTCTGATCCACTCAGTTCTTTTCTTTCCTCCTCAAAGTCAAAGGTAGGTATGGTCTGATCTTCCTGTGCTGGTTTACCAGCTTTTCCTCCATGCTTTCTTCCTGATGGTGCCATGCTGAGATCTTTTCCTACTGAAACATATTGTATTTGTGACATAATCTCCTCCACAATAAATTGAAAATAAATACATTCTCATGCTTACCTGCACCTATTATGGGTATCTTTTTAACAGTCTGCGCCTGTAAAGATATGCAAGCAGTCAAACTGGTTTAGTTGTGAGGTATTCCACAGCATTACCCATCAGTGATGCTTTTAAAGACATGCTAAACAATGCCAAGGCTATTAGGAACATACGTGATTCTGCTGGAAAAAAATATAAAGTACCCGTTTTCTTAAGATGCCAGCTTAGCTTCCATATCCAGTACTGCATTCCCCAAAAGCTATGCCAATATTCTACTGTCCAAAATAGAGAAATGATAAACCATAGAGAACCATGTGATCCTACAAGCCATCCCACACTGTAAAGTCAAATATACATATGCTTATGCCATTTTTTAAAGTCCTGAGCAACTTCCAGGTTCTGATTTATCTTTCTTTATAGCTATTACACCTCTGCATTCTGTAATGTAAGTAATGCCATTTCTACACTGGCAAACATTTTACACATAGACTACCCTCTTAAAAAGATTACTCATTTATTTACTTAAGTAAACCTCTTCTTCTAGACACAATCCAACACTGCTAGAAATATCAGTAGGTTTTCCACTAGCCCAGGGCAGGGACAGACCTTAAAATTAACTTCACACATGGAAATTAAGAACTCCATTAAAGATCTTTTGAATTTCAAGGACTGTGAGGTCCCCCTGACATTATCAACTCTCTCACACCTCAGCTTCCTATTTCTGTTTTTGTCGGTTTTTTAATTTTTAGTTATTTGTCAATATCTGTGAAAATGTTTTTTAATTCCAAATTCCAAACACCGCCACACTATGCTAAGGAAAGAGTGCTTTTTAATACCGAGCTTTTTCAGAGGTTGATGTTTCTCTAAGTAGTATGCAGAATTTTAGATTTTACAAGTGTCTTGAAAAACAAGTGTCTTTATTGCCTGGAAAATCAAAAGCCTTTGCATTAGAATTATCCTCAAATGAGAGAAAATTGTCAAGACTTAATCTGCTTTTCATCTACTGACTGTGGAGGACACGATGTAAAGGAGGAGAGTGCTGGGCCATAATGTCTAGCTGTGCCTGTGCCTGTGCTGCCAAGGCACTTTAATTTTGAACTGCAAGCATCTATTTCATCTGACGTACAGACACTTTGTATTAGAAATCAGTTTACAAAGTAGAACTTCTCAGGCCCCCTCAGCCAGGTGTAGAACAATCCCGCCACCTCACAAGCCCAAGCAGCCCCCACCCGTCCCGTGTAGGTACCCGTTTTAGCCGACCTGTGTCTTCAATCCACAGCTGTGTATTTTAACAGCGATTTTTAAAGAAACTCACTTTTTTTTTTTTCCACCCTGCCCCAAAAAGTTATTAAATAAACAGGTGCTTGTGTGCGGCTTTTCACCGTGGGGACCCACCTCAGAGCAGCAAGGGAGACTTGGGCCGTCAGCTGCAGCCTGAGGGGACGCACAGGCGGCAGGGACAGCGCTCCTCGCACCTCCCTTCGCAGCAGAGGGAGCCCCGCCGGTGCCAAAGGGAGCCCCGCCGGTGCCAGAGCCCCGTGGTCCCGGGCAGCCCTCACGCCGCTCCCGCGGCTCCGCAGCCGCCTCAGCGCCCGCCGCGGCCGGGAAAGGGCGGGAACGGGCGCGGCGGAGCCGCGGCGCCGCCGCCCTCAGGAGCCTCACGCTGCTCGAAAGCTTCATCCCGCTTTGAGAACGGAGCCGTGCTTCAAATTGCTATTAAATCATTGAAGCTGCAAGGTTTTCAACGAAAAAAATAAGAAATTTTGACGCAAAGATTTATACAGATTCCTGGCTAATTTGCCAAAATGTGCGAGCTTTGGTTGACTTTGAAACAGAAACGGCAGACAAAACTTTCATCGCGTTTTAGTTAATTTCAAAGCAAGCCAAGTATTTTACAGTACATATGCACATACATTTTGTACATCATCCGATTACAAAAAATTAACGGTTTTTGAATACTGCTAATACAATTAAGTGAAGATACACCACCAAAAATTTCTGCTTGAAAAGATTCAGTACCCTTTCCCACATAAAACCACACTACTCCGATATCTCAGCAAAATACAGGGCCAAACCCCGTGAAATTTAAAAACACCACAGCTTCGTATGTCAGTACAAATATTGTTTTATGAAGTGAAACACTGCTCCCCATACATTTCTAATTTGAAACAGTTTTTTACCCATTCATATAGAGGCACTTCTGCTTTTTGATTTACAATGCTTGTAAAATATTTTACCTTGATCATTTTCCTTTGATTACAACCTCTCTTTGTAATCAAGCCAAGAAATAACACCATTTCTTTGTGTATTCTTTGGACTATAATACACCAGATATAAAGCATCTTTCAAATAAACCATTAGATGCTATCACTGTGTAATATTTCAGTAGCATACTTTTCTTTCAAATCCCAATTATACACTACAAATAGGGAGATGAATTGTCACTGTGCTTTAAAGAATGTCAACATCTATAAATGTATTCTAAATTTAAATGACAAGTTACATAATTCTCAATTTCCCCCGGAGGGCTAAAAAAGCAGCAATGACAGAAATTTGCAAAATGCTTTGGAATGCAAGATCAAGGACTTCTTAAGCTGATCCCAAACAACTTTTCCTTCCAACATTTTATCTAGTTGGCAACATCCACTGCAATAAATGCAGTTACATTTGCTTAGGTAACCCTTTTTATAAAAAAGGATAACATGGCCATGAACTAAGAGTTGTAAAGTAAGATCTGTTGAAAACTGCCTATGTACAGATGTCCTGCAATTATTTGTTGTTGTTATTTTGCATTGTCACAGCTCCAGCAGCTTTTATATCATGAAGAGTACTGCAGAGATTCGAATGTAGGTGCATGATTTTTTTTCTTCATATCAATACAGTTAAACAGCAAACCAGAAAAGACACTTATGAAAGAGACATTTAAAATGCTTAATCACAGCTTGAGGTAGACTGATCTCCAAAATAAAGCTCTTCTACACTTTGATTCGTTCATGACCAACTTCTTTTTGGATCCTTCTCCTTGGAAAAATCTTTCGCTTAAGTGCAATTAGCTGAGGAGAGAAAAAAAATACAATATGTATTTTATGTTGGGCTAAAAGTCCACAGCTGGTCAGGTTTTCATCCTCGACACTATCAAATCTGTACCACCCATGGTAAATACTCAGTACTGTATTTTTTTTTCTGATTATACCAGAAAGGCATTTTTTACTCCAATTCATCTATTAGATGTGCACATTTCCACTAGACTTCTCAGTAATCAGGATACAAGCATAAAGTGAAAAAATACACCATGCCTTTATTCTGATTATTTTAAACGTAATTTGTGTATTTAAATTAACACCCAGCTACATTCTATTTTTAAAAGCTCAGCACAAAGCTGGCATCTTAAAATGGTATTTAGATTCCTAACTGTACCACTGAGTTGAGTATCCCCTTCCAAAACCAAGTTACTAATGGAGTTTTCTAATATATAAAAAAGGCTGAAAATCAAGGGAAAGAGTCATGCAAAAGTTACAGGTGGGAAAAAAATAATAATCAAAAGCCAACCTTTCAAGAATTACACCCTCTTCATCAGACCACGGAAAGTGTTACTTAAGGCCCCAACCTGCAAAGAATTACCCATATGATTTGTTCCATTGACTCCCTCTGAGTTTAGCAGGACTAATCATGTTCAAGAAAGCCATTTTAAGCTTGCAGAAGTCAAGGGTTTTTTCCCCCCTTTAGTCAGATTCAAAACCTTTTGAATTCAGTAGGAGTCTCTGCAATCAATTACTTAGGAAAGAGATTTTGATAAGGCCTTTAAGAAACTCAAGATCCCCTTCTGGACTAATTTTTCTTCCTCTTAACTTACTATACACTTCCACCAATATCCATGTTAACAGACCAAGAATTTCAAAAACAATTACTAAATTTGAGCACCCAAATTTAGCACACTGGCAATGGACTTTACTGTCACAAGGCACCTGAGAAAGTGCCACTCTCTTTTTCCCCATATTACTCTCTTTTCAAGGAATCTCAACATGGTGACTTAATAATTAAAGCAACCTATTCATGAGTCATGTAACATCTTTACATCTTTTATGAAAGACAAATCCTATCTACTCTTCAAAACCTATTTAAAAAATCCATCCAATGTTATCCTGAAGATTCCACAATCTGTTTAGTGTTATACATACTTGATAAGAAGACATTAACTTTACCTGTTCAGCAAAAAATGAGATGACTGTAAATAGAATAAGTGTTATTAAAACACAGTGGGTCCAGAATTTGAGCTTGTCTCTATATGCCCTCCTGGATAAAGAAGGAAACAGAAAAACAGTTTCATAGATCATAAATGCAAATATTTATAGAGTTTCCACAAAACATGCAAAGACAGTTTTTTTCCAGTTCTTAAAGGATGACTAAAAAGGGGACATAGTGTCTCTCTTCACAAAGAGCCACAGAGAGGGCAAGTTGGACTGGGATAGGTTTCATCTTGATATAAGGAAATCTTTTTTATAGTCAAAACAATCATTTCTGGAGCAGTCTCCCCAGAGACAGGGTAGACTCTGCACCACTGGAAGCTTCCAAGATAAGTCTGCTCAGGGTCCTAGATCATGGGATCTTTCAGGTGAGAAAAGACCTCAAAGATTAAGTCCAACTGTTAAGCTAACACTGCCAAGTCCAGGCCTAAACTACATCCCCAAGTGCCACATCTACTTGTGGCAACTGTGGTTTTGCAGTCACACTTTATCCTTTTTGACCAAACTGCAATTCCCTTATGTGCTACAGTTATATACCTGTAGCCAGGACACTTGAGAGCTGGCAGGAGACAGTCTCAACTAAGTACCTTTTCCCATGAAATGTTGGACCAGATGATCTTTCGAGGTCCCTGCCAACCTGGGCTGTCCTGTGATTCTGAAATATACTTTGATTTCCATCAGCATTTTAACCTGCCTTAACACATCCTGGTAGAATCATCTTTTGACTACAAACAAGACAAAATAAAGCGTCTTTTTGAAGCTACTAAAAGATCTGATGGAGGGTCACTAAAAGGGAGCCAACACTGTGTTTCCTCCTCCAGCACAAATTCCTAAAGCTAAATGGGTTTGGCCCCTGCTCCTTCTGCCACGGATACAGGAGGACTTGTAGCACTACAGTCATGCCTACAATCCTTCTGATTCCTTCTAGAGTTCCTCTAATGCTTTCTATTTTCTTATTAACAGCTATTTCTCATGCTTTGCTGATCAGCAACAGGTTTACTTATGTTAGTCTTGTGTCATTTTTGTCACTATCTGTCAATGTTTTGCTTGCCTTCTCAAGTCAACTACTCCAATTTCTTCAGTTGTTATTTATAAAATGTCAAGAGATAAACACACACAAAAATGTCACATATTTTACAAAAATGAGACAGACATATCTTTTCTGATTTTTATCCAGATGGTTATTGCTATGTGACAGATTGAAAAAAATCACTTAGTCAGAAATGTAGTAATGGTTTGGGGGGTTTTTACATTTAAAGAAAGCTAGAATTCCTGGTTTATTTAAAAAAAAAAACACACACACAAAAGGAACAAACCAACAACTGTGGTTGTTGGTTAGGAACCTAGAAAATATTGATGACTATTTAAGCACTGGAAAAACCCAAATCCTGCAGACCTCATATTTTAGTCCATTTAAATCTCACCACGCTGTTCTCACTATTAACTCTTTCATGACAATACTGGGGGAAAACCAGCTTGTTAGCAGTATCTTAGGTAATTATGTATTACTGCACTAGAGTAACTTGAAAAGAACTTGTGGAACATACCATTCTTGGAGTTCATGCATGTGAAGGAAACGATTCCGATATTCTCTCGGCAGTTCAAATTGGGAAGGGATGGGAAACATGGACTCATAAAAATCTCTAAGCACTGCTTTCACTGTTTGTGCATCCTTATGATTGTGATCAATATTGTCATTTAGGCAAACAAATTTTCTAGGAAACAAGATGACATTGTTAGAATATTTCCTTGATAATACGGGAAAGGTATTGCCAAGCCAATAACACAAACATAATCCTTTAAAACAAAATTGAAGCCATATCATTTTAAAACCAAACAGACATATTTTTATTGTTGCATTATTTTAAATTATTTTCATTTTAATGCTAAGAGCACTAGGATTGACAGCAAGTCAAAACCTCAGAAGAATCCAGTGACAGGCCATATTTCTAACTATGTAATGCTGCCATCTAATGGGCAATAGAGTGTGCACTATCCCAGAGCCCACTGAACAAAGCATTACAATCTGGGTAAAGACTTTTATACTTTTCAATTATCATGAGTAAAGTCTCTTGAATAAATAAGTGAGCTCCACTGTAGGAGGGAAACATATTAAATTATTAATATTTAGTGTACATGCTGAATTCTTGAGACAAAATCAACATAACTATATAAGAGAGGGCAAAGCTTGGTCCCTAAGCTTTGGTTTACTGAGAGCATTATATAAATTGGTCTGTCAAATCACAGACCCAAAACTAGACTTGTATAACCAACCAAAATACAAAAAAACAGCAATTTGGATAGAATTTACATGGAAATCGCTGTGACCAAATAAGAACTCTCCCAATAATGGCTCCTGCAGAGAGCTATTTCTCATGCAAAAAACATGGAACTAAATTACTGCAAATAATTGAAACTAAAGCAGCAGCTAGTGTGCTAGACTGCTATGTACTCTTGGACACTCTGACCTGGTGCTTGACAACAAAAATCCCCCTTCCCACATTTGGGCAAGGCTATGTGCTTTATTTTTATTGAGAGATACAAAACCCCTGCATTTTCCCCAGAGGCAGAAATCATATCTGATGACATATGCCTTGTCACTGCTAACCTTTGTAAATAAGCAGTTCTGGTCAGCTGTATTCTCTATAGTATGGTGTGCTCCCCCAAAGAGCAAAGTTCAGATTTCTACAGGAATCTGGAAATAAGCAGAGCTCTGGAGCTTGTCTATCAGCCCACACAGGGAATTAGCACTGAATGGCAAGGTACTGCATCTGGCATAATTGGTCACCTTGCTCTAGACAATTACATGCAGGGCATAACCAGGCATTCAAATTGCTACATCTGAGAAGATAAAATATGGCTCTCCAAAAACAAGCAGGCTGCATCTCCTGTATCAAGTAATACTCTGCAAAGCAGCTGGTTATGGCAATCATGGCTACACTCTAAGCATTTTGGGAGTTAACTCTGGACTATCCCTGACCTCATTCCTTGGACTGGCAGCTCATTAGCCCTGGGAACGCAGTAGCTGTATTCCTAGAGTGTATATTCCCATTTAGCTTCACGGAAAAGAGATACTGCTTACAGATTGAGAGATTGCTACATACAGCAAAGTACAGGACTGATGAGGATATTAGCCCATTTCTAATGGAAAGACTGTTTAAATTCATCCAAAAGAAACCAAACATGACATTTCTTTGGATATTGCAGAATTAATGCTTAGGCAATTAACGCTCACTTTGCCTTAAGGGTGTAAACCAAACATTCCTGGGACATCAGTAAGTAAATGACACTTTTAGTTCATTCCAAGACAAGCACTAAAACCTGCTTTTAGAGACTGGTTATAATTACTGGTTTGTATGCAAGTAAAACATGGCAAAGAGGAGGAAATGGCATGCCTACATAACTGTGCCAGCTCTCCTTTGTTAACAAGGTAAGACTACAGTACTGCACTGTTCTTCACAGGAATAGAGCCCAGGAAATCAACTCCTTCTCACTTTGTGAACACTGAAAGCGAGACACTTATGTTGCTCAGGCCTCTCTGAGCCTCACAAGACTTGAAATCACCCCTAACTTTAAAAAAAACCAACTTGTAGCCAGCAGACAACGATAGAGAAGGAAAAGGAAGCAGCATGATAAGCTAGAGCAGTGCCTATTTTCTTTTAAAATGGATCATTGTGGCTACTGGAATGCAGGAGTTATGTAGCCAAAAGACACTCTTTGAAAGAATAGCAACAGATACAAACCACCTTCAGCTGTAAAATGCCTCAAGTCTAGCATTTCCATTTCTGAATAAATAACCCACCAAAAATGTTGAGAGGAAAGTAGAAATCTACTCTTTATCCACAAACACAAATTATGCTACAGCTTTACAGGCAGCTGAGATTACCCAACAGCTTTCTGTGACCAAAAGAGGAGGCTTCATTTTCCCTGGCCCAAGACACCTGGTTCTACTTTCCTCCTTGCTCTGCCTTTTGACACTTGTCAGACCTCTTCTTGCAGCCAAACTCATTAAACTGGCAGAAAACTCTGGTTTTCTGAAGACAGAAGCAAGATTCTTTCCATGTAGTAAAAGAGCTTGAAAGCACAATGAATATGTAAAACTGATTTAGTAATAAAAAAATCCACACCTGATTCCTAGTATAAAATACCTGCATAAAGCAGGTCAGAAAGTTCTTCCTTTAAAATAAAATTGCCTGCAATATAAACTGTATGTCCTCTAGAATGGCAAAATGAAAGCTTCAAAAATAGCTGAAGTTTCTAAGTTTTCAAAGATTTTAGGTAAATAAAAATGTAACAAATTATTGAGATAGGCCCTGTCATAAGAGAGAGATTAGTCAGCTTCAGTCAAACAGAAAAAATCCGAAATACTTTTGGCTCAAATTTGTCTTACCCTGTAACACACAGTTTAGAAATACGTGATAATAAATTATCTTTTAAATACAAAAAAAAGTTTAAAGAGTCAAATCAGAAAATTAAAACCATCTCACAATTTCACACAAATCACAAAACAGGATACCTGGGATTTTTTCGTATGTCATCCAGCTGACCAACTACATGAGAAACATTTGTGCGAATCATTTTGAAGGCAATTTCCTCTTCTCCCATGATTTCAAACCTTATTGTTGAAATAATATTTATACATTAATAAAACAGCCTAAAATCTGGTTCAATACATATCAATCTTGTATTTAATATTTTTGAGCAACATTTCTAACCTGACTGGCCAACCTTCATTAAAATTTGCCATTTGCTTTCTATCAATACATTTAAATTTTTCAGCTCATGCTCTTGCACAGAACCACTTCTCTGTAGATTTATTAGATAGGTGGTTACCTATCAATCATAGATCTGAATTCTAAGAGAAAGCATATAATTTGACTCCAAGTAAACAGTCTTACTAGTGGTAGCTACCACACTTATATTTTTCACTTCACTTATCTTTATATAAAAAGTATCCTGAAGGCTTCTTCAATCTCACCTGAGACCCTCCTCCACTTACAAAGCTCACACCACTGTCACTCCTCCATCCCACAGGAAATGTACAAGGTAGTTAAAATTAAAATGCTTTTTTCTGTTCTTTTCTCTTTTTTAAGCTTCAGTAGAAGGAAGGATGAAGTAGATTTACAACTTCTAGGTACAGGAAGGCTGTTTCCTTCTTGATACACCACTTGAACTGCCCTCACTCTGTAGCCATCCAAACATACTCTGGCTTACTGCTGTACAGCACAAATGAGGAAATGGCCCAAGATGACACAAAGTAACATGGAAGTATTTAGTCCACTAAGCAAACTGTGAAAAAAACCCACATCACTGTGCACAATGAAACATACATAAGTTAACAACAGTATGTTTCTTTAGTTCCACTGCTAAAATAGGTTGAGCTAAGACTTGTTAGCACACACATGCAATCTTGGGTTATGTGTGTATGTATGTATCCCTCCTCCTATGGCTTTACAACACAAAGCAGCTCTTTTCACAGGACTGCCACAACATACCTGTATTTGTTTTTGTCCTTGTAAGCCTTACGAATCCTGTCAGTCACAGGTTTGCAATTAGTCACTAGGCTTTTGGTCACTGGAGGCTGGAAGAAAACACTGTTTAGGTTTTGGGTTACTGAAGATTACAGAGTGTTATAAAGAAAACCTGTATTACAGCTAGAGTGGCCTGCATATGTTACTCTCCTGGAACCAAAAGCTATAGCTTTTTTATCAGCTGTGGAGGAAAAAACAAAACAAAACTGGCGCATAACATCACAGTTTCCTATTTTACAAATTATTTTTTAGCAAAAACATTGCAACTTCATTCTCAGTAAAATACTCAAAAATTTTAACTAACTTGACAGCTGCCTGATATTTCTCTGACAAAGGCCACCAGTAAAACTGGCTAGGCAATCTCTGTACAACAGAGATTTTTGGATTTTAGGGTGTTTTTTGAATACATGGGTTATAATTTAGATAAAGACTTATCCGAAAGTTCTAGTCAGAGAGGTATTGGGCTTACTGTCTTTTTGGTTTGCAACAGAAAATTTTCCTAACAGGGATGACTTTTTAAATCCCAATTATAATTAACATCCTAGATCTCAGCTTTTCTCTGCTTTTAAAGAAAATAAGGGGTTAGTAAATTAGGAAGCTGCCTGTAAAATTTTCATTTTTTAACACTTACTTCATGTACATACAAAGTAGTAATTTCTGTAAATAGAAATCAAACCAGCTTTGAAGTAAAGTAAATACATACTCAGGAAAGAAAATAAGCATCTTTTAATATCAATGTTTCTTACCAGGTTTGGATCATAATACGCTTCCTGAGTTGGAGGAATAACATGGATCTGAGTGATGTTGGCAGGGAGAGCCTTAGAGCAATTTATTAGCATTTGTTCTAGACCCGTCAAATCCTAACAGAAAGAAAGGGGGGAAAAACATTTAAAATCTTACTGATTTTCTCATTGACATAGTTCTAAAAACACAGGGTGCACAAATGAATTTAATGTTAACTGCATAAGTTTCCATGATGCTGTCCACAGAAGAAGACCTAATATTAAGCAGACCCCATCCATTTCAGTAACTGCTAAGTCAGTGGGACTCCCTATAAAGTAAAGCAAACTCCTCAGTATGGAGTTTCATTAAGACCAGATAAGGCATGACTTAATGTCATTTTCATTTAAAATTAAAAGCACAGGACAGTACAGAGTTCCCGAATCAACACTGGCACATTAAATCCCAAATCAGGCAAACAAACAGAAGAGTTAACTGCAAGGACAGGAAGATTTTCTGATTAAGGTACAGGCCAGGAATGCACTAAAGCAGAGCTGTGTTCCAACTATGCCAACGATTTTGAGCCTTGTGTCACAAACAAATTGTTTCACTGGTTTGTGTCATTTCCTCTCTGTAAAGAGAAACCAGCACACTTTTCTCTCTACCTCTATGTTTAAGAATGTAAGTCCGACAAAAATCATGTCTCTGTTTATGAGGTTGCTAAAAGAACAGAAGCATGGGTCTTTGTACATTACCCATACTATTTACTAGTATGACTTCCTTGCTATCCTTTTTCTCAGTTTTTTCTTTAGAACACAAGTTGCTCGGGGCAAGAATTATCTTTAACTATGTGCAGAAACTACAGTAAGCACAGCACGATCCAACTATTGGCAGTGAACTTTTTTTGGACAAACTCACACTGTTTTCTTGAACTCAGACAGCAGTGAGCCATTTTTCTGAAGCTGCCAAAACTCAGTTTAATCACAAACTCCACAGAAAAAACAACCAAACAGTGATAATCAGAACACAACGCTATATTTTCCAGGTAATATTTAAAAATTGCCAAATGTTACTGATGCTACAAGCAAGGATAAAAGTTGACTCGTTTTATTGTAACCATTTTGGACTTTAAAACTGAAGTTGTTCTAAAAGTTAATCAGCAAGGAAAGAGTACCTGCAAACTTAATGGAAGTTCATGGATCCTCGTGGCCAGCGTGCGAATCTCTCGGTCAGACAAGATGCCTGACTGGTCTGTATCAACCTCATCAAAGATCTGGGAAATGTTCAGTGGCTGAACTGCACTCATAAGATAGTAGAAATATGAAAAAGCAAACTGCATATCTTCAGAGTGCCGCACTTTGTGAAATGATGTCTTATCAAACTCTTCAGGAAACCTAGATAAGAATGAAAACTCACTTAGAACCCTAATTTCTTGAAGAAAACATTCCTTACCAAAAATAAATTCTTATCCAAAATTTCGAAAGTGCCTCAAAAATCTCATTGTATCCCAACTATCACGTTGTAACAAATTCCTTTCCTTTTCCAGAATATAATTTTTATCAGTAGTCATTAACACACTGGAAATGGCTACAGAAAGGTAGAATTTCCCACATTTTTACATTATTCCAAGCGAAAGCACACTCACATATCCTGAAGCTCTTGCATAACAGTACGGTCAATCATGTGAGGCATATGAGCAGGGACTTTACGAGATGTAAATCCAAACTTGCTGTTTAACAGCTTATTGACATATCGAAGGGAATCAGCAAACGTATCTTTCAGCTGCCTTCCAAAATGTTTACCTTCAGTAAAGTATGACATTTGTTTGAGTAATGACTCTTCTTCCTAAAGAGCAGGGCAGGCATAAATCTAGGTTACATTACTGAAAAAAAGTCAGAAAACACTAGACATGCAGAAAAAAATGATATTTGAGCCAGCTACCAACTTTTCAATACCTGAAACTGGGAAGAGAATTTTTTAATATTTTTCTTCATACTTCTTAGATCTTCCTTTAAAAAGAAATAAAAGAAACTTTCCCTTAAAGCTTTCATACTTTGAGGTAAACTGCTCTATAAAAGGCTTCCTTAGCATTTGTGCTCTGACACGTCACCCACACTTAGGGTCCTATTTGTCATCAGATTAATGTGTAATACTGCCTTTTTTTGCAGATTATTCATCCATATATGATAAACTGAAATCCTATGAATATAAAGATTCTTCATGCAGAATTCAATCTCAGATGAACAGAAAGAGTATTTTTAAAACATAGCCATTTTCTATGTGAAATAGGGTGAAGCAGCTGCTACCAACTGAAGCACAGTATCTTCTCTTCTAGAGCTTTTCAAAACTGCCAAAAAGCTTTGGATGGAAGCAGAGGAAATTTCCTACACATTTTCTTGACACAACCTAGAAAAGCAGTTTCTTTGCAGACTTTCAATTTAACTTTTAGAATTTAATTATCATTATACCAATTTTCTGCATTTTTTAAACATAAACTGAATCCATAATTGCATAAACACAATCAAAACAAAATTTACCTTTCTGTTATAGTGCTATGTGTCTGAGCAATAGCCCTGTGACAACATACAACAAACAAAAAATGAATTTGACCAAGAAAAGGTAGTAGAAAGAGAACAAAAATAGTTATTTGGCTTTTACCACCTAGCTAAGAGAGGCCCAGATCATAAACAAGTCACATTTTATGTGAAAAGTATCTTTAAAAAAAAAAAAAAAAAAAAAGCAGCATTTTCCTCAAAGGCAAAGCACATTTCAACTGTATAGATCATATGAACAATATTCCAATAAATGCAGAAAGATGCAACTATTCCAGTAAGGAATGACATTAAGATACTCACATCAAGAAGGTCCTGGAAATACTTCTTTTTCTCCCATGGCAAAAAGCCTTGGTAACTTCCAGCATAAGACTGTAATTTTCTTCCCACTGGCCCCTCCTTCATATTTGCATCCACCTGCTCATGCTCTTTTATTCCTTCCACCCCCCGTGTGTCTTCTCCAGCATCAAAATTCCCAGTATGTTTTGATTTCTGTGTTTCCCTTAATATGAGTGCATTCAATACTTTTTCTCGACTTTCATTTCTTTTCCCCATGCTCTGGGAGGGAAGTGTGGCTTTAGGCGGTACCTTATAAATATGTTTATTTGCGCTCATTGTCACAACAGTCCCCTTTGCTCCCATAAGCCTCAAAGGAACTTCTTCCTTTGTCTTTACTCTTTTTATTTTGCCATCATTTACATCTTTATAAGGCTTCTCCCAGCTGCTCTGGTTCTTCTGATCTTCTGAATGATTATGCATGCCCTTTTTTTCCAGGCCTACAATACTCTTTGCTGTGCTTAAAAAGTGGAAAGGTCTCAGGAGAGCAGCCTTGGATAGGTTATATCCTTTCTGAGTTATATCACCATTTAGGAGTTTTAAGTCCAGTTTCTGCAGTTCTAGTTGGACATCTTCAGGAAGAAGAGACACATTTACTGATGGGATTATCAACTCTTCAGGTACACTCTCTTTTGTGCCATTTTTACGTCTCCTGACTCTTGGAAAGCGTTTTTCTTCTGGAATATCCTCAAATATCATTTCAGCTTCTGGTACTGAAGTTACACTTTTAAAATCAGAATCAGATTTTTGCATGGAAGTTGTATTTTGTTTTGGTTCCTCCCTAGTATCAACTTCAACAGCTATTTGCATTTTAAACTCTTCATCATTTTTATTTAGGAATGTAAGGTTCAAATAGATCACAGTTGTGTTCATGCCACTGTGCATGATTAGGTGGATAGTTTTCCATTTGTTAGCAACTGAAGCATGTCGGATAATTGGATTATCACTGTATGAACCCTCAATTCCTTTCTTGGCTATTTCACTGAAGCTAAAGTAGGGCAGACATTCACCTTTGGGAATAACATAGTAGGTCTGATTAAGCTGAAGCATCACCTTGTACATCTCCTCAAAGTGATCTGGAAAAAAACCCCAAAACCCAAACAAGAAACAAAACAAATTTCTGTCAATTTTCAGCATAACATTTATCTTTCACTCTCTTTTTAAAAGTAATATGCCCAGCTACAGTCACTATATTAACAGGGAGACAGCTTTGTGAAAGAACACTTATTCTAGTTTCCAGCTTCTTTGTCACTTATCTTCAGTAATGGATGACTAGAACATACTCAGATATATAATGCTACCAGACACTCCCAAGCTAATTCTAAAAGCCAGGACAATTCACCACTCTTTCAATGTCTACTTGAAGAGCCTAAAGTGTCTTATTATCACCTCACTTAAAATTATGTATCAGTCATAAGCAACTTGCCCCAATTACATTTCTGCCACATTTTAGGAGAGTAATGTTATAACAGCTGGAGTTCACTGCTACAGTACTGCATCTTGATTTGAAATTTTCAGAATCAGATAGGTTGAAAGGAACTTCTCCCTCCCACAGCAGAACACAGATTATCTGCCACCTCCCAGAGGAACAAAACCTCACTACTAGCAATAGAATCACCAGAAACATCTGTCCCAGATGAAATGCAGGGGAGCCTCTGCTCTTCCAAACAGGAAAAATCTCCTGCATGTACCAGACAGCACTTTAAATAATTTTATTCACTCCTTACTAATCTTTCATATCCAAATGAACTTCAGACAAGTTCACTTGTGACTGAAAGCAGCCTTTGGCAAGAGCCCAGAGCCTGACTTGAACTCACACTGTCAGCATTGGAAAGGTTCTTGAAACTTCTTAACTGCTACAGGCATCAACAATTCAACTGTCCTTAGTCAGGTAAAGATGCTTGTACAGGACATCTTAGCCCAGTCTGAGAGTAATGATGACCCAGAAAAGGTCTGGCAATTCAAGAGAATCCCCACAGGAAGTTCATCAGCAATGCTTTTTACATACCCTGGCCACAGTCACCAGCATCAAATCCACATGAGAGGACATTGCAGGCCTGGTCACAGAATTTGTCTGCTAGCCAGGAATTAGCACAGCCTTGGTTACAGTATGAAACACCACTTATTCCTGCTCCAAACTGCCATGGTGGGCCATTCCCAATACCTCCAACTGCACCTCCACCAGCAACATAGCGATTACCCCCACTGTTACCTAGAGAAAAGAGAAAAAAAACAAACCCACCAGAAGTAAGAATTTCAAATAACTGAAGAAAGGCACATAAAGGCCACCATGTTAAAGCTAGACTGAAGACTAAACAATCATCAATGAAATTAAAAAGGGGCAAATCCTAACTAGACTTCTGAGAGTTTGTGCATAGATAAGATTTTACACTCAGTGCAGCAGCTTAGGAATCAAGTGAAAAGGTTATCCAAAGCACCAACATATTTTGTCTTAACTTCAAAAATGCAGGCAGAAAACTGATTTACTACTCCTTGTGCTTGCAGTCTTGACTTTGCAGTCTCCTAGAAAGGCATCACCTCCTCAGTACTGGAAGCACCACTTTGTTTTATTACACTTCAGTCCTGAAAATCTGATCTAGGAACTAATAGTGCAGCTTCACAATCCATTATATGGATTAGGAGTCCAAGTATATAATACTGTATATTAATGTATAATAATTTAAATGTCAACACCCCTCCAACTAGTCAAATTTGATACCTAAAGAAAGATTATCGTATGCCCTATTATTTCCTGTAATTTTCCATAAAAATTTGTAATTTGCAAGAAATAAGGTTTCAATCTGTAAGTCAACTTTTTTATTACTAAAGGAGGCAAATATTGTGGTTATATGAAAAAGACAAATTACAGAATTATTCCTGTAAGAAAAAACAAACAGCTCACTTTTCCTAAATTCAACATTGCTGTCTTACCGATGCAATCCCCTCCATCCCAATCACATGCTGAGTTATTACAGGCTTTATCACAGTAACCATCCTTAATCCATGAGCCAGGACATCCCTCAGCACAGTTTGGCACAGGCCAAGTCAAGTATACCTGAAACAACAAAGTCTGAGACAAGGACTGGCAAATAGAAGTCAACTGAGCTTGTTTCTTCGAATATGGAGATTTACAATAATGTCTCCCTGTGTGCAGTGTCTTAAGATTTTACAGAACTTTGCAAATAGAATTTAAACCCCATTGTCTGTGAAGTAAATGTTATTCCTTTCAAGGGGAAGAAAGAATTGAAGAATACCTAAGGCCATACAACAAAGCAGCAACAGGCAGAATTGGAAAGTGAGACTTCCCAAACCTACTTCTGCAAACCATATTCCAGTTAAAATTAATATCTTCTCTTTTGTCAGATAGGAAGGATGAACTTAAACTCTGAAATAGCTCTGCAGTTCACTCATTCTCCTGATTCAAAATGTTTTTTCATTACTAACCAGTCATGAGATGAGCAGCACATGTTGAACATCATCCCTGAAGCATCTCATCCTCTATGACTTAAATAATCCTAAGAATTGGCAGGATAAAAAAAAAGTGTGCATGTGTGTGTTCTTTCAACTGAGGAAGCATTAAAAACCCCACACATTTTCCTTTAGACTTTATTTTCAAGATTTTAGCAGCACATTTTTTTTCCTACAGTAACATTTGCTGATCAGGTTATCACAAACAACACTGTACCCAAGCTAACTTCATCATCATAACTGGGATGTATAACTAAAGAACAATACAAATGCTGTAACAATATGGTTTTGCAGTTATATGCCTCCATCCTTACAGATTTAAAACAACTAAAAGCCTCCTAACATCCCCAGGTACTGAAACAGTTATTTTAATGTGGCTTAAACTAATTTTGCCCAACCCTTCTGTATTTGTGTGCAAGTGTGCACATCTGCCTGCATAAAATGTTTAATTCACTGGTCTCTGGCGCATTGTGTACCCACTGCTTTAATAGAAAGAATAATAGATAAATCCTTATTTTTTTCCTCCATGTCACTCTTGTAGATCAAGGTAATGGATGAAAACCCTGCTGGCAGCCAGAGTGTGTATGCATAACTATTGCTAATGTTTCCCCAGCCTGTTTTCCTTGCTTAAACCCCAGTTGTTGATAACAGGTTTATTGAAAGACTAAATTAATTTACACTCATAAACCTGGAACAATATCTATTATTTAAGCAAACAATTATATATATATATTGTGTGTGTGTGTATATATATATATATATACATGATCATATACCAATTGGGCAAAGATATTATGGGTGTCTGAACAGAGGCAATTAATGATAAACGTAGGGTCAGTTCAAGTATCATCTGACCTCAGTGTTCCCACAGAAAAGATAATTCTTGTTTGTTTTGAGTATTTCCCACCAAAAGAAAAAAAATTGCAAGGAAGGAAGACTGGCAACTGCCAAACAGCACATCAATCTTACCAGTGCTCCAACAGGAAGTAAGAGAATTAGAGAACAACATTGAAACTAAAGTGAATCCTGACAGAGGAACCATTATAACCACACTAACGTAGGAGTGAACATGAAAATTAATCCTACAAACACAGCATACATATGAATACAGAGAAGAGCCTTCCATACCCTGAACCTTAGCCAACAGTTGTCTAGTTAAATACAATGAGCTTTAGAAATAAAAGGGGGAGTTTGTGCTCTGCCTTTCAAAGTAGCATTCCTTTGTCTTTTACCATTACAGTAGAAAAATTCTACTTCTGCTAAAATATCTTGTCATAATGGCTTACCTTTTGACCTTTAGAGTGACTGTAAAAATCATCAGGCCAAACATCTTTCCCAAACATAACATCATCATTGAGATAAATAAACTTCTGAGAAAGGCCACTGATACGATGAATATGACTTTCAATAGCTGGTGAACTGAAGGTAGGCAAGTGACTCACATTCTGAAATATTTCCTACAACAAGAAAATCCCCAACAACCAAAAACTGTTTCAGTCAGGTACACAAATACTTGATACTTATCTACAAAAAAAATTATCAAGAATGAGGATAGATACAAAAGAAAAAAAGATATTAAAGCAAAGAAAAAAAAATACTGGAATATCTCTTTTTTCCCCACACAAAACTATTTTCAGTTCTTCTGCTTAACTAAGAAACTGCACCTGATTGCTCACAAAGTCACAAACTTTACAAACTTTCACACACTCCTTTCAGTGAGTACTGGACCAGGCTCAGAGTACACATTTATAATTGTCATTAATTTCAGGCTGCACAAAATTTCTAGCAAACTGAACCTGTCACAGCATTCAAAAAGTCAGGATTCCTCCATCTTTTTTCAAGTAACTTCACCAGCAGACAGCAGAACAAGTTGAATAAGTATCTCTTTAGCACTTTGGTTGTGCAGAATTCCTATGGCATGTCCAGATATCAAAATTACTCCTCAATTTGTAATATGCTACTAGAGAATTCAGTTTCACTTATTCAGGAAGCTTGAAAGATTCCTCTTCTCTTTTTAAATAACATTTTGAGAATGCACAGCTAGTTTTTTTTGTAGCCATCTTCCTAGTTCCAGTAATTGTAATCCATCCTGTCTCAACACAAGCTTATTAGGTTATTACTGGTTCTGAGAGACTGTTTATAGATTCAGATTACATTTTCTTCTCCCCAGGTTTTTATAAATAGACTCTGTAAGGAAACTAGACATGGATATCTGTTAGCTGAAGCCTCAATATTTGGAGGAGTGTACTAAATACAGGGTTGATATATATTCAGCTATCTGTTCAGCCCAGATAGAGGATATACACAATAAAACCCTGGGTGAGAGAGGGAAGAGGCTGTCACTTCTTCCAAATAAATGCAGCCTTTTTGCTGCAAGAGGATATTCTGTTTGAAATGCAGTTATCTTCGCAGGCCCTTCCACAGTGGTAGCGTTGTTGAATTTTACCTGATGTGTGACTATAGTTATCCGAGGATTATCCAGGTTAAGCCAGGAAGGAATCTGCCCGTTGGTGACGATGAAGATGTGCCGCACCCAAGGCGCGTGTCTCTCTATCGATCGCAAGGAGTAGCGCAGCTCCTCATTGTCCTCGAAGCGGCTGGCAGAAACATCTTCATCCTGCTTGGACTACAAAAGGGAAAAAAAAAAAAATCTTTTCTTAGATTTTAAATAGGACACTAGAGTTCTGATACAGCTAGGTAAGGACAGTGTGCTTTGGCATATGGGTGCATAAGCACCTCAGGACTTGGAAATTCAAAAATAAAAAGTATGTTCATAATTACTATTATTCTTAGAAAAAAAAAAATCATACTCTTCCAAATTATCAAGGTGAACAATGCAGTGTTCTGACATCATTGGCTGAGCACCTGGTATCATTAGGAGGTCTGCTGACTATGCTGAAAGAAGTTCTTGAAGAATGAAGCAGAAAAAACACCCCCTCCTTCATTTCAAACCAGTAACATCACCTTTCAGAAATCCAGTTTCAAGTACATTGCATCATGAGCTGTATATAAATGTCACCTAATATAGATACACTGGAAGTGTCATGATGTAGCTGCTCTTCAATTATCCCCTGCTCTATTATTTTAAAGAATTTAAGCAGGAGAAAATTAACAGAACTTAGCCTAATATTTATTATCAAATAGCTAAATGTTTCTATGTATTTTTATTAAATAGAAAACGGTTCAGTTAGAAACTTATCAGTTAAGTAACAAAATTAGGTTTAGGACACTGGAATATGTTTCTTTTCACTTTTATGAGAGCTTAATGACCTCTCCTAAAACCAACAAGTAAGGCTGCCTAAAAGGAACTTTTCTAAAGCCCGAGTGAAACAGAAAACTCAAGAAAATAGTTGAATGTTTAATAATTACCATTTTCACTGCAGATTCTACATACTGTACATGCATTTTCTACAGTAATGCAGCTTTTACATTCACAAAAGAATAATGAAAACATTTTAGCAGCACCAGCAGCCATTGGCTAGGTACCTATTCACAAAATTAACCCCAATTTCAACATGGGGAAATATAAAGCTTGAGCTCAGGGTTGGTATTAACCAGGAAGAATTCCCCAAAAGCCCAGGTCACAGGATATGAAGACAGACTGCAAGCTTTTCAGGAGTGGGCACACTAACCATGCCACTTGACATTTAGTGTTAAAAATTAAATTCCAGCAGGAGGAAGAACACCAAGATTACAGAATATCTTATCTTGAAACAGACACCTTGTTTTTTAATTTCCTGTTCTTAAACCGAACGTTCTTCATTGTATCAAAAGCATTTAAAGCAAACCTCCTTTCCTTACAGACATCTGTATTTCAGGACTTCAACATTTTTGAAAGAGAAGCCATTAGCACTTGCTCAGCATAAATGATGCTGCAAAGCAAAAAATGTTTAAGAAATATATTGGGAATGAGACAATCATGTTTGTTAAAAAACCCTCTATCTCCCCATACAAGAAGCCTGCTTATCTGCCAGTCAGGATCAGTTAAACCTTTCAGGACTTTACTACACACAGCTTTATAAGAATATATGCAGAGGGCAACATTTTTCACTTAGTAGAGAACATGAAAATTTAAATTAAGTATCACACTGTTTGATCCTTCTTTCCTATTGATTTGAGAACTGGACGGTGTTCTTGTGATGTCTTCTTACAAGCTATAAATATTTGTTTCTTAATACTTCCAAGCTTCTGGAAAAAATCCCATGTTCCTTATAATTGACTAGTTAGGCTCTACTTGCAGTTTTGAAATGTTGTAGCATTTACCTGCTGTAAGAGAATTTACCCACCTGACTGACAGAGCTGAGGTCCCACAGCAGATAAGCAGGATTAAGCGTCAATTCTTTCCCATCTATAGTCATGTTCTTCTTTGCTTGCTTGCTCAGTTCTTGGAAACCCTTGGGGTTGTTCAGTTGTAAGAGAGCCACACTGGCTTCTGAATAGAGCTGCAACTATACAAGCAGAGAAAACAACACTCACAGCAGCACTGTTTGTTGCATTATTTTTACTAGAGTTACTTAGAAGAATGACTGATAAGCACTGTTTTTAAAGAGCTACAATTTCCTAAAAACACAAAAAGAAGTAGTAAAATGGGAACTACAAAACATTTAAAGATACAAAACAATGCTTAATTTTCACTTTGCAAAGTAAATGTCTCTTTACACAATAATCCAGCAATGCTAAACCTTTTCATGTTTTAAATATTTTGGGAGTAAATGAATGGTAAGTCCCCACCCATTCTCTGTCACTCCAATAAGAAAATTCATGTTTTATCAACACTTTATTATATGATGGAAAGAATTGTCCTTTTTCCCCCCCCCATCTTAAACAAGGAATGATCTTCCCAGAAAATTAGGGCACTGATGTATTGTCACTGTCAGAAGTGTGAAACATTCAGAATGGTTTACAGTTAGTTCAACCTACAGCTCCGAAATCTGAGATACAAAGGGCTCCAGAGCTAATCCATGTGGGTCTCCAAGCCCTTAGTGCTGGTTGCCAATATGCTGCTAAGGTCATTTCTTAGTTGTGGACTGTTTGATCTGTTGGCTGTTTTTATCTCCTGCCACCAGTAAGTCTGTATATCAGATCTCATAATGCACAGGATCAGGGCTTGCACTACACACCCTAACAGTGAGTATAGGTTACAGATCACAGGGCATCAAAGCAGCTCCCTAGAACATGGCATAACCCAGTAAATGCTGTGTTTACCATATGAAGTAAGATGAGCAGACCCAATCAAGCTAAAAGCAGGACTTCACTTTGATTTTCCAAGTGCATGCATTCAACAGTCTAATTAAGAATAAACACAGTTAATCATTAATATTTATTTGATGCTATGCTTAATTTTTGTTCCTTCAGGCAATGTAAGACGACCATGTCTACCAAATTTTCAGTGTAAATGCAATTCATAAGCTATCAAATTTGAGTAATCATGTTCAAAAAAGGCAAAAACATCACAGTTCCCACTGTAACAACTCTAAGTGGTTTTATTTTTTTATTAAATCTGACCCTTTCTGCTCATTTTAAAACAACACTTGTCCTAGGGTTAGCAGCCCTTCCCTTAGCAAGACCAGCTGTTCCACTTGTGACATTTTAAAGCTGTTGATGCTTTGACTCATATGCTATTTGAGATCTTTCAATCTGACTTATGAGGCCTGTCATTAGAAAAATCTGATAAATCTCAGACCTTCCAGGGAATCATCTGAACTTATGGGTGGAAAGGATGGCTTCAGTAGCTGAATGGCTGAGGTATCATTACGGACTGCAGGCAGCAACCTCCAAAAATATCAGCACTGAAATGCTGTGGATTGCAAAGCTGCCAGCACTGGGCATGTGCTTTATTTAGCAATACAACAGTGTCACACAGTCCCTTAGAATCTCTCTCATAAATCATACATACAACAAACCAAAAATATTACCATGTTAGAGCTTTGAAAGCATGTGACAACATTTAGTTTCTCTTTAACTTGCTCCCAAACTTAGGAAAATAAGTACCTGTATTACAAACTCCTACTTAGATTTATTTCATACACTTACCACTAACATAGCATGTATGCTGTAGTTTTTAATTTGTAATATTCCAAGCACATACAGGAAGCAGTGGAAAAACATGTTCCATTTCTCAGCATCAGAGTTTAGCTAACCCCTGCACTGAATAGATCATTTTTATCACATCAAAGTGGGTTTTTCTCCAGTAATGCCTTTTAAAGAAACCAGTCTTTTCCTAAGCAGGCTATCAATAGACTACAGTGAAGTTATCTGGTGAAATAACTAACGAGATTCTAATAAATTTCAAGTTCTGCTCCAAGCATTTTGTTGCTGGTACATGCAAAATGAAATTGTTTCCTGGCAGATTTTTTAATGTCTCAGAGGTATCAACCTCCTGTCTGTAGTGATGGAGGCAATCACTCATTCCCTTAAAATATTACCTTCCAGAGAACATCTTCATCCTGCCATAACAGTTCAGCAGATCCAAAGGTATTGTCAAAACAGAACAGAAGAACAAGAAGGTAGATGCAGAGAGTCAGTATGACCAGGTGAGCCTCTGCTAAGGCAAGTGGGCTGAGAACACACCTTGCAGGCACAAACCCAGACCACCACTGGGATACATTTTTACCACACACTTGAAAACAGGACAGGAAAACTTCATTATCTCCACCAGAGAGCTTGAAATGCATGTTCTCCAGCATGGAGCCAGCATGTTTCACTCCCAGGTTACTAGACTAGGAGCCAGATGAGCTCAGACACCCTATGCAGAAGTAAACACCTTCATTTCCACTTTCTCAAGGTAAGAGGCCTCAAGAGCATTTTTTTTCTGAGGTGGGACTTAGATTCCTAACCAGTCCTTAAATTATTATACGTTATCTTAATGAAAGCTGACTATCAAGGAAACAAGAAGCTCCCCATTTCCCACTGCAGTGTGGATGTTGGGAAAACTCATATGCCCACATAGCAAGGGAAAGGAAACATATGCTTCACAAATATAAACCACTGTTGTCTTTACAAATGTCTTATGTCTTTTAAAGATGACAGGTCTTTTTAAGATGACATAGTAGGAGGGTCATTTCTGAGTCAAAACTAATGCAATGCCTTAGGGTTTTTTTCTACAAAGTTTACTTGCTACATCTGTGTGATCTTAAAACCATCTCCTGGAGCCACCTGTTTGCTCCAGAAACATTGATAAGCAGCAGCAAGGATCCCAAACCCCACATCCTCCAGGGAGGCATCGCTGTGCCTGCAGTTCCCATGTAGATTTACTTCCATTAGTAAGACAAGGTCATTAAGACATTCCTAAGTTTCTAACTTGTCTATATTATGTATGTGTGTGCTCATGTGGATTAAAGGAGATGATATTTTTGCAAAGAGGGAGAGGTAAAAGCTCTTAGTTGTCCTTGAAGCAATCAGAATATTAAATCTTGAAGGAAAAAAAATCAGCTTTCTCCAAAAATTTTGTACAGACTCCGTACAATTTCAGTGAAAAACTGTTAGCATGACAGTCTCAAAAAACCCAAAAAAGCAAACAAATCAAGTTCTTAAACAAATGCAGTTTTTAAGTTACAAGCATCTCTTTGGGCTGAATAATAGTCTCCTTTAGAAATGTAGTTAAGGTTGGGGGCAGGGGGGAAGTGAAAATGAAATATTCGGTTGTTCTTCACATATAGGTCCAAGGTAAGGTCTTAAAGAAACAGCTCAGCAGCCATCAGCTGCACAACCAGAGTAACACCTCCATCTAGTGGCTTCCTAACACTCAGTTAAGAACACATGGACAATAAAAAGCTGTCAAATATCACTTTCAATTTCATCTGTCATAACACACGACCTACAACAACAAATGTGACGAGCAGACACACTGCCATTCAACTCTCATCTTTAATCAAACTCCCCTATCATTACATTACAGTGCAGGTCAAAAGTACAAAAACTCTTAACAGACAGAATTCACCTTGAAAACAGATCCATTATATCATGAATCTGCACATTTTAATCACCTCTAGCTGAGCTCAACTGCTTTGCTCAGATATTTATTTTTTTAGAAGCACTATCTGGTCTAGATGAAAAAGTTTTGGTCTTCCTTGGATTTAGAAGTTATTTTCACCCAACTAAAGCAATTCAACCAAAACAGCATTATCAACATACAAGACAAATGCACCAATAACTACACTCCTTCCTTTCTCACCTTTCTTCTCTTCTAACAGCAGCATTGTTCAAAGCTTTTATTATTATTTCTTTACTTGTGGTGTTGAAGTAAGACACAGCCACTTAAAACACACAGAAACCTATTAAGCATCAGGAGGCATCTATGAGACAAAAGTCTAGTTCAAGCTCAGAGGCAACTTTCTTCTTCTCCACCAAGCATCTCACATCACTTCAGAGATTCCAGAAATGATAACAAGAGAGGAATTGCTGCAAATGTCAGTAGAGACTGTAAATAATTACCCTTTTTTTTCTAGTTAACTGTAGCACTAACCATCTCCCTTTGGTAAGAAGAAAACACACTTGGCTATTTTTACCATTATTGCCTACCTACCACATTCACTGAAAGAAGAACTGACTCTGAGCTCAGAACCTACCAAAGCCTTCTATGGAAATAACCACATCCACACTTGATGTAAAACCCTTTATGCATGAAAATAAAGCATTTCTTACCTTCACATACATAAGTTTCTTCATAACATACATGAATTGCTGCTATCAAGAACAGAGGACTGGTTGGGAAAGAATTCACTGCTCTGACCACACAGGGTATAATAATCCTGATCTAATTGCTCTAAAGCATCCACCGGGAAAAGAAATAGACAGCAAAGATGACTAGAAAGAAAACCACAGAATATTGTGGATATCTGAGAAAAAAATTGTGTTTATACAGATAAACACAATTTATATCTGTATATACGAACACTGTTTATATCTGCCTAACCAAATTGCAGAAGAGGAGCTCTTAGGAACAATCACAGCGGCAACATTTACACACAGATAACACATCAAGGAAAAGGGAACCAGCACAAATAGATGACACACGACCAATGACAAATTTAAAAACACAACTAAGACAGGGTAAGGAAAAATCATAAAAAAGATAATAGGCACAGGATGTCACTTTCGTAAAGACACACAAGGAGATGGGAAACATATCTAAGACATCCCTGAGATGCAGCCTTTATGCTCATCTGGATAGCAATGAACCATATGATTATCCTCTGTTATTTAACTGCTGTGACACTAGAGATCTAAAGTCAAAAGAAAATACCTATTTAAGCTTCATTAAGTACTTAAAAACTCTCTCTATTAATCTGTTTTAGGGCATGTAGCAAGAGAGTTACAAATGTGTTTACTTTGCAAGGTTCCTGCCTTTAGCAAGGCCCCAAGTGAGCTAATACAAGCTGAGACAAGAAAGAATTTCAGATTGCATTATGCTGGATTGTGACCAGCCTAGGAAAGGAATTACACAAGATAATTTCTGCAACTGAGTACATGAGTTGTTAGCCCAGCCTACCAAAAGAAAAAACAAAAGAAAAGGGGAAAAGACCTCATATTCATTTGAGCACTAAGAACAAGCCACAAAGTGAATTAGCCCATATTACAACTGTACATCAGACTAATGAAAAAAAATTACTGCCATCCCATTACCCCTGCTAACTCTTCCTCTTCCACAAACTCCTTGGCCTCCACCCCATGAATCACATCTCTCTCCAGTACATAAGCCAGTGATTTTAACAAATTTCCTAAAGTTCCAGCTATCCATTAAACCTTACTGTAACTTTAACAGGTGCCTAAATAGCAGGGGAGAACAGAATGCACTAAATGGCAGTCACACAAGTTGTTTTCTGCTGCCTTGCAGCTGGGTCAGCCAAAGTGCAACTTGTTTCAGACCCTATAGAGCACATGGGCAGAGAGAAATGCAGCGTTCAGTGCTGTTACTGTTAAGAGAGCTAAGAGGGAAGAAAAAAGCTAAGAAAGTACATAAACAAAATTCTGTCACATTAAACAAGCTAGTGATCTAGAATTCTACAGCTGAGAGAAACTGATAAAGCTGCCTTTTAATCAGCTGCAGGCTAGCAAATGTAATGCCTAAGAACACACAGTCACAGAATGGACAACTGGTCTTCTGCAGGCAACTCTCTGAGTCACTATTTGCTACTCTTCACTACTCAGGGAAGAAACACAAAAACACAAAAAAACACAAAAAGATTACTCTCAGAAATATCCTAAGTCTCCAAGGTGGGTGAGATTCTGTACCTGAGCCATTCCAAAAGACCAGTACAACTAAGGCACTCTTTCCCCCAGAGCCTTACCAGTTTTACTTTAGAGGCCAGGCTCTCTGGCAGTTTTGTTCGTAGCTGGTTTGTTTCTTTGAATGTAGCTGGAAATCCACTAAGAAAGGCCAAGTCTTGCATTAGTACCAGACCTGGAACTTCTTTGTCTGTAGTCTAAAAACAAGAAAACAGGTTATAAAGACCATTTTAAAGGTAGGATAATTCACCTAACAATAAGGGCTGCTCTGAAAGCTTTCACATTTTACTACATGTGAGTTACGAAAAGAGAATAGCACAGAAACTTTCTAAAAATGTACAGAATGTTTAACATATACAAAAGCCAATCAAAAGATTGTCGAAGTACATACCAAGTAACCCCTCCATACTATCTGTTTGCTGTTGTCTTTTAACATTCCAGAATGGGCAGCTTCAACTAGAATACATAAAATTGCAAATCAAAAACTTCTTCCAGTATAAAGTCACTTATTTTCTGTATTATAGTAACCAAGAAATACTTTTGCAAGTTAAATATATTTGAGTATTTTAGTGCGAAAAGTTGTCTTTACAAATAGTAAATAATTCTTGGTGGTAAAATAAAGAACAGTGGTTGTACTAGTGGTCAGGCACTACATATTAAACAGAATATGAAACTCGTACCTGCTCCGAGACCTAAGATGTTAAACACATGAATAATTTTGTTTTACAGTTGCCAATCCTGTGAACGAGGGCAGAACTTACTGCACACTATTCAAACACAATAAAAATTAATTGCTTCACAGCAATTAAAAGAGGATTTCTAAAACTAATCTTCCTCAGTCTAAACCCCAGCCTCTTGAGATTATCAGAGCAACACAGATATTCAGATAGCAAACCTGTTTTGCAATAGCTTTCTAAAGCACAGAACTCTAATCACCTGTAATCAGTTGTCTGGGAGGTAAGCAAACAGTATCATTAATGTCATCATTTAGAGAAACAGTTTGAGGGCAAGAGAGACACTGAATGACTTGCTAAAGTCAAACAGAAAAATCAGCATCGAAGCCAGTACTGAAGAAAAAAAACAACCCCAAAACTAATTCACAGCAGCTTAAAAAACTTGCTCTAGAAAACTAGATGGAATCTGACAAAGAGCTTCTTACCATCCTTAGGGCTATCAAAAACAACTACAGACACATTGGTGGAAGGATTTTTTGGTTTTGCTACAAAGAACATGTTGTTAGCAGCTTGTAAAGCAGGATGAAGGGCCGGCAGGTCTTTCAGTGTGACGTTGGCAGGCAGTGCAGGATCCAGGACAAGCATGGGCACTTTGATGCAGTGTGTCAGCAAACACTCCAGCTGCTTCTCACTACAGAAAATACCAAAGGCATATTTAACACCATTAGAAAACTGAAAATAAAAATCAATCTTGGACACAATGGGAAAAGTTTTTGTAAAATCTGATTATTTGTAACATTTGCTGTGGCAAGGGGAAATTATTGATTAGCACATTTATTTTTCTGCAGAAGGCTAATATCTGACTGGTAAGTGTTTAGTTCATTCCCATAATCATTTTTTCTAAAGTTTACAAGATTTCCAAGTGTACCCATGGAAGAGAACTTATAGAAAAATCTCTAAATAACAAAAAAACAAGTTAAATGACTGGGACAGACCAGATCCTGCTGCTTCCTGGCAGCAGAGCCACAAGAGGCATGGACCCTCTACAGACAATCACTTTCAGTACCATGTGTACAAATGGCAGGTGAAAGCACCATGGAGTTTTTAATGCATACGTACCTGGAATTTTATGATTCAAAAGCATGAAAACTTTTTCACAGGAGCTAACCCTAAACAGTGACAGGGTTATGCATTCCAAACTCCAGAAACTGTTATCAGAAGCTCATTTATATATGTCACAGTAACATTATTTTTTTTCACCAAATATATTAGCATGCTGTCAGCTCTTGAAGTGACATAGGAAAGCCTGCATAGGCTATAGAAAACCAAACCACGCCCCCCAACCAGCATCTGCTTTCAGCTAACAGTGAGCAGAATATAATTTATTCCAATTTACACCCAAAACCCCCAAAAACTCACCTCTTCTTTGTTGGTTCTGTTGCATTTTTTCCAAGGATTTCCCTATTACAAAATTAAAACAAGGATAATAAATAACATTGAATTGACAGTGTTTCTGTCAATGAGTCTAATTGCAGATTGTTAATTGAGTCAGGGACATGCTGTCAAAACACCAATACCCCAGATAAAAAGCTGCCAAGGCCTTGTCATTGGCCTTACCAAGGTGAGTACAGACTGACACGTGCCCTTCTCTGCTCAGGTGCAGTCTGGAGCTCAAAAATTCATGGCTATGCTGAGAATTGTGACAGCAGGACTCTTTCTGCTAACAGGAATTTATGGGGTTATTATTATGTTATTAACTTAGTAGTATTGTTAGGTTACTTAAAAGTGAAAAATACTGGTAAGAAACCAGAATGAAGTGGCCTGAAACTAGGTTGACTTGATTGTTTTGCCTACCATCAATATTCTGATAAGGTCTATGAAACAGCTCTTTTTATAGAATTGCTCATTGATTTCAAAGGACATGGAAAAAATGGTTTACATGGGAGAGAACCAGGTGTCCCTGTAGACAGCAAACATGGCATAGACACCAGTCATATTTGTAAGCTTAATCTCAACTTTCCAAATCAGTGTTACAGAAAAAACATATGATTTTCCCTTCCTGAAACAGGAATCATAGCATGAGTGATGACAAAGCTAATCCAACTAATATTAGCTATATGAGCTGCTAGGAAAATTTTAGCATAAATTTGAAAGCTTTTTAGAGCAGAGACTGTGTATGTTTAAGCTCAATGAATTTAAAGTTCTAATATTTCCAGTGTTTAGGTAACAATAAAAAAGATCAAGAATTTCCCTTGAGATCGTACCATCAGTTGAACCTAAACTGCAAGATATACCATGCCAAAAATCAGATCAACCCACTAACTTGTGTACTTCTCATTATTCTGAACTAAATTATTATAACCTTTAAAATACAGACTTGGCCTTCCATTTAACATATTTACTGGCCAAAACAGATTATGTGAGCAGAGTTGCTTATTAAAAACTAACCTAATGATTACAAGACATAATCCAACGGTCTCTGCAGCAGCCTGTGTTTGAAGGCTTAGATCAGTAATTTTGCAGAACTCTATAGCACAATCTAAAACAACAAATGCAGCAATACATGTCTTTTCTTCCACAGATAAAGACCAGCTCATACCTTTATAATATGCATAAATAATTTCCCATTTCTCAGTTTCAGTATTTGTGAGACTATGAATATAACTAATCTAAAAACAAGAACTTAAGAAACATGCTTCAGATTTTATGAAGCCTATTACAGAAAGAAATACCAGGGGGATGGGGAGAGAAAAAAGGGATGAAGAGAGGTTATATATTTGAGGCATAGTTTTATTATTATTTACAAACTTATAGAAATCAATACAAAAGGACATACGCAACACACAGTTTTCCACATGGCATTTTACAAATTCATAACAGGACAGCCTTAATTATTATGCTTATATTAAACAATTTTCTAATTAGACAGTACTTGACTGCTAAAAGTAGAACTGAAACAATATTTTGGCAATAATCAAATGAACGAGTGAGAAAATGAGCTTTTAATTTTCATGTTGAGCAACATGGGAAAAATAACAACAAAGAAAACTAGTATAGTATTAGATTGCTGCTGCCAGTTAAAGGGAAAAAATATCTAAGATTATTACCTCATTATTTTCTGTTCTTCCTCCATCTGTTCCCTGACCTGTTGCAATTCTTTGATCAGTTCCACATCTGTGCCGTTCACCCAGGTGTACACCACATCAATTGGCATGGGTAAACAAAGCCTACATAATTCAAAGGAAAGCTATATGAGCTGTTTAATATTACATTACAAGTGTTTGTGGCACCCTACAATGGCAGTTTCTGTCTAACAAGGGAAATACTTGGTGTTTGGGCTGCAAACAAGACAAAGCAAAAAGGCTCTCTTTGGCTCTATATATATCATGCCTTAATTATACACAAGCCTTTGACAAAACAGCACAGACATCACCCAAAAGAACACAAAGTGGTTTTAACTGTTCAGTAACTAAAGGAAATCCTAACTTTATGCTCTGAATTTCACTAACTCAGACTCATGGCCCACCTCCTGCAAACACATCAAACATTTTTCAAGTCAGTACCAAGACCTGAGCACATTGTTAATTCACCAACTACTTCAGACAGGACAGCATGAAGCATAATTTAAATCACACTTACTGTTATTTAATTGCACAGAGCCAGTAAGATCTCAGCAGGACCACATCTCTATCCTAGGAATGTCTCAGATTATATTAACAGGGCACTTCATAAAACAACAATTTAATTTGGGTACACGAATTCAGACTCTAGACATGGCAGACAAATTAATTCTTGACACAACTGAATATCCTGGAGCTGTTTCTGGAAAGTTACATACTTCCTAGCATGCATAAGGCAGAAGGGAGGAGTTTGGGTACCTTTTTCCTACATTTTTTATGATAATCTCCTCTCCAAGGCCCACAGCTTTATGTCAGCAGGCACTCCAGGCTACCACCATGATTGAATCTGAGATCCATACAGCAGGGAGGATACCCCTGTTCATATTTTCAAAAGTTCCAGTGTCAAGCTATTTAATACCTTCCTAAACTGTAGATGGCCTAGCAAACATTGGAAAACCTCATACATGTGACCACATGGATCTCAGCATCAGAGAGGTTCAAAGATGTTCTCTCTCCACCCACTGCATCCTTCCAAAAGCATTCAGAGAGAGACAGAGCTTGCAGGCAGGTGTTCTGTCCACCTGCCCTTGCACAGTATGCCATGCTAGAGCTTGCACCCAGCTTTGTTTTCTACTGGCTCACACTCAACAACTGAAGCACAAAATTTGTTGAAAGGTCAGCCAGTAGCTTGTCACAGCACAATGGGCAGGAACATTTCGTACTCAATTTACCCATGTTCCTAACCCAGCTGCAACACTCAGAGGATAATGCTGGGGCATTTTGAGACAATCTGAACATCTCAGCAGCAGTGCTGCCTTCCCTAGCAGCACAACTCCAAGTGTCTCACATCTGCAGGAGGCTACCCTTCTAGCCAAAAAAAAAGTCAATTTATTGAATCTAATTACCCTTCTATTCACTTATTTCACTTTTTTCTCCAGAGACAACTAACTTCCAGTTCATTAACAAGGTATGTTTTGAACTAAAACATCCTCCAGAGGAGTAGAAATTCAATGGCAGGAGCTCTTCCAGCTTTTCAACATTTGCTGTGATCAGTTAAATTACAGGTTTGACAGTCCCTGGAATGCTATAGCTCAGAAAGGAGTGTTTTAGGTGGAGGCACCTGACTCAAGTCAGTGCATTTCAAAACTGCCCAACCTTCAGCCTTCTGGGCAAAGTGCACAGCTCGCTCAGGCAGGCTTCATCGAAGAACACAGTATGCCCAAAAGAACTCCAGCTCTTTCCATGGTATGAGGCAAGTTTTACTTCTGTGAAGCCTCTCTCCTCTTTATCATCCTAAAAGTGTGTCTCTATGCAGTAGCACATATACCTATATAATTTCCTACACTGTGCTACATGCAGCCAAAAGCTAGTAAATTCCACAGAGGAAAAGCATTTTTGGTCAGATGTCAATTCAATCAACCCTGGCATGGCGAGCTCATTCTTCATTACCAGTGGCAATAGAGACAGACCAGTAATAAAAAAAGTGTATTGTCTGCAGATCCTCTAGTTTAATTGCTTAAAATTTATCCAAATACTCACTAAATTTCCTTAATGCACCTTTACAGCACACACTGCTTCAGAAAGTAATATTTATCAAACATAATAATAAAAACCAGATATCCCAAATCAATTTGTTGTTTCCAACTAACACTGTACAAAGTTAAGCTAACACTGTTAAGTTTGTACCATTCTGGCCAAAGCTTTCTGGACGGTTTCATGGCTTCCTAAAGTACACTGGGAGCTTATAATTTCAGAACAATGTGTAGTAATTACATATCCTCTGAACAGAGAGAGACATGGTTTTCCCAGGAAAATCTTGGGAAGCTGTGTAGAAGCTGTGGGAAACTTAGAGCAAAGAATTCAAACAATTATTATCTCTTTTTCTGTAACCATTGTTTATAGATATAGTTCTCCAGACTGTGCTATTCATAGTTCACCCATAGTGTGAGAGAAGATTCCTAATGGCCAATCAAGTCTTAAGCCCACCATTGTTTCTATAAGAACTGTAGATTTCTAATTATAAAGTCTTTTCATGCCTTCTGATGACAGAGTTTCTGTATCACCTTTGGCTGTCCCCAATACCCCTTCAATGATAATCAGTGACCCCAAGTGTGTTACATCAATCACCGCTTTGTAGAGTCAAATAATAAATATGTATTGGAATTTTGCTGTAAAACGATTTAAAATTAGAAAGAATAGTACTACACTTCAGTAGTACTATTCTCAAACACTATTTTAACATACAGAGTCTTTTGCAGTTTGTTAAAGTTCAGAGAAGCTCAAAAACTCTCTCTCAAATTCTGCAGCTGTGTTTCCTTCATATGGATCCATACATTCGGGCTTCATCAGAAACAGCAGTCTGGCAAACAGGTTAAGCCCAAGGTGACCTGAGTTAATTTACTATTTACAGCCACTGTTCTAATCAGCTATTTCCCCTCTTCGACGTGGTTCAGTAACAGATGTGATTCAATGGTGCAATTTGATTCCAAGCAGGAATTATGTTAACACCTTTCTACAGAAAATCATCACATTGGAAAATTCTTTGGAGACTCCCAAACAATTTATTGAGGTTTTTACATTTTTCTCTTTACAAAGTATATCCGTTTTTACTTGCAAATCTAAAAACATCCATAGGATCCTGCCTGAAGACAAAACCAGACCCATCAGACAGGACAGGGGAACAATTCCTGGCAGGAACTCCTCAAACCCATGATGTGTTTACATAAGAGAACCATCATCACAGCTGAGATTGTGGGTAGAAGACAAACTTTTGTCTCAACATCCACTGTTGCTGAAGGAGTACAGCAGATTTTGGATCTCTCCCAAGCTACCATATGGTGATCTCCAACCTTGCTGAGCCTCTTTATAAACAGTGGAAGTCTAAGATGCTCATAGCAAACCTCCCAGCCCTCCTGTTCCAGCTCTGTAATTATGCACTAACAGTAACTCAGCTGTCCCATTGCTATTCCTGCTCCCTGATTTGTACATCTTTTCCTCTCTTCAGCCCCACTCAGCTCAGTTAATGGCTGGCCAACCACTGAAAGCTCTTGCTGCACCATACTGAAATCAAGATGCACCTTTTAAAGTTAGGGATTATTCCTTCACATCTTTCCATATATATTTTTGAGATTTAAACAGGACATCCTGGAATAGCAAAGTTACACTTTACATTTACACTGTACTATACCATTTGCAAGTAGAGTAATAAAATGCAGACCTCATCCAAAACACTCATGCATGGAACTCCATTATTTAGTTTCCTTTTCTCCCTTTTTATTTTCATATCAAAACTTAGTCTTCAAAAATGGGTTTGGACAAAGTGCCTTGGTTAAAAGCCCTGGAATTTCTAATGCATTCTCTCAAGCCTGAGCAATATAAGAAGCAAGTTTAGCAGCTGATGTGGCTACCTGAAAGGTGCCACAGTTGGGATGCCAAGGGTTTGCAACCAGAAGGAAAAACAACCAAAACCAGAAGTCTGCCTTGGCCTGGTAGAGAGCAGTGTTCAATAGGTGTTACTAATGCTGTCATTGTTTTTGTGACGAGCTTTTTGAGTTTATCATCATAAGGAGCTTGCCCATATACACAAATTTATCTATAATTCACAGTGAACTTTTTTCAGAACAGAGCATTTTACCTGCAAAGCTCCTAGAGAGCAACACAACCCAAATTCTTTTGAAGACCCACTAATATTTCCCAAAGGCCATGCAGCTTTTACTTTCCACAAAGCAGCACACTGTTAAATTTTCTAACCAACAATCCTCCTATTCTCCAATTCTGAGTATTTTCCTCTAGCACTAAAAGAGAAACTGATTAAAATCACTGGACAAACTAGATTCAATCTGGAAGCCCTCATTTTATGTGTAGCTCTGTATGTTGCATTGACACCAACCTACAAAAAAAATCCACCAAACCACCACTGATGCAAGTGCCTGCTGCAAGACAAGGTCCATTACTGCATTTGTGAAGTTTGATAATAAAAATTAATTGAACCCATGACAAGGGACATCTTGAAGTTAATAAATGCCTGAAAGTACTGCCTCCACAAAGACTTCTTGTTGGTATGAATTTTTAAAGGAAGTTGGTAGCTGCACACAAATATCATAGCAAACTTTCCTGTTACTCCTGACATAAGCTTGTTAAAGGCATATTGGTGACATGGAATAATTTAAGCATCATAAAAACCTTAAGCTTTTGCTCAGGCAGCCAGTAGTTCCTCACCAGGCACTGGATGTTTTGCTCACAACCCTCATAAATGAACACTAGCAAAGGAGCACTTTCACAACCACAGTGAAGTAAGGAACCACCACAGAAATGGGAAGTGACTATATCTACACCACAACAGTAAGGTTTGTGATTTTGTTTTGGAAAAAGTCAATGGTTTTATAAAAACACTACAGTTAATTATCACAAAGTCAGGGATTTTGGCAGTGACAGGACCAGACTGCCATGTTTTACTTCAGTACTGCTAAAACATGTACACATTAAGCTATTCATCCATATGAGCTGCATCACTCTGCTTTTATCTAACATCCATTGGAAAATGGGGGAGAGGAGTAGGAGAAGAGACTACAAAAGTTCCTAGTATCCATTAACACCATGCAATGAATTTTAATGTTATCTCACACCAACTAAAGCGTGACAAATTGATCTGCTCATTACTACTGTTCCATGATGCAACAAACCTCAAGGCAGATTAAAGCTTCTGCTTTCAGGGTTAGCTTTTATCCCAGTCAAGTGTATCAACAGTAAGAGCAGATGATACCTGCTAAGTAGCTTTCTTCCACCTACCAACTCACAGTACACTTACTCTCTGAGCAACAGACCCCATGGCTATTCCAACATCAAAGGTGAAACCACAGGAAGCCATGCAGCAGTTAACACATTGAAATAAATGACCCACATGACTTGGTTTCCCACTTGCTGTGAGAGATTCTCCCATCCACTCAGCTTTTAAAAGCTTCTTACTAGCTTTGTGACTTCTCTGCTAAATAATGATCCTCATAAGACATCACAGAAAACATAAGATAATTTAAAAATAACTTCTAGAAACACTGAATATTGAAATGTTAAGCACATAGGAACAGTACTTATGTTTTCCTGTCTTAACTTGGAAAACATGTCATGGCCTCCCTTCATTGTTAACATTGTCATCATTTTGATGTTTCATTAGAGACTGAATGAATTAAACACATTCAAAATGTAAATTTATTATATGACTAGAGCTCTCAAAAGCCAATCTTCCAAACTGGGAGATTATGCATTAACTAAGCACTCACTAAGTTTAAAATTTGCTGCAGATTTAAAGCCCATACAGTAAGGTTCTACTCAACAGTATGTTAGTTCAACCAGTATATTTTATTTAAATATTTAATTAGAAAGTAAAATGTGCAGTAGTGTCAAGTGCAGGTAAAGCTCACCTATTCTGAAATGATTTGCCAGCGACGTTGTCTCTGTATGAATCGAACATAACATGATACTGGTCTCTACTCCACTCCAAGACAACCTGCAAAGAAAAAAAACCAAAATCACCTGAAGTCACCACCTTTTAGACACTTAATTTTCACCTTTTGAAATGTTTAACCACAACCAATTTCATTCCAATTGATCTTTGCATTCATGAACAACTGAGCAGAGCACAATCCCAACTAAATTATGACATTGAAGCAGCAATCAGACCCAGAACTGAAGAGCACACTTAATTTAAACAAACTTTGCTTTTATCTGCAACAAAGGATTTCATTACTTAAGTACACTCTTTTTAAACTACTTTTTATGTAGGTCACCTCCCCCTTGTTTGTTAGCATCTAAAAATTCTGGAATGCTTTCCCAAAACTTAGACCTTAATCAAATACAATTGGATACAAGCAGGAAACCCCTAACACACACACACCTGCACAATTTTGTTCAGCTTTTTCTATTCTCATACAGGATATACTCAAGCATATACCTCTCCAAAATCTGGGCTTTGCAAACAAACAGCCAGGAAAAACAATTTTCAACAATTTTTCAACAATAAAAGTGGTAAATATGCTTTGACATATTAAAGAAGTCCAGGTATTTTGAGATAGAAGTAATATAAAAAATATATTTTCTCCTCTGAGATAAACTTGATATGACATCTTTTACAGTGAAAGTCCAACCTTGAAAACTACAGTGGCATTTTGTGCTGTTTTGGAGGTGAAGGCACCGTGGCTGAATTTACTGGGACAAGTACATATTTCTATGCACTGGAGAGTGAAAAAACCCCAAACAAACAAATGAAAACGACAAGACAAAAAGAAAGGAAATCAGGAAAGCATAGTACTTATAGTACTTACTTTACACCACTCTCCCTAGATTTAAATGTTATTCTTGCTTATTTCTTGTACTGTGGGAATTATGAAATGTACCATTTGTCTAAGGTCACCTTCAAAACCATAAACAGACTGTCCTCCCTCTAAAGAAGTCACACATCCCTCTATCCTCATTGCCACTAAAGCCAATTAAAGCCTTCCCTAGAGCAGGGAAGCTCCATCATGTGCCTGGGTGACAAGAGCACACACCCAATTCCTGCCAGGGCTGCAAACGGTCTCTTTGTAACCAAGATCACATCAGCACACACAAAGGACAGAGATTCCCCAGGCAGGAATAAAAATCTCCTCCCTGAAATACCAAGGTCAGGAGCTGTCTTAAAAACAAACACTATTACACTTTCTTAATGCACAAGTCATTAAGTCCTTCTGTCAAATGCCAGGTTTAATACAGTGCACACTGGAAGTTCATATCCACGTGGAAACATCTGCCCCTACTGATAATGATTCACTGACACACTGTGACTGATCTGTGTCTAGAAGAAATACAGAAGTGTTTGAGTAAGAATATATTATGTGAATATGTCTCTCCAGAAGAACAACATTAACCATTCCAACCTTTTTCTTTGTCTTTTGCGTACCTATAGCCAAAAAGAAGCGGACAGATCACTCAAGAACACATTAAAGAACAAAGTTAAAAATTCTTCCTCCCGATATATTTTTTCCCTGCAACTGTTTCCTCCTGCCATATTATGCATGCATCGTGCAATAATGCCTAGAGGCTGTTTTGCTTCCACTTTACATACTGGAATTACAAATCCACCAGGGGAACATTAAAATGGAGAGAAACACCGCCTATTAGGAGATACTGTATCAGACATGATAACAGTGTCTGGCATGTTCTGTTATAAAGCATTTTACAAAGCAGAGCCACCTACACAAGAAGGGTTCATAATCAAACTGCCCTAATACTTAAAGCTCATCTTACAAACAGGGAACGGCATTGACTTAGACCTGGCTGCCCTGTATGGTTTTGCAGAAAAATTTCTCACTTATGTTCAATGCCCTATAATTTCACTGAGCTCAAGGTTTTCCTTCAAATGAAGCTAATTTGCAGCTTCTGGCTGTGAGAGCCAATCTCAAATTATTTGCCCTAACCATCCACTTTTACTCCACCAGTAATACTGGTATTAGCATGAACCTAAGAAATCAGACCTAATTTTACCTCCAAAAAAAAAAAAAAAAAAAAAAAAAAGAAATACAAAACTGGCTTTGGGGTTGTGGGAAAAGCAGAACTGCAAAAGCTGTTCAGACACCAGGGTCTGATAAGTGCTGCCTCACACTGCTTTTTATTGCTTGAGTTTCCCGCAGATGGCTAAAAGTGGTTCAGCTGGTAATTTCTAGCAAGGTTTCTTGGTTTCATTTTCCAAACAGCTTTATAGTTTTTTTATTAGTTGCTGCCTTGCAGATTCTGTAGTGAGGAAGAGAAGCATTCTCCATTCCCACGATAGTAATCATAAGAGGTCTAATGGTGCTCATTCTCACAAGCCTTGTCTCTCCTAAGTCACTGAACTACCACTGTCTAGAAAATACAAAGGCAAAAAGCAAGATGCATGCAAACATCTCTCCCCAGGCTTATCTACCATCCTTGGAAAGAAAAAAAATTTGCAGGTGTTTTGTTGGGTTTTTTTAGCTGTTTTTTTTTTTTTTTTTTTAAACATTAGTGGTCACTCTTCTTTCTTCTTTCATACATAATCTGGAAAGTCTACTCCTACATGAATCTTCCAGTTCTTTTGCTCACTCCATAAATTGTAGCTAAGCTTTCCAAGTAGCTTTTAAAGGACTGGAAGCAGCAAACTTAAGACTTAGCAGGAAAATGTGAGCAGTGATTTCAACTGATTCTTATTAAAATCACCCGTAACTTAGAAAACTACTGAAACATTTTTTAAAACCTTCGGAGTTCTATGATATCCTAAAGTTGTGGTTTAAGTCCCCATTCCGAAGAAATGCAAAACTGTGTCAGTTTCACAGCAGTACAAAAACTACTCCAATTCGAGTTAGTCCTGTACAAACAGGCGCCTATGAGTGTTTTACAATGACTTAATTTGCTGATGCCTTTGAAGCGTTTCAGGAACTTGTGGTCCCCAGAGGACAGCAGAGATTAGTACTTTATGCAAAGATGAGTTAGTACACAAAATAAAAGTTTTGACTGTGGTGCACACAAGAGTTTCAGTTAATACTCTTTATGGCTCTTTCTTTTTCCTGTATCTGAAAGAGCTGATCAAATTAAAACAGAGGAAGGGAAAAAAAAAAAAGAACCAGTTTAGGAATCATGAAATTCCAGTCTGTTTGTATTGAACACTGCCATCCTTTCAGGATGGCAAAAATACCTGATTTCCCTAATTCCACACTACATTAACAAACACTGCGCTGAAGTAGGATTCATTTTCTCCTCTCCACATCCCTTCAGTGACGACTTACCAAATCGACAGGGCAGCGTGAAAGGAAGATTTAAACATTCAACACAGCCGTGCAAAATCATATCTAGAAGAAGCGCAACTACATTGCATCATTTACAAAATAATGCGAGCGAACTAAGTAACAAGCAGCGAGCTAAGCAGACTCTGCTGCGCCGCTTGAAGGGAGGACACATTTAACTCCTAAAACCCCGGAGAGGGGAGAGATCCTGTCACTCCACACGCGAAGGTGACATTTGAAAGACTCAAACAAAACCACAGCACTAATAAGTCACCTGATGAGGGAAATGGAAAAGAATTGCACAAGAGCAGCGAACAGCAGCTGTCCGAGCACGCAGGGCTGTGTCCCTGTCAGACCCCGAGGGGACACCCGGCGCTGCCACCTCCAGAGCTCCCCGCAGCCCAACAGGTGCGGCCGGGCCGGCGCGGGGAGCGGAGCGGCCGCGGGGCTCGGGGGTGCGGGCACGGCCAGCCCGTCCCCGCGGGCACGGCGGGCCTGCGGCGGCGCCGCTCGGCACAGCCCAGCGGGGCTCAGGGCGCCGCGATGGGCGGGACCTGTCACCGCAAGGCGCCCGGAGAGGCACCTCGCTGCTGGCGGGACAAGGCAGCTACCGCGCTCCCCCGAGGAACAACAGCCCCGCATCCCCCCGGGGCCGTGCAGCCGCGGGGCTGCGCCTGTCCCGCCGGCACCGCTCGGCTCGGCACGGAGGGAGGGAGGCAGGCAGGGCAAGGGGGGCAGCCACGCCGCGCCGGCGCGGCGCCGTACTGACCTCCCCGAACTGCAGGGCGGAGACGATCATGAGGACGAGGCCCCCGAGGCAGAGGCAGGGCCCATACCTGTGCGACAGGCAGGTATAGGTCTGGCGCTGCAGGAGCTTTAGCAGCATGGCCCGCCGGCGGCCGCCGCCCCGCACGGCCCGGCCCCGCTCCCCGCGCTGCCTGCGCCGGGCGGGGCCGCCGGCCCAGCGCCCGCCCCGCTTCCGGCAGCGCCCGGCGCCGCCTGGCGGTGGCGGAGGGGCCGCGCTGAGGGAGCGGCGCTGCCGGAGCCTCACGGGGGGAGCGGCGCTGCCGGCCCCTCACGGAGAGAGCGGCGCTGCCGGCCCCTCACGGAGAGAGCGGCGCTGCCGGCCCCTCACGGAGAGAGCGGCGCTGCCGGCCCCTCACGGAGGCGGCGAATCGGCCGTTCCGTCGCTGAGGGCTTGTGGACATCGCGCTGATGCGTGCTGAGATATTGAATTTAAGCGGTCCGTGCGTGTTATGGCACAGGAATGAAGTGCGGGGATGGGTTTGTGGGATGGGAATGGGCAGGCTGGAGAGGGTTACTGAGTTCTTCAAGAACAGCTCTTGAGGAAAAAACACAAAAAAACAGTTAGCGAAACCAGCTACTCTCTGGTAGCTTACACTCTGCCATGAAGTCCAACCTGCTCGCTGCTGTTGCCATCGCCGCTGTCAAACACCGATCGGGCAGAGGCACTGCTGGTGGCCAGATGTGAAAAATGCGTGTTATATGATTGGTTTTTCGCACATATTAAAATGAATATTATATGTGTTATGTTAGAAAGTTATGCTGTATTAATTTTCTTAAGTAGTGTGTTAAATACAGTTTTAGGTTATAACTTTAGTTTTAGGTTATATAATGTTAAAATAGAAACTATATATGTGAGATAATTTTTTAAGGAAGGAATGAGGTACTCGCGCCAGACAGCAGCCACAGGACACTGAAATCTTTCAGAGAAAGAGAGTTTATTGCTCCTTTATCAGAAGAAACGAACTTCTTCCCACCTCGCTTAGCCCTGAAGATGCCGTCAGGATTTAGAGGAAGAAGCTGACACTGACCAGACAGAATCCTGTGTTTGAATGGAATTTATGCATGAGGTGTATGAATATGCAACAGGCTATTGGTTTTAAGGGTTAATCCTCTGTTAACCTGTGTCCTTTTTCAGGTTTATTTTGCCCAGAAAAGGTACCCGACCATCCGTAACTCTGTTCTTATTGTCTCGTATTGTCCTAATCTCAACTGTTCTCTAGTTACATTACTATTTTTATAACCATTTTATTCCTATTAAACTTTTAAAATTTTAAAAGCAAGTGATTGGCCTTTTTCACACCAGAGCAGAGTGACGAGGTGTCAGAGGCCTGCAAGAGGCCCGGCATAGTAGCACCCATCTCTGTAGTCTACCCCTGCATCCAAAGGTCTTCTAAGTATTTCTTAAAACTCCCCGCAGTGACTTTTCCGAGTCGCACCCATGGTCCTTGCGATCCTGTATTTCCTGTGGGAAGTAACAATGCCTGACCCTTTCCAGAACTTTGTCCCAGTATATTTATACAGTGGTAGTCTGAGAGGACTACCATGGTTGTACTTTAAGAAATGACCAAGAGGGCACAGCTCTTTGGCACATCTCTCTCGAGCCACTGAACCCTCCTATTTATTCTTTAGTGTCACAGCATTTGTCTTTCTCCAAGGTGAGAGGAAAGCTCCTTACAAACAATTTGATTGGGTGAAGGGATGGGTGTTCACATGTTTGAAATGGGGCTTAGGGCAGGTTTGCTGCAGAGCCCAGACAGCTTGGCTCCTGGAACAGACAAGGGTCTGCACAATCCTGAGTTTCTAAACTTTGGGGTAAAATAGTAGGTTCAAGGGGGAATATGTGGTCGGCAGTTCTGGCAGGCTGTACCTTCCGTGAAGCTTTAGCCAGTGGGGAGAGGAAGGGGGCAACATGCAGCCAGGAGTTTTGGATAAAAGGAGGCTGCGAGGCTGTGCCCTGGGAAACCTCGAGAGAGCAAATCCCATGGCTGTGTGCTCTGGTGCTCTCTCCTTTTATTCAAATAAGGTTGCAGGACTCTTCTGTCTCCTTTTTGGACATAAACCTCTGGAATTTGTGGATTTTCCTAACAATGGACCATAGGACAGGATGACGAATTCACCAGGGGTTACCTGAAGAGCCTCAGAATCCTTTTCAGAGTGCTGTGTTCCTCCTCCTTGTGTGTGTTATCAGCCTGATAATACTTATTTGGCCCTTCATGATAACCCAGCCTTCTACTTGTGGTACACAGAAGACTCTATCTAAACTTTTCTCTCCTTTGTGTTCTCACCTATGTGCTGAAGTACTACCCTAGGGGAATATAATCTTTGCTCACCTGCCCCTCCTGCTCAAACACTGTGCTATTATTATTATTAAACTGTTATTACTCAGCTATTATTACTTCCTAGCAGCACCTCTTTACCACTGCCTACAGCACTGTGCCAGTGATGGCCTGGTATCCTGGGTCAGCAGACTGAGGTTTTCATTGACAACTGAGGTATAGCACATATGCAGATTCTGGTCAAAAAAAATCTATTTCTGGTCAACAATCCAGTGTAAATGCAGAAATGAAACTGACTTTGCTGAAAAGAGGAAGATGAGAGACATATCACCAATGTAAAGCAGAAAACCAGTCAGGGGAAGCTGAATTACTTCAAGACCTGGGTTAATAATTAGTACAAGGTGTGAGATGATGCATTTATACAGACTAATAAATATTTCCAGATGATACCAGTGTGATAAAGCCATTAAAATTCACATAATCTTTAAATTATTTTTTAAAACTATCAGACAAAGCATACCTACCATTAGACACAGAGATAGAAAAAGCTGCTGAACAAATCATGATGGCACTATATCTGTCCTTTCTTGTAGAATACTTATATTCAAAGAATATATATCTAAACTGAAATTGGTGCATGAAAAGGAACAACTAGATCCTTCTTTCTAAAGAGACACTTAAAGGTTTTGACTTGCTCACATCACAGAAATGGAGATCAGAAACTTGCTTAAACTAAATGCAGTACAGTCACGAGGTTAAAACAAAACACAGGAAAACTCAAAGCAAACAAAACAAAACACAAAAAGGAGACAAAACCATGTTCTGAAATATATTTCAAACAGGAAGAGCAGGAATACCTATCAAGCCTTGAGAGATAGCGTAACCAATGACAGGAAACAGGGCTCTATACTCCAGGTGTTCCTGTATATTCCATTTTGCCATGGACTCATAGTCTGTTCCTGTCTTCTGTCCATCAAAGTTTTAATTATTCCAGGTGAATGAGGTTGTTTGGTCTGGAGAAGAGGAGGCTCAGGAGGGACCTCATTGCTCTCTGAAAGGATGTTGTAGTGAGTTGGGAGTTGACCTCTTCTGCCATGTCTGAAGTGAAAGGATGAGAGGAAATGGTCTCAAGATGTGCCAGGGGAGGTTTAGATTAGGTATTAGGGGGAAAAAAAGTCACTAAATAACTGGTCAGGCACTGGAGTAAGTTGCACAGGGAGGTGTTAGGGTCACTGTCTCTGGGAGTGTTCAAAAGGATGTGGCACTTGAGGATGCATATTAGGGGTGGTTATGGTGGGTTGATGGTTGAACAGGAGGATCTTAAGGGTCTCTTGCAACCTTGATGATTCTGTGATTCTGTGAAAGGCATGGAATAGGGGTGAAAACAAGCCCCCCCTCAGCTTGCTAATTATTGGCAAGCTATTAAGGTACGCATGCCAGATGCATGCCCTAATACCTTTTGAGACAATCTGTCAAAGTGGCTGGGATTATTCTATGTCTATCACTAGAAATTATTTCCAGACTTAAAACCAGATGAGGGGCCTTGTATCTTTTTGCAGCTGTCTTTTTGGGCATGTGTCTGAAAGGAGCAGGGTTCAGGCCAAATTCTTCTGTTTTCACATTTTATCTAGTGCGCTGCTTGTGCAGTTCTCCAGGTGAGAACTTGATAATTGTATCCAAGAACTGAGTACTTAACTTTCTCCATTTCTCCCAGTCGCTGGAGATGCAAATGAACACAGATGTTCTGCTAGGAGCAATAAATTCCACTAGATGTCAGGATATGTAAAAATTAGGCGCTGCCTTTATAATCCAACTTATACTTAAGGGCCTTGCCAAGTCGTTATCCATGTAAACCTGGGCTCTTGGAATGATCTGCTTGACTGTTCTTGCATTTGTATTAACTCAAAGGTGCACACAGCAGCACTTAGCACAAAGGCATGCCTCCTGTGGATTACGATGTAATCTAAATAAGCAAATAGTTATAAACACACTTGATCTTGATTTGCTGCAAGTTGTCTTCACCAATATTTTTTCTCTCTTAGCTCTTAGAAAACTGAATTTTTGATGTCTTTCTTACCACAATTAGACCTTTCTATGGAAAGGGTAGAAGCTACTTTGAAAAGGAAAGTAATATTTTCTTTCTTTTAACAGGAATGGAGATTCGGTAATCGTCAAAATCTTGAGGAACGCAGAATTTCTTACTGGACATGGTAAACTTATCCAGTAGTAGTTCTTTCCAGGTCTTTTGTGTTCTCATTTGCTGGGAAAGGAGAACAGTAGGAGCTAAACATCTGAGGCAACAGTGTAATTATCTTTGGTTGAGGCAAAAGACCAGAAATAATCAACCAAGCATCTCAAGCTTTTCTGTTAGCCAAGAATATTATTCACTGGACATTTTATGAATCTTTTTCTAAAGAAAAGAGAATTAACATCAACATAAGTTTTCTGTATTTGTCCCTGTATGGTGTCTTTAATAAACATGAATTAAACTTGTAGCACTTCTATGAGGCAAAAATTACTGATCACAAAGGTAAAGACAAAATTCAGCAGGTTTGATGCCTGTTCCACTTGAAATGGGAATTTTCACAATACAGGAGATAGCTTCTTGTACTCTGAAGGCTCAGCAGTTCACTCTTAGGGGTTTTGGTTTCATTTATGAGTGCTCTGAACTTGTGAGCATTCAGAGGTGTCTCAAGTCAGGCAAGTAAAAGTTCAGAGTAGAGGGGCAGTGGGGCTTGCCTGTGGAGAGTTTGTCACTACTCTGAAGAGCACTCTCTATGGAAAGGAACTGGGAGATAATAGGGCCTTTCTAGGGCTTCTCTCCCTGCCACTCCACCCTCCCAAAAACCTATAATATCTGTGCTTCTGAAACTTAAAGCAGTAGCCTTAGGCATACTGGGATTAACAGCTTGGTATGGCACTGTGAATTTGGTAGCACCTCTATCCATCAAATACAATAATTAAATCACATTAGTCACTCAGAACATAAAAGGGTAAAAGATGGTGACTGAGCAATGTTCTATCCTTCAACACATAATCTCATTTTGACTCACCATTTACAGAGCTCTTAGGCTTTGGTGAGACCCAATGCCACAGGCATTATCTCTAAAATAGAGATTGAATATAAGTGATTGATTTCTGAGAGACACTGCTAGACCTCACTGCTGTGTCTTGTAATGGATTATCTCTTAATCAGTCTAAAGTAATTTTAGACTCATGAGCAAATGCATTCTAATTATATGCAGCTAGTGAGAGTTTTCACTTAGTACTGCTGCAAATTGGAGATTTTAAAAATTGTGCTCAGTATTTCAGTACTTTTGAAAACCCTCAGATGTTCAGCTCCCAACCCTCTGGACCCATATGCAAGGAACATTTATGACTTTTTACTTGAAAATTCACTTCATAGAATATGGAATCCTTTTTTTTTTCTTTTTCTTTCATATCCATTTCTCTACTGGAAAGAAAAATTATCTCTGAAACATCAGTCAGTTACTGCTCTTTCCAGTTCCTTTTTTATTTGTGCAGATACTGGAAAGAATATTTAAAATAACCTGAAGAGCATAGCTGGTATAAATGAGGTATAACTAAAGAGAAAACAGTAGTATCTCAGAAACAGATGAAAAAGCTGTGCCTAGAGAGCAAAGGACTGGAAAAATGCCATTTGAAAAATCTCTGAAAGTGAGCATCTAGATGAATCTGAGGCAGCATGTGCACCTGGCAGCAGAATCAGATTTTCTAAGCATAATATTCGCCAACATTTTACTCTGAAAGATCTGTTATTTCCTGCACACTCCAAACTAAAATAATAAATGCTTGCAGAAAGCCAGAAGAAACCTTTTGAAACTCTGCAGAATCTGGCATTTGCTCTTGGTTTTGGTTGGTTTGGGGCTTTTGTTGTTTTTGTTGGGGTGTTAGGGTTTTTGTCCTTGGTTTTCTTTATAATAAGCCTTTTTTTTTTTTTTAAAGGAGATATGCTCTTAGCAATGGTAAACTAAAATTTAAATAGACAGTGGCTTTCAAATCAACTCATCTCTGTATGTCTGTTTCCAAAGTGCCTAATGAAGTGGATGAAATATCCTGGAAAATCTCCCCAGGCCGTGATTTAATGTATTTTATGTATATTAGGAAATACATGAATGTAACCTTATTTTATAAATACTAAATTACATCATTCTTTTTGAAAAGATACAGTTGGAGTTCATTATCCTTGATATTTAACCATCATTGCAACAAGAGTAGAATGGAATAGGGTAGAATAGAATTTCTCACAGTGGTCTGCTTCTATGAAATGTTTGATTATTCTAAAGGTTAAAAAGGTATTATATTTTACTTTAACACTGGAAACACAGAGCCTTTAGTATACTGATGGCATTGTTACATCATAGTGATGGAATTTATGTTTCTTTTGCTAATCCTGCCAGGTTGCAATGGCACAGAGAACAGACTGTATAGATTTGATGGTTGAAATGGGCAGGGTACTCTTTTAAATCCACTCAGCAGCACACAGCAGAAAATAGTGGAGGTGCTTTTAGTAATTTACAGTGGTCAGTAGGATTTTGTGGCTGTATCAAATAACGTGCACCTTTTACATCACAGAATGTGAGATGGAGACACAGAACATTAGAAGAGCATCTAATTTTGGTTAGTTAGCTCTCCATCATTTGGTATGGATGACAGTATCAGACAGAGGGATTGAAAGGACCTCTTTAGGATGAACAATTTCCTTTGCTGGTTGAAAATATACTTTTATGTTTAAAAATGCTTAAGAGACTACATAGAGAGTAGAGTGGGAATAATTGCTACAATACCTTTTTTGGAAAGCCACATTAGCTGTTGTTCATATCTATTTTGTTTCAGAACAGAGAGACATAGAATTGTTTAGGCAAGAAAATACCTCTAAGACCATCGAGTCTAGCCATTAACTGCTGCTCAAGAGTGTGAAGGAGCTGGTACAGACCAGACACAGGTATGGTTCATGATCTTTCCTCTGGGACTGGATTGTTCCTCAATCCAAAGTTCCTCAAACAAAAAAGAAGCAGTGGTGCTCCACAGGTTATCACAGTGCTCATTGCCAGCTACAAAGCTGAGCATTTGTTTATGCCTCATGATACTGATTTCACTGCATTTTTACTGAACAAGAACAATCCTGCCTTTTTTTTTCACATTATTTGTGGCCATAACAGATTTGCTATGCTGCACCACCCTTTGATATTGAAGAACGATGAAGGACATGGACAAAGGCCAAGAAAGGATGGGAAGAAGAGTTTGTTAAAACTGAAAAGACAAAATTGAACACAATGTTTAGGCTTTGTAAAACACATTTTACTAGGTTTGTCTGTCTGTTACGTATGTATCAGCTGGAATCAAGCGGTTTCAACATAAACAGATTTCACAATATTTCCCTGAAGCACACGTAACAGCTCCTCCCTCTGGCCCTGTTAGACCTTGGTGTCAGCTGTGGCCAGACAAATGAAAAAGGAAACTCATGAAAGAAGCAAACAGTAATGCAGCCAGCAATGTGCAAAGCAGGGCATGCAGGAAGAAATAATTGAGTGCCCTATATTTAACAATATGATGCAGTAAAGGTAGACAAACCAACATCCCTAAATTGTGCTGGCAAATCAATATTAACATATGGAAATACAATCGGATTTTTCAGGAGTGGGTACTACCCATTTCCAGGACATTTTTTCTCAACATCATTAGCCACTTCAGATGTTGAGAAAAAAAAATATATTTGATAGCTTTTCCTAGGATTGATCAAATTCTCTCTGATTGGTGTCTGATTTCATTAATCCCTTTGCATTCTAATTTGACTCAAGTCATGAATTTCATTACTTTCTCCTAATCTTCAGCAAGCAACTTACTGCCAGCTACTATGTACCACTAAGAAAACTGCAAAGGTATTTCTTTAAGACGACAAGTCCACATAAAAAGCTCCCATTTCACTTTGAATGATTTACTTTTCACTAAAAATGTGCTTCTACAAAAATGTACTGCCAAAATTCTCAAAATGCCAGAGCCAAATTCTCCTACTAACTGCTTCAGCATGTTCACTACCTCATTTAGAGTGAAGGACAACAAAGCCACTGGAGAATGGTTCATCTGCAGCTAAACAGTCTCTCTCTTGCTCTTTATAGCCCGTGTCAGTCTACAGCTCATGCATGCTGGAAACAAAGATTTCTCCCAATAAACATTTTATTTGAAAAAAAAACCACCCAAGAAGTAACTGAAAATACAGAGTGGAGTAGTAAAAAATACGCATTTTGAGAGCTAATTTTCTCTAGAAATTCTGGAATAAACCTTTTCACACTTCATCAGTATTGCAAGATATTCCATCCTTCACCAGAGAAAGCTTCTATTCATTTTTGGTTTTGGGGGTTTTTGGTTGGTTTGTGCGTGTGTGTGTGTGTGTGTGTGTGTAGTTTTTTAAGGTGTGTTTTTGTTTGCTTTCTTGTTTTGGGGGTTTTGGGATGTTTTTTTATTGGTTGGTTGTTTTTTGGTTTTGTTTGGTTTTGGGTTTGGGGTGTTGGTTTTGTTTTTGTTTTTTGAGTTTTTTGTTTGGTTTGGTTTGAGTTTTTTTGAGAGATGAGATTACACAATTTCAACCCAGTAGTTACCTCTTCTCATTCTTAAGAGATCTGTCAGTTTTTGACTTGTCCAATCTTTTTGACAGCTGAGACATATTTTACCTGAATTGTGGTTGGGCATTTAGATATAATCTAGCTATATACAGGGGGGACCCAAAATAAATGGAGCAAAATAAACCATCTCTTAAACAGTAACACCTGAAAACTGCCTTATAAATAAATCCCATTACCTTTTAGAAATATTAACACCATGCCATGAATGCCTCACAGCACTAAGACTTCACAGAGGTTTTGGATTGTTACTATTGCTACTCCAAACTTCCTGTTAGAAGTGAAAATAGTTTACACATGCTTTTATTGCTGAGAGAAGGTTACAGATACTGGCACATGACCAAAGAGGAAGAGAAGAGATACCACAAACCAGCTTGAACTCTTCACACAGGAATCTGAACAAGTTACAGACAGTATATTTGATTCCTTCTATAAATGTATTTCTGGTGCAACCTGTGTTAATAAACCAGTTATTAACCAGTTGTTAATAAAAGAATTTAGGTATTACATTCACAGATTGACTGCTTTTTTTCCTAGTGCTTGTGTGTAGCAACAGGTCACAAGAAGTAGCTGAACAACATCTCTCTTGCTCTCATTCCAAACTTTTACTGCTTACCATTTTCTTGTCTCACTTGTTCTTCCATGCTTCCATCTTCCAGCAGGTTCTTTCCCAAATCAGGGAAGTAAATGCTACTGTAACTATTCTGTACACATTCAATGTAAAAACCATACAAAGATATTAAAAACCAATATGTTTGGGGAAGGAGATTCTTCTAACCATGTCTTTCATGTTACAGGTAATTCCATAATGAATGAGTTTGGAAAATACACATATTATGAAGAATATTCATATACAAAAAATATAAAATCCATGGAAACCATATTTTGAGTAAAGCAGGAGAAAAGAGGAGATGCAAGTACCAGCAGCAGATGCTGGTACTTGCATGTCCTCTTTTAGCCCAAAGGCTATTTTAGATTTCTTCCATTATTATTTCCCTACCTTCATATATTTTCAAATCGCTGACATGGATGTGTTATTATTTGCACACCTTGACATATTTATTTTTTCTAATAATTCTGATTTGAAGTAGTCTGATCATTTTGTTAAATCACAGAATCATAGAGTCATAGCAGGGTTTGGTTCAGAAAGGGCCATAAAGATGTCCTAGTTTGAACTTCACTCCCATGGGCAGGGACACCTCCCATTAGACAAGAGAGCTCAAAGCCCCATCCAGGCTGGCCTTCAACAGGGCATCCACAATTTCTCTGGCCAGCCTGTCACAGCATCTCATCACCCTCAGAACGAAGAATTCTTTCCTAATATGTAATCTAAACCTACCCTCTTTTGTTTAAAGCCATTTCCCCTTGTGCTGTCACTACAGATCTTGGTAAAAAGTCTCTAGCTGTCATTCTTCTAAGCCCCATTTAAATAATGAAAAGATGCATTGTGTCCTGGAGCCTTCTCTCCTCCAGACTGAGCAACCTCAGCTCTCTTGGCCTTTCTTCAATAAGGGAAGAAAGTCTATAATTTCTGTGGCCCTCCTCTGGACCCACTGTAACAGGTCCATGTCTTGTGCAAGAGACCTCAGAGCTGGATGCAGTGTTGCAGGTGGGGTCTCACCAAAGCAGAGAAGAGCAGGGGGGCAGGATCACCTTCCTCAGCCTTCTGGTCATGTTTCCCACGTTTTCATACAGCCCAAGATAAAGCTGGTTTTCTGAACTGCAAGTGCACACTGATGACTCATATCTAATTTTTCATCCACAATAATCCCATGAAGTTATATTAAGATCCACAGTTATTTTATGTTTCTATACTCCTAGGGTTTTAATAGAATTTATTGAAAACAAAATGAATTAAAATGCATAGACTTTCTTTGAAGTAGCACACTAGTGTTCTCAAGTCCAGTAAATAAAATTACTCTTCGCAAGTTTGTGAATAACCTGTATTTGTTACTCCATGCAGCTTCTAATGAACATGCTTCTTTAAAAAATGATGCATCATTAAAAATGCATCATTTAAAAATTATTAAAGATCACTGCTCAAATTTTACAACAGAATTATAAAGAAAATGAAACATAGTGTGAGCTGCAATAAATGTTTACATAGCAACGAGAGCCTTTGCTAGTGATCACCAAACAGTCATTTGCCACCTGCTTGAGCCAAATGTGTCCATTTCTTTCACTCCAAATAGTGTTCAGGCATTTCAAAAAGTCATGTGAATAATGTAAATACTCAACTCACACTTTAGAGTAATTTATTTACTACTTACAAAACTAAAGGTGGTACAAGGAACTTGCAGAACTGTGGATGGAACATTTTTCCAACAATGTGACTTAAATGTTGTTGCAGTAAAATAAAGTGAATTCCATCCTCTTTTTGCAAGGGACCAAAACAAAATATTAAATTACTGATATAGTAAAAATTAAAATTCTACTGATATAAATATAATTACCATTAATATGTTTCTCCCATTTATTTACCAAAGACACCAGATTTCATTCCTGTATAGTATTTCTTTAATTTTCTGTTACAAGAGGAAAAAAAACCAAGACACCTGATACTGAGGCATAATTACACAGAATTTTTTAAACCAGCATATTAAGACATCTCAAAATTATCTCCCTTCCATTATTTTTGCACCTTTAACATAAAGAGAAACAAACCTGTTCTTCCAGTCAGAAATTTCTGTCACTCAAATTTACTAGAAGGCATATTAGCTGTGGAAATGTGAAGTATGAATTTGTGGCATGGTGTGAGCTATTACACTCATTTATATGTTGAGAGTATGAGCAACTTGCGACTGCCAAGAAGAAGGGCATCGACTACCTCCAGTCTTAGGGGTTGAATAATTTTTTAAAATTAATTTTCTGTACTTGCATTAAGATATACCATCCCTGGTCCTTTTATGTAATTTCTGTCTCCATTCCTAATGCCTTCAAAGGCATGGCAAATACACACCTTGTGTGCATCCACCACAGGGAATGTGCACTGGAGGCAAAACTCTCAATGCATTCTCGGGGAGAGGGGCAGAGCATGCACACACAGGTCTTTGTAGCAGAACGGTGACCTCGAGTTAAGATGCTGGTTTGGAGGGCTGATAACTACAAACAATCGAAGGAAACAGAAACACCCTTGGCAGATTGTCCGTGGCTTCAGGCTAAACAAAAGCGAAAATGCTGAGCACGGCATGATTTTGAATTAAACTATGGTTCCCCTCTAAGCATGTGGAGAAGTGAATTTCAGGGGAAATTTGGAGATCAAGGCTACATTATATGTTTGAAACGAAAGTCCCAGGCGGATGAGTTGGGTGCAGGACTCTGGAGTGGGACTTGCACAGCTTCTGACCTGGTTTCTGTGGCAGTGTGAAAAACGCCAATCACTTGTTTCTAAAAATTTAAAAGTTTAATAGTAATAAAATGGTTATAAAAATAGTAATACAATTAGAGTAATAATAATTTCGACAAATTAAATTAGGACAATATGAGACAATAGAGACAAAGAATTATGGATGCCCGGGTACCTTTTTCTGGGCAGCACGAACCTGAAAAAGGACACCCGTTAACAAAGGATTAACCCTTAAAAACAATAACCTGTTGTATATTCATACGCTTCATACGTGATGTATAAATTCTATTCAAACACAGGATTCTATCTGGTCAGTGTCAACTTCTTCTTCTTAATCTTAACACCGCCTTCGAGGCGGGAAGAAGTTAATTTCTTCTGATAAGAGGGCAAAAAATTCTTTTTCTCTGAAAGATTTAGGTGTCCCGTGGCTGCTATCTAGTGCGAGTGCCTCACTCCTTTCTTAAAAAAAAAAAAAAAAAAAAAAAAAAAAATCCCACTTACATAGCTCTTATTTTAACTACAAAAGTTACCTTTTAACTACAAGACTACACTTATCATACTACCAAATATGTGATGACTGCTATTGATTAGTAGTGCTAATACAGCACTACTAATCAATACATCAAAACACGTGTAGTAAATATCTGCGTAGAGCCGTATCATAGGCACTTTTCACACCGGCGAGCTGCAAAGAGCCCAATGGACCCATTTTTAGCCCTTTTGAAGAACACTGTGAAGGCGCAGTCCGCCAGGAGCGGTCGGGGCAGCATCTCACCGCCCGCCTCCCTGCCCCGCCGGGGCGTGTGCGGCCGAGGAGCGGCGAAAGTTCCGCGGCCAGAAACTCTCCGAAGCGCGCCAGCGGTGCCGGGCGAAGGGGCCCACGGCTGTGCCTGGCCCTCGGGGGCGGGGAGCGCCGCGGAGAAGCGAAAGTGAAGGGAAGGCAGCGCCTTTCCCGGCGGGGCATCCCCGGGTCGGCGGGGCGGCCAGTCGGCGCTGCCCGGCCCTCAGCGCGGCCCCGCTGCCCCTGCCCCGGGCGGCGATGCGGTGCTGCATGCCCGGCGTGGCTTTCGTGCCCGCTCTGCTCGTCTGCTGGTCCTCGGCCGCCTTCATCATCTCCTATGTGATCGCCGTGCTGGCGGGGCACGTCGAGCCCTTCGTGCCCTACATCAGGTGAGGCGGGGAGCGGCCGGGGCGCGGGGTTTGTGTGACCGTGGCAGGTGTCCTGAGGGGCTCCCCTGTGACAGGGGGACACGCCGGGCACTCCCGGCCCCATCACACCTCTGGGAGCCACGGGGCGCAGACGCTTTCCACACAGTCATGGAAAGGACATGGAAGTTTTCTGCTGTAGCCAACGCAGGCCTGATCCTAGAAAAAGTTTACGATTACGTGGTGGAAGTGTAATTTTGTTTGTATAAGTCCAGAACTAGGCCAAAGTGCACCAGATGGTGACTGGACTCAAAGTCCTGTGATGGCTTTTGCAGTAAACACATCCCCACAAACATGCAGTTTTTATATTTCATTATAGGACCAATGGGTTTTAAAGACTTCCCAAGAGATGTCTGGCATCCTTTTTCTCTAAACTTTTTCATTTAAGCGCAATTCTGTGTAAATAATTCTTTATGCGTGGCTTATGTTAACATTTAAATCTAAACTATGAAGATGTTAGTATTTATTTCTCAATAGATTGAAGGCTAGCCAGAAATCCAAGAGTGTCTCTGATTCTCTTGGAAGACCTAAACAAGGTTATAAAATATATCTTTCTTAGCCAGGACATCTAAACAAGATTATAAAATACATCTTTCAAGATGCATCTAGACCTAATTCTTTGAAGGACTTTTTGGGCATGCACAGTTTCAGAAGACTGCTAACCTGATTGGCACATAGAAGAAAATTTGATTGAAAATTAGGGCTTGTCATCATAGGCAAGAGCAAATGACACCACAACCCACAAGATAGCTGAGCTTCATTCAAATTGAGCCAGAGAAAGTTGGGCTTCATGTTTATATTAGAAAAACTTTTTAAGACTCTCTGCACAAATCTGGAAAGCTCTTGGAAAGCTTTGTTCTTGTACTTGAACAAATACCCTACTGCTCATCCTTGATTACACACAAACCTTTAATAACACAAAAGTGCTTGTGATCAGTGCTATTTTTCCAGTATTAACTAACAAAATTTAATCATTTGACATAATTGTACATGGTTTGTGCTCAGAAATATTTTGAGATCCTGTAGTAGGAAGTTTGACAAATTATGTTTCTTATGTTGGAGCCATGTAATAGAATAAAATATATTAGAGAGAGGGATGTGGTTTTTTATGTATAGTTTTGTTTGCAGCTAAGTTTTTAGCAGCCCGGGTATCTTAATTGTGTCATTCTTTCTAAAAGGGATGGACCAAACCTTTTAAGTCACAACTGTACAATTCTAGGGAATGTATCACAGCTGCCACAGTTATATCAACTTAATGGGATAGCTCCCTTTAAACATTGTTCTTATCCTTTAGCTATGGAATCACAACCAAAGTCCATATGCCCTAAAAAAACCTAAACAAAACTAAGACATAAGAGGCTGCACCAGTGATTCCCACTCACATTTCGGTCCCTCTGCATTTACTAGTAAAGCTTTTTAAAAGTCTTGTTTATGTTACATCCTTTTAACACCACATTTGAACTAAGAATATATGTTGACTATTGGTGAAGCACCTGCAACAATTCTAGAGGCATGTGGTCCAAGCATAAGAACTTCATAGAAGATGTGTTTGGAAATAATACAAGGTTTTCTTCTAAGTACTCAGGACAATAGTCATGCCATGTTCATATTCTTAATTTGCAGGTCATTGCTTTAGGCTAAGAATATGATTCATGTGATTGAGAATGTGATTTAGTAAAACTAAGAGTGTTAAAAAAAGAGGAAGAATGTTGCAACCTCTCAGTTGTGCAATATCTTAAAATGAAGTATAAAAATTAAATAGAGCTTGTATGGGGAAATTCCAGTTACACAAAAGAGAAGAATACTTACATACTTGAGTTGAACGTTTCTGTAATTCTTACACTCATTCCCCAAGTACTCTGTGTATGCCTTGAAGTAACATTAATTTTATTTGCTTACAATGTAGCAGCTGTTACAGAGAGAGAGAGAGAGAGAGACCACACCTAAATTTGTCATTGAGGCTGGGCTAATGTCCCATCAAGTAAACCATATAAACACAATTCTTGGTAGATAAAATGAATATGATTTTATGTTTTCTAGCAGCTGAATCCTAAAAGATGATGAGTTTGGGCCAAAATTAGTCCTATTACTCACACTGCTCAAAATCCAAACCAATCTGGATGTGCTGGGATGGCTGTTTGCTTGTTTGAATTCTCAGTAAAGGAGTAAAGGAAATTTTCCTGAAAGTATATGTTACCAGTTGGTACCTCTGGAGTAATCAGAAACCCTGTTGATGGAATAGAATCTTCCTATTTTAAAAATTTGGGTCTTCAGTTTGAAGAGAAATAGTTTATGATGGCTCTGAAGAAAATTCAATCACGACGAGTCTTTTGGGCCTAAAATATTTATTCCTTTTGTCCTTCACCTTCTTGTCTTTACACTCCTCAGATGACTGTTCATTTTCAAAATTCTTCTGCATGAGATAGTGACACAAATGCTGTCATTTTCATACAGGGTTCCTCATCTTTTCCATGGTGGTTGAGCTCACCTATGCACCAGCTCAAACAAGTGAGCACATTTTTGTTTCAAATATGCCATTTCCTTTTTTCTTTTTCATAAAAAGGAGGGGACTGTCACTGATAACTTTTTTTGCTAATCTTTTTTTTTTCAAAGCAATAGACTTAAAGAAAAATGAATATGAATCCAAGTATTCATTTAGTTTTTCAAATGCAAAATGTAGGATTAAGAAGATTGTGTCCTTAAAAGTCCAGTGCAGTACTTTGTAAATAGATTATGATATAATATTCCTGGTATGAATTTTCTTTACAACACAATCTAAGATTGTTGAGTTTAAAATTCCCCAACAGCAAAAATCACCTATAAACCTTTAACTTGAGAAAATACTTTGCTAAAAAATGGAGTTCAGTGCAATTTCAGGTTATTTGGTTTGCTCCTACAATGCGTTCCAAGAACTTCAAATGGCTTTCTATGTGTGTGCCAATTCCATTCTCTTCTCACCTAAAGCCCTTCAAAAGCTTTGAAGTGATTACAGTCCTGTACTTACCACAGAGTGGTTTCTGATTTGAAAAAGTCCTTGAAGATTGTCACAAGTGGCCCACATTTCAAATGTACTCCTTTGTCGTGTTAATGAAAACACTCCAGAAACAAAAGGAAAGGTTCAAGGTTAAAAAATGGCTAAATGAAACACAAATTAAGATGATTTTCAGGTGTGTCAAACAAACAAACAAACAAACAAACAAAAAGACTCAGTTTACTGTTTTCATCAATTTCACTGTCAAAGAGAAACAAGATTAACACAGACTACCAGCTGGAGCAAGTCTTCAGAAAGCATTACAAAAAGAAAATTCAGGTGAATAGGGATTCCCAATGCCTGACAAGTCATAAAAACTTGTCTAAAAGCTTGGTCCAGACAATTTTTGTTGTCTGAGAATTTGGAACCAATCTAGTGAAAAGAAATATATTAATTTTCTCTATTTTTTTCCATCAGCTTTTCATAGAAAAAGATCTTACCTTTATCCTAAGCTTCCTCCTGTTGCTGATAAATCATCTTAGCAACTTTTCTTAAACAAATCCTTCTATAAGATAGAAGGGGTTGGAGAGCAAATACGAATTTCTAAAACAATCAAGTCATTTGAGATGGTCATACTCTTCTGTCCTGAACTTTACAAAATTGTCAAAATCCTTGAGAGTGATTGCTAAAGTAGAAAGTGCTTTCTCTTTTGCGTGTGGAGAGCATTCATGCTGAGGTCATTTTGGCTGTACTCAGTGGTAGCTTCAGAATCTTAGCACGGAAACCTAATCCAGCCTCACTGCTGGAGTGAAGAATATTCATCTTCTTGCATGACATTAAAAAATATCCCTAGCCAGTACCTACTTGTCCCATTATACACAGAATCAACAAAGGTTGGAAAAGACCTCTGAGGTTACTGAGTCCAGCCTGTGACTGAACTCCACCACGTCAACCAGACCATGGCCCCAAGTCCAGGCTTTCCTTTAGCATTTCCAGGAATGGTGACTCCACCACCTCTCTGGGCAGTCCCTTCCAGTGTCTAACCACCCTTTCTGTGGAAAGTTTTTCCTAACATCCAATTTAAATCTCCCTGGACATTTCCTCTTGTCGTATTGCTTGTTACCCAGAGGCCACCCCCAGCGTGGTTACAGCCTCCTTCCAGGTGGTTGTAGAGAGTGCTAAGGTCACCCCTGACCCTCCTCTTCTCCAGGCTGAACACCCCCATCTCCCTCCACTGCTCCTTATCAGACTTGTGCTCCAGACCCTTCCCCAGCTCTGCTGCCCTTCTCTGGACACACTCCAGTCCCTCAATGTCTTCCTTGCAAACTCACAGCAGCACTTGAGCTGTGGCCTCACCAGAGCCAAGAACAGGGGAACAGTCACTGCCTTGCTCCTGCTGGCCACACTGTGGCTGATAGAAGCCAGGATGCCACTGGCCTTCGTGGCCACCTGGGCACACACTGGCTCTTTTTCAGCTGCTGCCAACCAGCACCCCCAGGTTCTTTTCTGCTGGACATTGTTGTGGTCAAAGTGTAGGACCCAGGCCTTGGTCTTGCTGAACCTCCTTCCACTCATCTTGGCCCATCAATCCTGCCTGTCCAGAGCCTTCTGCAGAGCCTTCCTACACTCAAACACATTGATGCTCCCACTCCAGGAGAAAGGTTTGTTCTCAGAATCCTTTCTCGGTGTCCACTAAGCTTTGCCATTAGCCAAAACCCTCATGTGTTCACATAGTAGAGTTTTTGGGTGCCTCTGTTCAAACACACTATCCTACCTCTTGGTGCTGCCCAGTAACTGAAAATTTAGCTCACACTCAAATTATGTAAAGATTGAAGAAGATATTTTTCCATTGGTTTGACCAACACAACTTGATCAAATACATATCAACTGGTTGTATGTTAAACAAGAAAAAAATGGACATCAGAGAGGAAAAAATAATAAAAAAGAGGTGGCAAGATCACAGTACTGTTCTTTCAACAGAGCACTCACCTTCCATAGAAGAGTTCTGCTTGAGCTCACATACTCCCAGGAGTAGGCTCATTCTGTGAGGGAAGGGCATTCTCTGGGGTGGGTGTTTGCACTTACGTAGGGAAAAGATGGGAAAGGACTCTATGGTGAAGGTTCCATTTTCTACAAAACAAATGCTTTGTGTATATTATGTCTTTCATATATATAGATGTCCATGTAGATATGTATATAAATTCTGTAGATATTCTCACACTCATTCTCCCTCTCTCTGTCCCAGTGAACTTCTAATTTTTCCCTGTAAGGGTGAAGTGTTTCATCAGAAGAGACTTACAACACCTTGGAGATAGAGTACTCTTAAGCTGTATCTACATTAGTAAATTAAACAGTTCCTGGGAACATTCCTGGGCATGGAACACAATTTCTCTCATAGGGTCAAGTCCTTTTAAAGAAATTAAACCAAATTGTCTCACATTTTAAGATAGTGACTGCCATTAGATAAATTTTACTCTATCACAGTGTTAATTCAGCAGATAAAAGAAACATTAATTCTGAAATGTCATTTATGTAATCATGTAATTAATGAGCAAAGTAGTAGTCTGTCACATCTTTGCATATTGCATACAGAAAAAGAAGAAATACAGTTCAAAGAGTATGCTCTTAAAATATGCTTTATTTTTGAAAAGAAGGATTCTCTACTCAAATGGTGCAGCAGAAGGTGAATTGCCTTACACACACAGCAGCAGCTCACTCGAATTCTACTTCTCATGGGATTTCAATTGTCTCATTTATGTTTCACAGGTCTCAATTAACTTTTAATTTGTCTCTCTTCCTGCTTTAGCGACACTGGAACTAAACCTCCGGAGAGCGGTGTCTTTGGTTTCATGATTAATATTTCAGCACTTCTAGGTATGTATAAGGTATTTGGGTTGGCCAGAATGAAGAAATGACAATTAGTGAAAAATTAGTGCCTGCTTTAATTACAGAAATGTATTCAGTATTCTGCAGAAAAATTTCTCCACCAGTATCAGGTAGATGTAAGTAATACCTAGAGAGCTGGGTCCTTAGGAGCAGTTAGTGCAGGCTCAGAGGCACTTGTGCCTCTTCAGAGCACCTCATCAGTGCAAAGTAGTCAGCACACTGGAAATAAAAGTGGAGCAAAGATGGCATAATTACTCTGCAAAAACTCTGCTGCAGGGAAACTTCAGGTTCTAAGGTGCTGCAGGGAAGGGAAGAACAGTGTTGAAGCAACACCTGGTTTTCTCCACAATGTGCCTACTTCTCTACAGAATAACTGATGTGAATCAGGAAGTTTGGCATTTTCTATTATCTTCTAGAGGTTGGAGGATCAAGAGCTGTGTGTCTCTGTATGATGGCCTTAAGGCAAAGTAAACATATTTTACCTTTTATGAGAGCCTCGTTCAGTCACAATTTTGGAGTGTTTCATGTAACCTCATCGTGCCTGGGCAAAGTTACCTGATTTCTTTTTCCATCTATAGATAGGCTGAAACTGTGGTCTATGTTATGGAACTGGGGAATTCAGTCTACAGTTTACTATATCCTGAAGAACCATGATTTCCTAATTCAGTACTGGTGTTTGCCAGGAGTGAACTGCATTTTATGCAGTGACTCTACAAAAAGGAATTAATTCTTCAGACCATCCATCAGAAGGAGGTGTAATTCTGGCACAAGACTGCATCTCAGAGCAGAATAAGGCCTCCCACTTGCAGCTTATGGTTCTTATCTCCCTGAAACATCTGTTCCTAATGTGGAATGGCAATGCCTCTGTGCCCAAAACACCCAGGAGAATGGGATTTAAATTAGTGCTTTTCTTGAACTGATGTGCATTTAGTTCTAGATAGCAATAACCGGCATTTTTAAGACAAAGATAATGAAGTTCCATCTGAAAGTTCATCTGAATTAACTTCTTCATTCCAGCAGAGTTAAAGATGGTATTATTTATTGTATTATGTTTATAATTTTGTTCTGCATGTGTTACAGGAAAAAGTTTGTTAAAATGTAATCATTATGTGATCATTGAACAAAACTTTGTTTTGTTTTTTTCAGCTTCAATTACAATGTACATCAGATATTTATTAATAGAGAAGCAAAATGAATCATCACACTTTGTTAGGTCTTCATGCAATATGTTTACATTATGTGTGGGATTGATGGGCTGCACTGGAATGGGCATAGTTGCAACTTTTCAGGTATGACCATAAATTTCATAACAAAAATGAAAATAAAATAAGATTGCTTTACCATTAAAAATTTCAACTAGATAACAGTGATTAACATTATCCCCATGTGGACCCTTGGAAAATGGAATAAGAATGCCTTTCCTGCTCCTGCCTTTTTTCAGTAGCTTTTCAGGAACAGACTTGTTTCCTCCCTATACAAGAGAATTTTCGCTTGTGCAGTTATGCCATTAAGGAGTTTTCTGTGTGCTTGTCTTGTAACAGGTCTGTGCTATATGGATTTTTTTGCTGTAATTTTTTTTTTCTGTGAAAACTTGAATGCAAAAACTTTGCTATTCCAAGTTTAGTTTGCTTATAATCAGGTAGGGCAGAAGAAGTCAGACTAACAAAAGCATCTGTAATTTTGGCTGAATGATGGTATACTCACTAGCAGAATTTTCTACAAAATAAACTAGTCCTACCTGACAGGTTAGAAAACTGAGCACAGCATCAGCCTGTTAAACTTTTGAGTCTGTAGGAAATGGCATAACACGTTTTATCTTTTGATAGAGACATGTAGAACTACTGCTTACTTTGCCAGAAGTAGATATCTCATTACAAACCAAAGTTCCCCCACTCAATGTCTGAAACAAAATTCAATAGGAAGAAAAAAATACTGAAACAAATTATTTATTTCACCTTTTCTAGTGAGGAAGTGAATAATAAGGTAGATTCTGACGCAAATATTAGGACAATTGCACTGAAAGCTTCAGCCTAGAATCAAGTTAAATTTAATTGGCAGGTGGCTTGAGATACTGCCTTAAAATCTGTGGAAACAGCTGCATTTTTTTCTTTTAAAGGATGGTCTACCTTGGACATTTTGTTAAATACCATTGTGCTCCTATAGTGACATGATGACATACACAGAAACTGAAAATAAAGATTGTTGGGCCTTCAACAGCCAGTACAGTTTTACATGTAATGGAAATGGTATTTTCAGACAAAAAAAACCTCTCTGTCTTAGGATGTAACTTGCCCTTTTTAGCTTTGCATCCAGGCAGTGTGTGTGGATTGCAAACACCACAGGTACTGTAGTCTATTCCAATCATATTTTACTTAAAAATATCCCTGTTCTTATTGATTAGATTTATATGTGGCACAAAAAAAACCCCAAAAGTTGGATGATGCCTGACTGAAAGAGAAACCAAACTCAGTTTCAATAGGGAGAAGGCAAATCAGGAATACAAAATAATTTGTGAGAGTCAGGGATGCAGAAACTTAGATCCTAATGTTTCCAAAGGGATTCCTTGACAGTTATAACACTGGCTCTTATCTAATCTGTGTTGTGTCTCATTGCCAGTCCATAAACTCCTTCCTCACTTAAGTTCTATTTCCTCTGCTTTGACCCTGCTTTCCATGTTAAGTGTAATTTGTAGAAAGAGTTCTGAGCATAATAAGGATCTAATCTAGCTAATAAGCATCTGATATAGCAGATTTTTAATCATCCTTAATTGCCCAAGAAGCTGGAAATGGTGGCGTGCAAGCCTTCAATCTTTTCACTGTATATGTGCAACTAGTGGAGAGTACATTCTGATCCCTATTTGCCAATAGAATAACTGAAACATGAACAGGATGTGAGATTTGCTCAAGGTCAGATGATGTTTCAAGTCAGGAGACCAAAGCAAAGCTGGAATTAGAAATTATTCCCTTAGTATTCAGTTTAGTTCCTCTAATCATTATGTCATGAAGAAAATTTACATTCACGTTCACTACCTGCCAGTTTCTTCAGGAAATAGCAGCTAACCATTGTGCTGATTCCCTTTCCAGGAGCTGGCTGTTCCCAGTGTCCATGACATAGGAGCTCTGGTGGCCTTTGGCTCGGGTGTTGTGTACATCACACTTCAGTCTATAATCTCCTACAAGTCCTGCCCACGATGGAACACTTACTTTGTGTGTCACATAAGGATGGCCATATCTGTCATATCATGCATTGCTTTCATTCCCAGTATCCTTTATGGTGTGTCCCATGGTTTTCCCTTCATGTGTTCATGGTTTTCCTTTCAAGTTAAATCATTGCAAATAAAAAATAAAAACGAGGTCACACTCTTTACTTAGGGCTCTCTAATGTGTATAATACAGCATGTTGAGGCACCATCAATACCATAAAGATGAGTTTTGGGAGCTTCTAAAAAGCTTTATCTCTTATTTCAGTGGTATATTTAAAACCAATGTCCCAGTGTTTTTCACAGAATCATACACTAGTGAAGCAAGAGCAGCTTTCCAACATCCTTCACTCAAAGGGAGGAAGGTCTGAAAAAGGGAGCCACTGCTTCTACAATGAACCAAACACAAAGAACCTAAAAACACAGGTGGTGTACAAGCCTAAGCAGATGATTTTGATCATGCTGCTTGGTCCTTCACCTCAATAGTCACCTCTCTTAAAGCCACACTGCACAACTTCCTGGCTTTTCCCCTGGCAGGCTATAATTAGTCATCTCACTGATTTTATTTGCCTTGGGTGATCTGCAAGTGTTGAAAAGTGACTGCAGCAGCTCATCACATGAGCCAGCCAGCCACAGCCTGCTTTTGGTTCCAGCAGCTGTGAAAGGGCTTTGGAAGAGAGACTCGTTCCCGAGAGGAAGTTGCACAAACAGATCAAGGCACTTACTGTGCATCACTGGAAACCAACATTGTTCCACTTCCAGCAGTGCAGGACTCTGCTTCCATGGCTCTCGATCACAAACGTCTCCCTTACTGTCTGTACTTTGAAAGAACCTACAGAAACCTTCATTTGGTCAGAAATGTGTTTTGATTGCTGTTACCACCTGCCTTGTAATAAGGTGTTTCATTTAATTGTATTCTTAATACCTTGATTTGATATTCTGGCTGTTCAGGGTCTCCTGTGCTACAGAAGGGGAAGATGGTCTTGGTTTTTTTTTTGGTTTTTTTTTTTTTTTTGTAAGCAGACATTTTCATTTTTACTCACTGATATTGCATAGTTTCCTTTACACTGTTTTTCCCAGTGATTGTGTTTGCTTCAAAAATTTCCATGACAAAAATTGATTGGACTCCAGGTGAAAAGGTAAAATCTTACTAGGCAGCCAACTTACCTTGTGTGATATTATTTGGGGAATGCTGTTATATTTATCTTAAAGCACTACAAACATGTCAGAGACTTCAAATAGCACATTATCATGAACAGATCTGTGCAATGCTGGTTTCCATTCACTTCTTCATTAGAAAGATGTCTGCGGTGTGGGCAAGAAAATTTGTCATGGGTGATCAATCTTGAAAGAGTTAGACTTTCATTTTGACCAAGAACTTGAGAGTTTCCCATAGAAACAGACTGCAAAAAAAAAAAAAAAAAATAGTTTTATAGCCAATTTTCTTGAAAATGAGGTTTTCACATGAAACAAGAAGTGGACATATTTGATTCTGTATTTTTGAGGTTTTTTACTATATTGGTTTTCTCAGCATTTTTATCATTCTTTATTAAATAGTCTTTGATACTGCCATAAATATTTGTTATCTGGCCTAAAACATCCTAAAGTTAATTTTAGTTAATTTTTAGTTAATTTTAGTTAATTTTGAATTGATTTCAGCGTTTTCAGAATGACAACTAGGAAAACTAATTTTTCTTTTTGGGCAAATTTTGCTAAAAGGAAGTATTCAAAAAAAAGTTAAATAATGAAGAGAGTATATCCTGCTTGAAGAGCTTAATAAGAGCACACTTAGCAAATGTACCACAACCAAACAGTGGCAAGGCAGCTGTGAGATAAATCTTTGCAAATTTGACAATCTTAGTAATATCTTCGGGGGTTTTGTGGGTTTTTATGTGATGCAAAGATGAAAAAATGGTTTTACTGAAACAGACGGCATATTTGGTGATGGCATGTTAAGAAAGACCTTGCATTCTGTTTGTGTCATGTGACATAGGTTTTCAACAACAGTTTAAAAACAAAAGGCTTGTCAGGAACTGTAATTGAGGGTAGCCCTCCACTTCAAAACATGGTAAGATTTGCTCAGAATTACTGAACTCAGTGGCTCTGAGTGAAAGCTTGGAGCATGGGCACATCAGTAATCTTAACATAACAACCGAATGTTTTCAGGTTTATATTACATTCAACCTCTGTTTTGATACTTTGCTAATTGTAGTTTTCCTCTACTGCCTTTGATGGTACTGCACAAGACTTAATGTAACACATGCACCTTGATAAATTTACTCACCATTCTGTAAAAACAAACTGTGAATTGACTTTTATACGACAGGGATGACAAGTCATAAATCTTACTTGTTGAATTTACAGAAGGAAATGTCTATATCATTTCACCCCTATTTTATTTAGCTGTTTAATTAGAAAATTTGTTTTATATCTCATTCCATCAGGATTATACTTACCATTTTATGAGTGCAATCTGTGAATGGACGGTGGCCTTTGGTTTCATCTTCTTCTTTTTAACATTCATTAGAGATTTTCAGGTTAGTATCTACATATTTTAACAGTGACTAAGTGCTATGAATTATATAACAATGTAATAGAAAATTACCATTCTTTACCTAGATAGATGCATCAAAGGTATACAGAAACAAACGTTACCAAGCACAGAAATTATCTCTGTCTACATAAGAAATATTGTCCCCCTTGATTATAAAACATAAAACTCAGTTTAATAGTTCAATGTGTTTGTTCTTGAAAATTAATAGCAGTCAATTATTTACCACTCTTTTTGTAGAAAGAAGTCCTCTAAATGTGACATAGTAACAAAATAAATGATGCAACTAAAACTTCATTTCTTTCTGCCTGAAGGACTTTATATAATAATCCAAAGCATTTCAATCATTGATTCTTTACACATTTTGCTATATGTTTCCTCACAGTGCAAAGAATATTAAATAATTTTTGGAAAAGTATTGTCACGAAAGCCTTCTGGCTTGGGAAGCTGGATTCAGAGTTAACATATATTTTGCTAACCAATAGCAAACATTTCCATGTCTGTTTAGTTTTGGCTTAGTACTGAATACAACATGGCTATAGGGCTTTTCCTTAATTAAAAACAAAAATTAAAAAAAATAAAATAAAATAAGCTAAGTTCAGCAGAAAAAACCACTTCTTTCATTAAAAAAAATGTTCCAAATTACACAACACATGATCTTAAAGGTATATAAATGCCTTCTAAAACTGATAGAATTATTGAAGAACCATTCCAAAATGTCTGTAACATTTAATGCATGATTTCTGGGGGGAGGTATTTATTGCCAGTCCATCACTCTCAGATATCTACCTATATGATGGCATCTCTTTCATCAAAGGTCAGACTCTTCCCTTGGAGACAGAGATTTGCAGGACAGTGCAGTAGTTCTCAGAATATTTATCGACAATCTTTAGTTGATAATTTTGCTTCAGACACATAAAAAACTTTTACTAAATATAAATATTATGAAAATAAGAGAAAGTGATGAAATTAAACAAAATGAAATTGTGGCCAGTTTAAAATACAGGCTATGAAATAGCATTAATCCAATGTCAGTGTTTGACAATGACAGAAAGATTTTTTAGATTTTACCATCTTTTTGTCATAACAAATGCTCAGAGAAAACCAAATTATTAATTCAGTAAAAAATTCTTGTCACACTCAAAAAAAATAAGACTTTTTTTCTAATTTCCCCCCAGTATTTATTTCACTTTAACACTTTTTTCTTTTGCTTTGTTTCATCTCCTTGTACTTTATATCACAGAACTGTAAAATTAAATTATCTTAAGCTGATCTTCCTTTATTTTTCTTTTAGAGATTTTCTTTAAGGATATCAACAGAAATACATGAAGAATCCTGATAGTGAAAGAACAATATTTTATATCCATGGATATCCTAGGTTTCTTTTTACGTATAGGAAAAGTGGCAGAGGCACAAGGATTGATAAGGTTGTATTAAGAGCCCATGCCATTAACTCTGCACCAGCAACCACTAAAAGATTTTAAAAACTTGGAGCAAGGTTCCTCCTGACTTTTGCAATATTTTGTAATTTTTATATGGTTTAGTATATTAAAAATACTGTAATAAAAGCAATGTCTAGAAGCACCAGAAAATCACTCAAGGACTTGATCTCCTCAGCTCTTCCTTTTGCGACATATCTGTACTTTTTAATTTGCTTTAGTGTGATCAGTAGCATTAGTTTTAAACTTGAGAAAGTACATTTTGCAAAGAGAGAAGTGTAAAGGCAATGGAAATCACTAGGACTGAATTCCTACTCTGTTAAGTTGCAAGGGCCGGAGAAGATGGTGAGAGCAAGAGTGGGCATCTTTGTTTGCAGAAATTTTAGTAGATGGCAACACTATGCTACATATTTCTGATACTGGGCACTGCAATGCAAATGCAAATCCTAAGAGAAATTTAAACTATATTGCTTGAAAAATGTTTTCTAATCATCGCTGCAGTACATGTTGCAAAAATCCACCCCTTTTTCCCTTTTATGCACTGATGACCACAGGAAACAAAGATGGAAGTGAGAATAGAAAGTAAATTTACATTTAAGCATGATGTAATAAAGAGAATTCTTATTGCAATTTTGTTAATATAAAGCAGAATTTTCCAGCCTGTGTTTTAATCTACAATGGAGTGAAGAAGGTCTCAAAAATATTGGTAATGAATGAAAAATAAGAAGAAGTAGTAGTTTTCAGGTACTTAGAAATAAATGTATTAGTATCATATACATAAAACTGAATTAAAAAACAAACCTGGAGAGCATCTGGAATGAAGATATTTGCTGCTATAGACTTCCTTCTGTACTGAAAGACTTGGAAAGGAACTAACTGGCAAGCCAGATGTTACAAGTATCTGCAGGCAAAAGGTTCTTTCATGGACTGATTCACCACCTCCATTCAGTGCATTAACCACTGGTTATGGTTATTGGTTGTGAATTATGCTCTCTGAAAATGTCATTTTCCACACTCTATCACAGTTTATGCAGAAATATTGATGATTTTCAGTTGCTAATATCCACTAACTAATGTGTGTTTGGAGAGTGATGTCTTACGATATCTGTTAATATTTCTTTTAATGTGTATTTTAAACTATTAAATTCAGCTGTTTCACAACTTAATGAATTGATTGTGTTTATAAGTTCTTCAAGATAAAGGAAGGACCTTATGTCTTGCTGATTGGGTATCTTGTAAGGGACACACATTCCTTCAAGTGAAGATCATAGAGGAAAAGTGTATCAACCACAAAAAGTGGCATCATGTTATTTTCAAGGCTCTGTTAAGAAAAGACCATATTTCCTAGTGCATTGTGTATTGATTCTTTTATTACTTTTTATTCTTAGCTTTCATAAAGTAAAGTATAAGAAGCAAGAAGTTGTTATTTTAAATGATAGCACATTTACAGTGCTTACAGTATCCTAAAGGGAAGAAAAAAATTCAAAGAAAGTGGCTGAATCAAGATCACCTTAGTCCCTGAAGTCAAGAAGTAAATTCAAGTACTGAATTAAATCATTCCCATTTTCCTGAGCTTTATTGTGATACATTTTAATATTAGTTATATTCATGACCAAAAGAATGCACCAATAGTGCACCTTTTATTAAATCTGTTAGGCCTAAGACCTCAACTTGCATTGACATGCAGATAGAGGCAATGGGTTATTATTTTTTTATTTGTGCAGTGAACAACTATTGAAAACACTTTGATTATTCTTTGGTTCCAAGCAGATTTTCAGTCAACAGCTTAACTATTTTTTTCAGCTGAAATGTGAGTTGACAAGTTGCAAGCAATTGCCAAAATAATATTCTAGCAAGGTATAATTTAGCTGTGGCTGGCTCGTGTTAAATACTGCACTTTAATTTTTACAGGCAAGTGATCTCTAGAGGTTAGCACAGATAATGTCACAGCACATTTCTGTTGCTTTGCTATGGGTCCATTTTTCTATATTTTCATATTTCTTAGCAACAAGGAATAGCTTTTTATTTTTTCTGTTGGAAGCTACGCTAGAAATATTTTCATCATCTACTCTGCATGATGTTCTCTATTTGTCAGCCCATCAGGAGTGATTGAGAAATTCCTTTTGCATAAACTCCAGTAAATCACATGATACTTGCTGTTATTTTTAGTGGTTATGCTAAATCATTCTACTGCTTCCAGAAGTGCAAAAGCTGATTTTTCTAGGTTGTGCAGCTTGATCTGCAAATGAAATACCACTGTTGTGGTCTCTGTCACAGTTCTAGACAGTGTAAGGATGAACCTCTACCAACTCAAAATACCTAAAACCCCTCTTTGTCTTAGGACACTGTTACTTGCTCTGCTTTGCCTTCCAATGTGCCCTAAGCTAGTGATGACCTTATCACTGGCTTTTCTCATCAGGCAAACTAAACTCTAATTTCTGGCCTGCTCAGTTTGCATCCTGCCTTACCTGTGGCAGCAACATCTGTTTGACAGTAGTACAATAATCTTGAAGGCAAGGAATTTATTTCTTGCTCTTAGTACCGGTAGCAAAATTTCCAAGCAGATTGGAGGGATTAAGGCAACACGTCAGTGAATCTTAGACATTCCAGCATGAATTTTGTAAAGAGGTTCAAGAGCTTGGTGTCTTAAACTCCTCTGTAAATATAGTCCTAGTCTCAATATTGACCACATTTTCACAAGCCTTCAGGCTTTAGAGCATCTGTTTGAAGACTGCAGAGGGTGTCACGTTGGTTCCCAGTGGTTTACAGTGTCCACCGGAAACATTGTCTCTGGAAGAGGCTGGAAGAGCTGCCCTCCTCCAAGAAACAGTGACAGGCAGCATGGTGCATGTATTTTAAGAAGGGATAATGTTTGTTTCCTTGAAAGGTGAGATAATGTCCATTTATTTGGGAGAAATGTGGGCAAGTAGCAATAGGCTTTAATGCATAAATTCTCTGTAGCTTTGACTGAAAACTGTCAGAGCTGGGTCTGTGTTTGACTGCATTTGTGTGTGTGTGCCAGTGCCCATACAGTCATACCTGCAGACACAAGCAGTACTGGCATGATGAGGCCTGGCAGTAGTTGCAATACCCAGAAATAAACATACATGCTGCTTTTTATAAACAATCCAGTTATTTAATGAGCTTTGGCTATATCATGGATTGGTAATATAATTCAGAAAGAGTGTTTCTCCCATCTTAAGGAGAAAAGAGGCAAGTCCTACATGTGGTATCTGTATTTTTCCCCACACACAATAGATGGCACTAGCAGCCCACATGATTTGGGTTTATTTCCCATGTTCAGGCAAGCAAGTGCAGTAGTTTTGTAGGTAGCTTCAGCTGATTATAATAGTCGTCTGGAGGCCCGGTTAAATGAGTTTTGTATTGTGCCTTTGTGGAAAACAAGTCAGATCTAAGTTTCTTTGCCATCCCTCCCTGCCTTCATCTAAGTAAATATGTTTTGCTTCTGCCATGTGTAGTCTCATAGCAACTTCAATTTCAAATTAATGTGTCTAAGTCAAAGGAGCCACTTGCTGCAGTTATCACTGGTACACACTGACATCCAGCTCTCATTACTACACCACTTCTCCTGGGAAGCTTTCCCTACCCTACCACAAAGAAGGTACATTTCACTCAGTTGCTTCAGCAGAATCCTGTCTGTTTGCAGTGGGGCTTTAGAAAACAGTATAGACCTTGTTTTCCTGAGACAACAAGATTTTAACATTTCAAAATTGCAGCCAGTCTGCACCCAGAAAAAGTGACATGCCTGGTTGTAAAAAAAATTCAAAAGTAGCTGCTGTATCTATTTAAAAATGCACTTTGTATGCAAAATGTCTTTTCTCCAGTTATTTCCTTGCCTAACAAAACAGTTAGCATTGTCTTCTATGAAGTGTAGCAATAATACAGGCTTTCAAACATTATCTTACCTGAAATGATACAAGTTTGGCATTCACAGTCTTAAATAAACTCTGCTGAGCAGCATGGATGTTTCTCTAGAAACTCCCACCAAATGCTGTATGGATTTTTAAAAAAATAAATCTAGAAAGTGCTCTGACAAAGTATGAGTGATTCATTATTGATAGACATCTTTAACATGGTAGAACTGTCTTACTCCATGAACACTCTCCCAACACACACTCATAAAACTCATTATGCATTTCATTATACATAGATATAATACACATTTCATTATACATAGGTACATTTCAAAGAAGATTTCTCTGATGAACATCTAGACCTCCATCATGAGACCTGCAGGAACATTCTCTGTAGCTCTGCTTCTATTAGAGATAGGATCTCCTTGCAAAGAAGTGTCTTTCCTTCCTCTCACACTGCATCGGGGGCTGAAACATACTAGATGGTTTGCAGGGAGGTTTTTCTTCTGGTTTAAATCATTCAAGAGGATTTTTTGACAATAAAATAATTTTGGGGTTTTTTTCCCTTTAAAAAATTATAAATAGAACTTTATGCTCATTTGAAATTTCAACGGGATTACACATAGAATCTTGTCTACTACTTAGAAAGGATTTTGACATAGATCTTGCTCTTTAGGCAATAATGTAAAGTTCAGAAATTCCACCAGATGAAATATCTATTACCCTCTTTTCTTATCTATTAGCCTTTTAGATCTATTTAGCCTTTGACGATACAAATTCAACAGGAGATAAGACGCTTCACTTGAAGGAAAAGCGATCTTTACTTTAACCAACTAAAATCAAATTACAAGACTTCTACTGACTTTAAATGTTAGTATTTCTTCCTCTGCCGAGCAAGTGCATATGTTGTTCACAGAGTCTGGGGATGTTTCCTGGATAGATTCTGGTGTCAGCAGAATAATCTCAGGGATGAATTTGGAAAACAAGTTATCTCCCTGTAAGCAGTTTGAAGGAGACATCAAGCTCTAAGACTCTGCTTGTTCTGCCTCTGCTCCTTAAACCCAGCTTGTTTTTTTACTGAAGAAACGCAAATTGAGAGTTCAAAGTGAAGTATTTAGACCTCAGTTCTCAGAACCAATATTACAAGTACAACAGGATATAGTTCTGATTAAGCCTCTAATGACATTTAATTTGAAATTCAGTGCAACTGTGTGAAGATGGCACTGTGACAAGATATGAGACATCCCCAACTAGCTGTAAGAGTCTTAGAAGCAACTGAGGAAGCAGGATCCAAGCTTCAGCAAGCACTTGTTTTCTCAGGATTGTGGAAGCTTTCCATTGGCTTGGCTTCCTCTGGGTTTTGGGGGCACGGAGATGGCGCCATTTCTTATTTCTCCCTTTGTCCTCTGTCCTTCTGTGTTACCTAATACTCAATTCACACAAATTGTGTTGGCAAACAGCTCTCCCAGTATGTTAGTATTAGGATGTGGTTTCTGTGATTCTGTTCCAGAAATCATCTTTCTTCATGACAGTCAACAAATTAGCCTTACTTTCCTCCATTTTGTGGTCTCAATCTGATGTCTGGGGAATTTGAACGTATGCAGGTAGTAAGTCATGGGTGCTCTCTGACCTGACTGGAGACCAAAATCAACTCTCTCAACTGAGATCCTGCCTACAGCTGGCATGGCTGGTTAGCTTAAAAGTGTTTAAACCAAATATTTGGGGTAATTATAGCATTATAGCAGATTTTAAAGGGTGATTGCCAGTGCTGTCAAAGGGTGAAGCTGACATTTTTTCAGTAACCCTCCTTGCCAAACAGCTTTAAAATTTGAAGGCTATTACTGTATTAGCATAGTTCTTTAGTCTTCAACTGCATTTAAAACATGCTTACTGTTTAGGGTAGGCAATACAAAATCCCAATCGCTACTTTCCTGGAATTTCAACCAAAAGGAATGGCACAACATTATATAATCATGTTTTTTAAAAATCAACTTGCAGTTTTACATGGCATCTTGTGTCTGCTCGTGGCAGCCAGAACTGAGCGTTGCCATTGAAAACAGAGAGTCATGGCAGTATATTCACTCCAAAAATACCTTCTGGTTGCAAAAATATTTAACAATGTTAAGACTAAAGAGGAGTGAGAGGAAACTAAAGAAAGACATGATTGGAAACTGTTCATTGCACTGTCAGATAAAAATTCACCATGGAAAAATGCACAAACAGACAAATAAAAAACAATTTCTGGAGTAAAAATGCAATCTAGCAGACGACTGAGTCTTCTTGAGTAGGGTTGAAGGATCAAAGGGGGTCGACCCTCAAACCACCCAGTTAAATTCAAGACTGGGGACAGATAAGTCTCATGGATTTCTAGGAAAAGCAGAAATTCTGCCTTTGCGCGTAACTCTTTTGGAAAAGAGGTTTAGGGAAAACCAGAAGTCCCGGAAACCAAAATCCTCGCAATACTGTGGATGGGTTATTGAAACTATCCAATAAATCACAGTAGCAGTTAAGCAGCAAGGAAAAATGGGAATTAGTGATTCTTTTCCTTCAAGGGCAGCTGGAGATGGGTCTTCATCTGGATTGTGTAACTGTGTTGCAGAAGCAGCAGTTCCTGTGTGTTTGGGGCAGTTTTGTCAGTTACTCTCAAGGCACACAGACTGAGAAATAGGGCGAAAGATTGGAAGCTGAGAGAAAGGGTAAGAAAGAGAGGAGTCCCTGCATAAGAAAAGAGGGGAAGGAAGAGGCAGGATTTTCCCTCAAAGTCTGTGGAAAAGAGCATGACACTTATCTCTGGCCTCAGTGGAAATAACGAAACACAGAGAGACCCGGTTATTACCCTGTAAAGAATTACATTAAATTACATCAAATTACACAGAGGAATCAGGAAGCACTTTTCTGCTATTTTTCTGGGCACTAAGGATCAATACTTTGATAGGTTTCTTGTGAGTCAAGTAATATTGAAACTACAGTCCCAGGACCTGGAGAAGAAGTTCCTGCTCACAGATTGCAGCAGGAGGAGTTCCCCTTTCTGTGGATTTTCAGTGTGGAATTTGGAATAACAGGAGGTTGTTCTTGCTTGCAAAGGTCCCCACATAGCTTCTGGTGGGAAGAAACCAGATTGTTTGGCAGTCCCACAGGGAACACAGGGGAGTTTTTTGCCAGCAAAATCACAGACTAGAAGAGGAACAGAGTCTCTGTAATGAAACAGTGAGGGGTGAGCTACACAAGATGGTCGTGGTTATCTGCTTTTGTCCCCAGGGTGTCACTGTGGGTGCAAGGAAGGTTTGCTTGATTGAGATGGGTTCTCCATTCCCAGAAGATTCCCAGAAGCTAAGTGATGGCTGAGATACATCTCAAAGAAGCATGGGAAGACTGAAACCCTCAGCGAGGAGCCCCATGCTTGTCACTGAGATTAAAAAAAAAAAAAAAAAAAGTAAAAAAAAAGAGAACCAGTGAAATTGGGAATACAACAGATGCAGATCCACAAACCTCTGGTCAGTCTAATGGACAAGTACTGGTCTGGGGAGACATAAAGGGAAGAGGACTATGCTGATGCAACAGGAAAACCTTCAAACTCAATGATCACCCACCAAATAATATGTAATGAAGTCTTAAAACATCTGTTGATGATCAGGAGGACAGAGATTCCGGCAGAAAAGGGTGAAGACAGCTCTTCTTACCAGTGTTTATACTGGCCTGCATTAGGATCAATCAAATGTGCAGCGATACTTCACCCAACCAAACCTAAGGATTTAATGCTCATCTATGAAATATTCCACACAGGAGACAGTTCTGTTGGTCTACTGCTAAACCACTGTTTAACAGAAAATATTGCTAATCTGAACCCACTCCCTAGCATGTTTGTTGCTGCCCTTATCATTTCTTTTTGGGTTGTTGTGAATTTTCAGTATCATTTTCTTTAAACAAGAGAACACATTATTCATAAAGTGCCAAACAACATCTTTATAATGATTATGAAATCTCCTATAGAGCGTTTCCTTTTAATTTTCATCGTGTTTTGAAGAAAATTCTTTTGAAGGCTTTTATAGGCTCTTGTCCAACATATCTGGGGAGTCTGTTTTTCAACATCTAGTTTTACTCTTTAACATTTATTTATGGCCACTTCAGTGCCTTTAACTTCCTAGGATTGTAAAATATTTTTTTAACCACTTTACTGATCTTAGATTTGCACAAATTTGGACAAAGGCCAGCTGATTCACTATTAATTAAGGTATTGTTCCTAAAACAACTTCATTTACTGCTGGTGTTCTGCTTTGCAATGCTGAGTGTGAAGAGGCACACAGAGCTGGCTTTGTTTGGGCTGCCTACAGCTACACCAGATACTCTTTGTGCAGGGTATAGGCAGGAAGCTATAGAGGCTGAAGTTCACAGCAGAGATTGCAAACAGGACATGAATTCCAGTGCAAGTTCCTTTTCAGAAACCTAGTCATTTTTGTCATCTTTTTCCTCACTTCTTTTTTTAAACTTTGTTTTTTATACCTACTTATTTTTAAAGAATTCCAGTTGGTGTCATCTTTTCCCCCACCCCCTTAGCTGTGAGCGCTTACTAGGGCTGCAATGTAAGATTTAGAACAAACTGGAATGATTTAGGCTTCTGGTACTTCCTGGCTGCTTATAAAAGTCAAAGTAGCTGGGAACTTCTTCTATCTGTAATTACAGTGATGGGAACAACTGTTTTTATAATGGATCCTCTTAAACTTGAAATATAAATGGAAGTGTTTATTCCCTTGAGATCATGTCCAGTTTACTGCTGCTTTTCATACTACATATTGTTCATGGTAATTCTTCTGCTGGTGCAGTGAAAACTGGTTCTCCGTTGCCTTTCAACTCTGCCCATAACACACAGCTGTGTACACAGCTCATTATTTCTTCACATCTACTTCTACAAAGGGACAGTGCTGTTTCAAATAAGGCAGGAGAGGCTGAGCCCATCATCCTATTGCCCAGGTATCCTCAAGACAGTGTGTCTTTCTGCAGGCCATAGTGCAGCTGACATCTGGCATCCCACACAGAAAGAGAGGGTTCTCTGGGTGAAATGTTCTCAATCAGTAAATACTTAAAGGCAGCTGGAAATTGGAAGAATATGAGGGGTGTCCTGCTAAGCAGGACATCTGTCTGTAGGATATTCTGAAAGAAATCCCTAAGAAAGAAAATTATGAAGTGAGAAACTGTTTGTGTAAAGGATAAATTGTTCAAAAATTAGGTATTGTTATTAGTTTTGAATTAGCTCCTCTGATGTTACATCAAGCCTTATTAGCCTTCTTTTAGCAAAAAACTGAGGATGTTGCTTAACTTTCTGGAACAAGACATGAATTCCTGAATTCCATTGTTTTTCAGAGGCTGTGGTTTGATTCCCAGAACCAAAATGAATCTGATTCTTGAGCTGGCATATACCCTTAAAGCATTCCTAGATCAGGGCTCTGAAAAGAGAGGCTTTGGTTTCAAAACCCCTTCGACATTAATGGGTTCCTTATGCATGATAATGGTGCAATTATGAGAGATGGAGAACCAGACTGAGCAGTTGCCCTTTTCATGTTCATTGGAGGGGAAGGAGCAGACATTGGGGGTCATGGGGGAGGGGAATTTGGCCTAAGGAGGAAAACAAAATCTTCTAACCATGTTACACAGCACCTACCATGTTAAGAAGGTTGTTTACGAGAGGACTCATTCAACAACATCAAAATCTTGTGGAATCTTCCCATGCTGCTTGAATTTAAATCACATTCTGTTCCTGCCATGCTCATCTGCTCATGCCTTAGGGGGACATTTGTAGAAAAAAGCCCTGTTGCTTACTGGTTTTGGTTGACAGCCACTTGTGAGGCAGGTAATCAGTGGTCACCAACACCACTTTTATCTACTGAGCGCTGGAGTTCTCAGTGCACAGTTGTTACTGATGGGGCTGGGCTGTGTAATTTCTGTTTCCTGTTCGTCATCACCTGTCAAGCAATTGAATGCTCAGTGAAAATTTGGCTCCAGTTGTACAGATTTATATGGGCTTATCACTGCCCCTACACGTGTTTGAATGACTGGCCATGAGTTCTGTACTTGGCTGTGAAACACAAATAAACATGAGCTTCTCCTGGAAAGAATAAATTACCTGTACCATACAAGGACATAACAGTGAGGGTATCACAGAGATCAGCTTGGTTGGCACCATGCCCCTGAGCTATTCACCATGACACACTGTTTTAATTAGCAAATTGCAACTGGCATTTCATTTATCATTGTATCCAACCTCTTATCCAGAAATGGTGCTCCATGTACAGCAAGACCAATGACAAGTATTCATGCGCAAGAAGACCCAGAGCCAAAGCCAAGAAATGTTTTGCGTTCATTTACACTCTGCCAAAAACTACAGGCTTCCCTAAAGAGCTTGCTGATACCTTCATGGCAACAGTGTGGAAATGCCCAGCAAAGCTGGCAGGCCAAGGGTTTAGCATTCATAAGGCTGCAGATGTGTAAGTCTGGGACAGCTCTCTTTGTCAGTCCAGCCGGCACATGTGAATCCTGATTTGACTTGGCTGTTGCAGCAGTGTCAAAAAACATGTCTTACCTCATAGGTACCTGTCAGAACTATCTAAATATGTGCTGGACCATGTATCCAGATTCAACAGTAAGGACTCCTGGATGGAAAATTTCAAAGCTATCCTTTTTTGTGACTGATACTGCTCCATCAGATGTAATCTAATTAGTAGAAGCTTGTCTTGGTTTTATGAAATTAAATCTCCAAATGGTTGTTTTCTCCCTTTAAAAAGAAAAAAAAAAAAATCAATCCTGTGTTTAAAATTATACTGGATGGCGGCAGAAAACTAGAGAACAGATAGCCAAAATCCAGTGTATATCAGCTTTGATGGCATACCCAAACTCCACAGACCAACACTGTGATTATATTAGATTGGGAAAATTCTTTTATCTGCCGGGATGAAAAGTGCTAAGTTCCTGTCTTCTGAAGCTATTTAGGGCAGCAAGTCTTCAATATTCTTGTGGGTGAAGCCCTGGAAGGCTGCTAAGCAGGTGGGCTTAAATATTGCCTTTTTTTAGGGGGACTCCTGAAAAGTAGAGCTGCCTTTCTCTTTACCCATCACTTAAGCTCTCTTGAAGTCTCAGAACAGAGTCATAAGGCACAGGTATCCCCTGTGAACAGAGTAACTCATGCCCTCCTTCACAAAACAGATCTTGCAGTCTTCTTGCACAAGGGGGGAGGTAGCAGAGACAAAATTCTCACTGGTTGTTATGTTTCATGTTGTTATGTTGCAATGATGTTCAGTGCCAAACCTTCTGTTCTTGTCACAAAGAAGCAAAATAACGTAGGTGACAAACTTTTCTTATGAAAATCTGCACCATCAGCCACCAGCATTTTATTTCCCTAGAATAGAAAAGTACTGCATAAGGCTTTTTAATAAAGCCAAGGAAAGTCTTCCCTGGGAATGAGGGAGGATTTTTTTGGGGTGATAATGCAAGGCTACACCTCGTGAGATGAAAAAGGAAAGATGTCCTTACTGGGATCACTTTGGGTTTTTTGAGGAACAAGTGGCATCAATCTGGGCAGAAAAGCCCATTAATTCTGAGATAATACACTTAAACCCAAGAATTTTTCTGGAGACAGGCCAACCAAATGAAGAAAATCAAATTATAAACTCTGTGAACTTTGTATGATGCTGAGATTTGTTTATTTATAACAAAATGGAGAAAAAGGAGGCAGGAACACCTATCTGGTAACATGAACTTCAAAGTGCAAAATAAATATAAAGCTAAAAATCAGTCAAGCCCAGGAATCCAAAACAAAGTTTGTTCAAAACGTGAGCAGAGGCACAGCTGTCACAATGCTGACTTAGCATTCTTCAGGTTTCAAAGGAAAGTCAAGCCCATCAATATTTCCATATCCAAGTAAATCCATACCTAGTCTGAGCTGCAGACACTGCTCTCATTCACCAGAGGAAAACACAGAACGTCAGTTGTCCTTAGAGATAAAAAAAAACCCCAACAAAACCAAGTCAACCAAACACTGTGTGAATAATTGCACAGTGATATCATATTTCTGCCTGCTATATAGAAAGCAAATTGGACATAAAAGTTGTCATAATTTCAGTTATGATTTGGAAAAGTGATTCCCAAGGAGAATTTGTGAACCACCAGTCATCACAGCAATCCTCAGAACCACTGATAGTCCGGGCTCCTGACAAAATCTGCAGTTTGGCAATAATTCATTGCTTTAATTTTTTAAATTATTACTGACTTGGAATATTTTTTTTCTCTCAATTATTTTTCATAAGAGCAAATTTTTTTCTGCAATCAGCTATGTATTTCATTGAGTTTGATCCACAGCATGCAGTTCAGGGATCACATTCTTTTGTCCTTGCTGCCTAACTGACTACTGCAAATTGCCTGCAGGAAACTTACAGAAATAAGACAGGTTTTTCATAGGTGAGTAATGCTTTACCTGGAGTAAACAGGATTTATTTTGCACTGTGTATGTAATTTCTTTTAAAAATGGGTGAAAGTCTACAGAGTGTATTTCTGAAATGCTAATATGCTGACAGGTCAGCAAATACAAGAGTTGATAAATGAGAATTTGAGCGATTCACTCCATTTAACTGGGAAGAGAATTTGCTCCCTGAGTCTCTTTGAAGTGAGAGGTCAGTGGGGTTGTTTTCCACAGGCTTGCTGACACATGAAGCAGGACAGGTGTTTCCATGGCTGGCCAGGCTAGCAGTGGCAGGAAGGATGGAACCACGCTACATTGACTTTATCTTAGCTCACCAAAACAAGGTTTCAGCTGCGGTTTTGGAGAAGCAGAAAACTTGAATGGCCAGTGGCAGCAGCAGAGCAGAGAGCAGCCTGCTGTGAGATGGATGGAGGGATGGATGGATGGATGGATGGAGGGATGGATGGATGGATATGTGGAGCTGTCTCCAGTGGAATCTCATAAAACTGTGGCTTGGACAGACACCTTTGGGCTCCCAGCTGTCAGAAAGGTTCATGACACTTGTGAAAGCTGAGCACAGGAAGGACAAAACCCCAAAGAGGAGCCACTCTTGGGCACCATGAATAAAAAGCCAGTCTTCCTCACTGCTGCCTGCATCCTCACTTCAGTTCATCTCTATGGCAGTCTTGGCATGGGAGGCTGTTACAGTGCAAGACTTGGCATTAATTCTCTTCTCAGCTCCCATTCTTGCTCCTTGTTGCTGTTTCCAGTGTCTTCCTGACAGCACTTAGCTTGGTAAAGTAGCACAACTGCTCTATAAATCTCAGGTACAGCTCTGCTGTCTGCAAGTCAGACCAAATGGCAGCTCAAAATCTGGCAATTCCCTGCAGCCTGCTTGCAGGAGGACTCCAACTTCTCCTGCCTTTGGTGGATTAAAATCAGTGGGAGGTAATTATTGTTATTTTTAGCAGAAGGCTAAAGTACAGGAACCATAAACTGGCTGGAAAAGTCTGAAATGTGGAAAATCTGAAATTATTCAAAGGCTTGTTTCCAGTCTCCAGTTATTATCATAAAGCAACAAAATCTGATTCTCTATCACTAAAGTTTCCTTACTGACTTGTCTGCCACATTTCTGCTGGCACCTTTCAGCACACATGTGCTTGATCCAGCACTTGTATCTCTGATTCAAACAGTAACAAAGGAATGCAAGTATTTCAAATTTGAATTAGTTTGGATTGAATGTGAATTTTTGAATACTTTTGGACAGATTGCCCTCTAAAAGAAGCAACACAGAAACAAGGAGGAAAAAAAAAAAAAAAAAGAACCCCCACCACATTTTAAATTCAGTTTTCTGCACATTTTAAATTCAGTTTTCTGCACATTTTAAATTCAGTTTTCTGCACTATCTTCCATCCCAGTCCCCCAGTCACTCTGTGTATTCACTCTAGTATTTGCAGCACCACTTTAAGAGTAAGTTCCTTATGATTTTGCTTTGTGGAAAACTCCATGCCAGCTTTAAAGTTTCTACAGTAAGTTTTTATTTATGAGTCATTTATACCAAAACCAGACACTTTTGGAACTGAATGTTTCGCAGTTAGGACATTTAAGGAAAACAAAAATGAAAATTTAATATTATAACTTTTTAGAGTTGCTTATAATGATCTGACAGCAGGAAAGCCCCTGCCTCACATGACATCTAGAATTTCATATTTTGTCATATACTCACCTAACTATATTGAAGTTGCCAGACGTGGTAATTTCTATTTAGGCAGCATATCTGCACTTCTGCAACAGCTCAGGCATTATTATACTTGCTATTTTAAAACAGGTGATACCAAGAACATTTTTGGAGCAGTCAGCCTTTGGCCACACATCCACACGTGCTGGTGTAGGACAAGGGTTTGGTCAGCTGCAGCTCACACTTTCTGCTCCACCCTTACCCCACTGGGGACCTCAAAGAACTTTTATCCTGCTGGTCTGGGTTGCTCCCTCTCCTCCTCTCTTGCCATGATGGGTATATGACCAGAGCAAGTGATGGAAAGGATGAAAAAGCTCATACCTGCAACACAAAGGGTTCCACTTTTCCTCGAGCCTTCCTCTCCATGCGGCAAAAAATCTTCCACATAGATGAGAAAAGGAATGAGCACGATAATCAGCAGAACTTTGCCAATCAGAAATGCCTTCTGTGTGCAACCCAAGCCATCCTTTTGCAAGTACAAGCCTTTTTTTTTTTTTACTGTAAGGGCGCTGGGGAAGTTCATAAGCAGATACTGTAGATCTTGGGCTGATGGTGTTAACAAAGACTAGAAAGACTCGCAGCTTTTAAAACAGGGAAAATCACACGACACGAACGGCACAGCACTTCCATCTCTGGCAGAGTTCAAGGCCAGGCTGGATGGGGCTCTCAGCAACCTGGTCCAGTGAGAGGTATCCCTGCCCACAGCAGGGCCAGTGGAACTGGGTGATCTTAGAGGTTCCTTGCAACACAAACCATTCTATGACTCAGTATTTCCTACATTCCTGTTTTAAATACGAGACACAGTATGGGCTCTCTTGATCATTCAGTTCCTCTTTGGTAATAAGATGCTTCTGGATTAAGTGTTAATTATTCTAAAAAGCTACATATGTAGAACAAATATGAGTATCTCTACTCCTGTTTTTGAATTTAAGACAGGACTGGGATGAAAAAGAAAGCCAAACCAACTCACAGGATAGCATAAAGAGAATAAAATACATAATATCTTCATTAAATTGATAGTAACAGCTTTAAACAAATATTTCTGACTGACTATAAAGATTTTCTAAAGGGAATGTGACAAAAATATTCTAAAGAGAATATGACAAAAATAATTGCTTTAAAGTTTCATACATATCCATTAGACCTCCTTGCAAGTAGCCTTAAGTCTTTCAAACCCAGAGAACAGGTTAAGAAGTGTTTTGTTTTTTCCAGAGCTTTCCATTAAATTTTTCCATCAGATCTTTGAAACTCACTGAACACAAAATAGCTGCACAAACACAGACGAACATCTTCACAGTTGTGGAACTCAAGCTACTGCAGAGTCATGCTGACAGTTGTTTTGGTAGACCTCTTGTTTGTTTGTTTGTGTGTTTTGTTAAAAGGGAAACACTAATTTCTCACATCTCTATGGTTCCACTTAACCAATTAGAGAAAACTTCCTACCATATAGGGCATATGTCCTAATAATTAACACCATTTCTGCATTTAATTATTTGCTACTATCTCTTTTTCCTCATCAGGAATCCAAGTTACTAACCATGTCAGATGGAAAAGTACAAGTTTATTGATGGCTGCAACTGAGTTTTGCCTCTGAGGAAATGCAGTTCTAACACATTGCCTCAAAAGCCTGCCTATATATTTGGAGATGGCCAAGATACACAACTTACACCGTTCAGGCACTCTCTAGACATTCAAAGTGGAACAGAATTTTCTTTAATCCTAAATTTCCCCATTTTTCCACTTCACCAGCCAAAAAAATGTGTTTAGAGGATGCACTGTAGGTGCCTGTGGTAACTGGGTATATTTATCAGGGCATCAGATGCTGCAGCTTTTTACTGCTCTGTCAGAAAAATATTTCCTTTTATTACAATTGGAGTTTTCAATTTTCTGTCAAGAAACCCCTCCAATACTCAGACAGCCTTTCGGGGTGTGCTGCTAGTGCCAGAAAATAAAGTTTTACCAGACCTCTTCCCAACATCTAGTTTATATGCATCACTGCCTATTTTTTATTAGGTGCTATTTGGTGTCTTTTCCACACTATCCCTCCTCACACAAGAAGAGTGAGTCAACCCTTTTCTCTCAGTCCCTGCTGCATATACGTATTACACTTTCAAGCCAAAACCAGGCTTTGAGACCATTACGCGTTTTTTCCCCTAAAAATGGGTCTGAAATTTTTATAAATACTTTTCTGACCTTTTGCAGGAAATGGGTGCAGGGGATGAGGAGAAGCATAGAAAGAGGGAACTAGGCAAGGGGACTCAGTGAGGCATCAAGAAGGAGCTGGAGGAAGCAAAAGGAGCAGGTCAGTCTTTCCTCTCCAGGGGTCCAGTCATTCCTGGGAAAGAAAGAAGAATTGAAAATTGAGCCAAGCTGCTGCAACCAGCTGAGATTCACCACCACAGTGTAAGAGCTGGCAGGAGCCACCAGTGGCATCTTGACCAGCTGTGCTCAGAGCTGACGTACTTTTGGGAAATATGGATAAAAGCTCTGGTTTAGAGACCTAAATATTATTCCTGCTATTGCCATGGGACTGTTTACGCAAATTAATGTCATGCTGAAAGGGTTTAGAAGGAATCAAAAACGTGACAGCCTGTAAGATAAAACACTAGGGGTAGTAGAAATGAAAGAGACTCTTAAGTCAGACCTCTGAACTTAAGCCTTTGTTTAATCTCAGTGACTCCTTTAACTACGGGAAAAGGAAGCATTTGCTTGTGATGCATTCTTTATCTTTTACTGAAAAAGCTTCTACATATAAGACACAAAAACATAGAGAAACACTGAGAAATAGCACTGGTGTTTCTCATATTTGCAGTCAACTATAAATTCAGTTTTTAAGTCTGTCATCTTGGGAGTAAAATGGAACTAATAGTGGTTAAATCAGCTGCAACTTTCCCCTCCTCATATACTTGAGGACGAAGAACTAGAGATGTCCCTCCTTGAAAATCAAACATTTTCAAAAATGCTGACTTTACTGGGTCTTGTTCAACAATTTTTTTTGCCATCTTTGTTGTTGTTTTGGTTTTTTCCCCCATTTCTTGCTTCCTTGTTTCACATGCAGTACAGACAATTTACAAAGATAATTACAGGTGGCTTCTTGAGAATAATGGTCCAGGAGAAGAGGAAATGGACAGCAGCCTTAGGATGCTTTATATTTACAAATCCTAACCAAGAGGCTTCTGTTCCTCTCATGCAACTTTACAAAGCTGTCTTGTCTTGAAAACAGGAACCAAACCACAAAATAATTCTGCTACTGCTTTCCCAACACTACCTTGAAATAATTCAGATATTGAACACCCTAGTGCTTTGGATCTTGTTTTTTTCTTTTTACTTGTGTTTGCTAAAGAACAATTTTTTTAAGGCTGACCTAATATATCTGGGACTTCTTCTGGGAATCTTGAATGGAGAAAAAAAGCTTTTATGTGGTTTTGCCTTCCCCATTTCTTTTTTCCTGATCTAGAACCATCAATTCTTGGCTTGTGCCTTAAGGCAAATAGACCAAAGTTGTAACTGCAGTGTGATGGTGTCAGTGATTTTACAGAAGGTTTCATCACAGTGCACCCCTTCTTCCCAAATCTTGAGTAAAAAACCAAAGGAAAAACCACTTCAGAGCAAGGTGAGGAGAAGCCAGAAAATGGTTTGTGATGGCAGGAATTATGGAGAATAGTAATGTGTATTGCCATCACTCCCTGGCTTAATGAACTTCAACTGAGTATTGTTAAAGACCCTTGGGACAGCAGCAAGAGATTTTCTGATCTCTAAAAACACCAAAGACGTTTATTGGGAGTGGTTTCCATTAAATTATCAGCTGCTATTGTTAAAAACCAAACCTGCCATAATCTATTTTGTTAATTCTTTGTTTTTAAAGAAAAAGAGTAGTCCTTGTGGGCAAAAAACCTCATGTAGGTCACTAAGGTTGCAAAAAATACTGTGTAAATGCTGTCATGAAACCAAAAAAAGCAAAATTATTCTGCCGTGAATAACATGCGGTTACCATTTGTTTACAATTTAGTCCAGCTATCAAAACAAGCTAAACATTTTGCTGAACAGTTCACAGTCGTTTTACAAGGAACACAGATTAGGGGAGGCAAATGCAGGGCTTGCTCTGTTGAAGCTCTGGTCCCTGAGCCTGGGCATCAGGCGAGGTGCACAGGCTGATTGTGTTTGCTGCTCACTGCGCTGTCCACCGAGCAGCTGATCCCCAACATCTTAAAGGAAAAGCAAGAAGTGCAAAGAATTAATTCCCTCCTCTTTTCATTTCATTCTTTACAAAAGAAAGGATCTAGAAAGAGGAGTGGGGTCTGGGGTTGACAACACACCGTTTTTTCTTAGTACACAGATGACTTAAGACCAGCAATTGTAATTCGTCTGGAGGATAAACAGGGAAATGTTTTGCACGAAAGAGCTGTTGGAAGTGATGTGCAGAAGGGGAATGTCTGGTTGCCTGTGGAGGCTGAAGGGAGGCTTGCTTCAAAGCCAAGTTTCAAATATCATCTGTTTTCACTATAACACTATGTAACAAAACAAGCCTCAGTAAAATTTTCATACAAATGGGGGAGAATTTAATTGTTTTGCTTTTTTTTACTGTCATTTCTTCTCTGATTCAGAAAGATCTTTGAAGGAATTTTGTTTGCTTGGATCTTGAACATAAATAAAGAATGTGCACTGCTCAGGAACAGATGAAGTGCTACAAATTGGAACTGAAAATATAAACATGTTGGGAAGTTAGGAGTGTGCATGTGAGAATGCGTATGTGTGGATGCATTTTCTTTGTGACGTGAAAGAGCTCATGTAATAAAAACTTTCAAAATCTGACTATAAATATTCTGTCCATAATGAAGTTAAGCATCAATTAATGGTTTTTTTCTCCCCAGTTCACTCTGTTTGCTTATGTAAGATAGAGAGAAAAAGATCAAGCAAAACTTTTAAGTGAAGACTGCCACTAAAGTGAATTTTCTATGCAAATCTAAAATCAGAAATGCTGAGGTGCACTGAAAAAAGGACATGAAATGCTTGGTGACAACTGCTTCCAACTGACAGATACAAAACCTGGAACAGATAAGCAAATGACTGCTGATCCTAAATTTTTCTTGTATGACAGGACATTCCTCTTGGCAGGTGATTCCTGTGTGATAAGAAAGATACCTGCTGGAAAATGGCCAAAGTATGGCATCCAAAATGGCATGGCTCAGCTAATTGTGTGACATTAATTGTGGCACACACACAAACCATAACCTTTTTGCAGAAAGGAAGCCCTTTCAGGGGAAGGTGGGGCTCACAGCTCCTGAAGTTGAGTTTTTGGGTCAGCAGAGCCCCATTGTGTGTCATCTGGCACAGCTTGCTCCTGACAGCCTGTCCATTCACTACTTATCACACTGCCCCAGAAAAGGCATCTGACAAAAGAATCCAGTGTCAAATACTTGGGCAAGATTGAGCAATTCAGCCCCCAGGAGAGGTGAGGTTAGCAACACAGGGAGCAGCAGCCAGCTGGGGCCAGCCATGGGTAGCTGTGCTTGGTGCTGCTGGTGGCTGAGGCTCATTGCAATGCCAGGACATCCTGTGGAGAGTCACAGCATGTGATGGAGTGAAGGGATGGATGCCCAGGAGGGACAGGTCCTGGAAAAAACAGCTAGTGCAGGGTGGGCTGCTACGTGTGACGATATAGACACACAACTGAAATGGAAAAAAACATCCCTAACAGCAGAAAGACAAGTTCAGTTATGCAACACACTCTGTTTATATGGCAAAAGGAAAGTTTGTACTCCCACCTGATTTCCTGAGGATTGCCTTACACAACACCAGCACAACATGGTCCACTTGTGAGCACAATTCCCAAAGAGAACTGTCCTATTGTTCCTGTCCTTTCTGCCAAGGCTTCAGTCACCACAAAAGCATGGCATCTCTCCTGATCCAGGCTGGTCACATTTTGAAATGTTTTCCGGTAACTTAGAGCAAGAAGTTCAGGGAAATGAACAGAATTTGACTTCCTAGGAAGCTTGAGCATGTGCCTGGCTGGCTTTATTTCTAAGATGCAAGTTCACCTGGGCATTTCCTACAGTCCACGCAGCCTTATGCTCATAAAACATCACAGGAGACCCTGGAAAAAAGGAAGCTCTGTTTGCTACCTCACTGACTATCAGTGTTGTGGTGTTCTGCTGATTGACACATGGCTTGAATAAAGAAAATCCAGGTGACCATCCTATAGCTGGGCTTAGGGCTGTAACCAGAGGGGGTTAAAGGCCCAGTCTCAGGAGAAAAGCATGAATGGGGTACTAGGTAACACCTCTTTGTGGCATGGACCACTCGGGGTATAAGAAGGCTTCAGCTAGGGATGCTTCAGCTCAAATGCTGCTACACCATCTCTCCTTTTTAATTGGTTATTTATTCTTTATCTAATCCATAAGAACCCCACTCTTTGGGATGCCTTCCTCTCATCCCTACCGAAATGTGACTGAAACTAGCCAACAGGTTCTGAAAGTTGAGGGAAACTAAGGACAAATGTCCATAAACTGATGGTTTTTCCTCAGTAAATCAAGCTAAACACTTTTCCCAATTAAAAGATGCAGAAAACATCACAGAGTTATCCTGTTAAATGGGAGAGCTCAAAAGACAGCTTGGTTACAAATATGGTAATAGGCCAGCTCAACAATGATTGAAGAGCAAGGATGCCAGGAGGCTGAAAGGACAGCAACAAAGCCTCACACTTAAAACAGAAGAGGAAGCAAATACAAAAACTGAGTAAGAGGCAGGGAGAAGCTACAGTAACAAAAATACTACTAATAAACTCCCACCCATTATATTCTAACTGAATTCAGCTGTTTTGAAATTACCTTCTTGCCATATGCTTTTGTGCAGGCAGGCAAGCCTCTAACATCAGCTTCCTAAACCACAACAAACCATTTGAACCATTTTTCACTTAATCAATTTTTTAAAAAAATACTGGCTGTCCTCTGAGGGAAAAGCAAATGATGAAACAGCTGAGAAAAAGACAACTCATTTTCTTTGTTTATTTCCCTCCCTACTTCTGATCTACTTTAAAAATAGGTGAACTGGATCCAGAAGACCAAAGGACCATCTCAGCACACAGAATTGTTCTTCAAGGAGTTGTTAGGAAGTAGTAAAGAGAAATCAACACAATCAATTGTGAACAGTTTGGCTCTCACTGAGGAAGGATTCCCCAGGTCCTGGACTGTGATATAGGAAATCACACCAGGATTATGCAATCTGCTGGGAGCATGGACTGAACACTAGAGATCATTTGCTCGAAAGCAAAAAGGATCATCACAGTTCTTAGGAGAGCTATTATTTTAAACAGGCCTTGGAAGTTTATTTCTACTGTTCAATTCTTCACAGCAGGTTGGTTCACATGTACTTGACTTCTCACCACTACAAGTGACTTTAAGGATAAAGTTTACCAAACAGTTGATGGTAATATAAAAATAACTGGTAATATAAAAATAACATATAAATGTAAAAATGACTCTCAGATCCCTTTGTTCTGCCTTGTATTTTCAGTACTTGGATACATGCTCCTTTCAGTGAAAGACTGGGCTAGCATTTTACTACAAATTCTGATTCTACAGACCAGGGCAGGAGGCCATAATGAAACCCAGGAAGGGATTTCTAGTCCATATCCTAGAATATATAAGATCTTGAGAGGCAAAGGGTGTGCTACCTAAATCAGAGAATTCTATTATTTACCATTTCATTCCTTCAGGGAGAAGGCACCAGTTTGGAAATATGAAGCAAAGAAAACCAACTGTCTGCAAAGTGAATGTTTATTCAGAATTTTCTTTTCCACCCATTAACCTGAAAATGGGAAACATACTGAATGAGAAAATAATCCATTAGTTTAAGGTTAAGACACAGACCTAACTTTTTTTTTTTAGCAAATAAAACAGAGTGCTTTTTGCTGCAACTGTCCTTACCCAATGACGTGCATTTTAATTTATGGCTATTCAGACTTGTTTGTTCAGAAAGTGACATATCCTATGCTAAACTTGTTTTTGTCACTCATTTTTTTATGGCATGAGGAATATTATTTTTTTTGTTTCGTTACCCTGACAATGACCAAGCCCATGGAACTCCCTTAAAAAAATATTGTATTAGCAAAGTTAGTGAGTCAAACACTAGGCAGGACTATCCACAGCTTCCCAAATTAATGAAATTATTTTTGGAAGCGCCAACAAACTTGCAGTTTCGTACTGAACATCAATCTCTGCTCGTGGCTGGAGTGAAGTCTTGGTGGCAGGAAAAGGGACTGCAGGAACACTGTGGTGCTCCTCACATTTCCCTTAAGGCACTCAGTACTGACTTGTAGCACAGAACTGCACAATTAAGCAAGCCTCGGGCCCCAGTTAATGTGGCAGTTCCTGTTTGGCCTGTGCTTTGCAAAGCGCCCTGAATGGAGACACCATCACAGGAAGCATTAGGAGAGTAACACTTTGGACACCAGCACAGGCATTTCAGACAGCAGGATGCCAAATTTTCAGAAGAATAAGAAAATACATGTCCTGTTCTGCAGACAAACCCATTGTTAGACTGTTACCTCTGTTTGGCTTTTCAGACAGAAAACTGGATCCCCAGACAGATTGATCCCACAATGAATATAAATTTCTTGCTATGTATGGAAAGCAAAACTCACCTGATCACACACAGCTCAAAGTGCTGATCTTAGTGATATTCTCTTTTTCCAAGTACAGGCTATAGTTTGTTACTTTTTTTTTTTCGCAGAACGTCAAACTATACACTTACTCACTGGTGTAAATAACACACACTGGAAAGAAAAACAAGAGAGAGGAAGAGACTCAGCTTGGAAAAAGAACCACCAATTTTCATTTCAAATGTAGCTGAACAGAAGACTTGAGAGGGAACAGATTAATGATTACAAGTGCTAAACCAGGACTTCACTGTAAAGTTATCATGTCCAGATGTTGTTTTTGCCTTTGACAGGTTTTGAGGTTTTACTTACAAAAACACAGACATGCATCTGCTCTAAGGGCATCTACATGCATTTAAAATGCCTGTAATACCATTAAGAAACTGACCTTTATGCATTCTGCACTCCCATTCACCTGCAAAATGAGGAATATGGTGATGGGGTTAAAAATGTTTGTTTAAACAAAGAATATATAGTTTCGCAGTAGTACATAATTAGTATTAACAGATGCATTCAGTGGTTATTCCAGCAACACTCTGCAGTAGTTTTTATGCCTAGAAGTTGTAATACTGCCCCAGATAATGAGTTCAAATCCACACAAAATTTGTGTATATTAGACGTGCATTACTGACACTTCTTAATGTATACTGTATCTTTTAAAAGTTCATTGCCGTTGGAAGCTTTTAAAAATAAAAGTCTCTTAAAAATGGACTTTTTCCCTTGAAAGATGTACATATATCTGATTACTGTGCTGCCAAGCTGAAATACTCCCTCCATCTTCTATTCCAAAACAGATGGCAAATAACGAGCACCTTGGAATATTCTCTGCTCACAGTATTCAGCTTGTGGTTCAGGACTTTCCAGCCTTCTGGGTTAGCACACATCTCTAGAAAACTGCTGCAGACCAAGGAGCACCAGCACAGCTGACATAATTCAGCCTCAAACCAACCTTCCCATACTTAATAGCTCCTCGTGTCAGCTGAAACATCTCAGATTTGAATCTGGCATAAGAGCAAAGGGATGTGTTCAGGAGCAGAAGAGCCTAAAGTGGTCAGAAGTTCCAAAGGCAGTGGAAGCACTATGGATGCTGAGACACTGAATGTAAAAAGGGAGGGTTTTAGCTTCCCCCCCCACAGTTCCTCACAATTCGGACATTTAGATTTAGTTACCACTCAACTGGGAGAGGAGGCAAAGTGGCAAGATTTTTCTTAATGATTCTGCAAGTTTACCAGTGTTCAGTACTCCACACTAAACGTTGACACTGAAAAGATCATCCAATTCCTAAGCAGTTAAACTCACAATCCCTATTAAAGAAACTGTTATTCTGTGACATACATAATTACTGATTAATTATCCCTTATTTTAACAAGTGTCTGTAGGCCAGAGGCTTTCTTTCTCATTCCACATAAAAGTGTATCTGCAGTGGTGTAAAAGACAATTAATTTTAGGGTTTCTTTTTCAAACCAGAATTATTTTACACTAAATTTTCTTCAGAACGTTAAACAACTGAAGCTATACCTTCTTTAATGTCTTTTGTTAACCCTGCTTGTTTCTTTAGAAAAATAATAAACTACTATGTCTCAATTCAACTCTTTAAATCATGCTACTTCCTTGCATAGATCCATGTCTGTTCAAAAGTATCAAACATATAATACACATTAATTTCAGCCTTCCTTAAATTTGCTTCTGAGAACAGTGGCTATGCGGTACTCAGTTCTCCTGTAGTCAAGAGTGCCACCATGGGTTAATTTTAACTCCAAACCCCAATTTCCAAAACTCTCCCCTTAGGCTAGCAGGGTGATACAACCTCAGCAAAGTTAGTTCTGGAGAAAAAATGAATTGCAGAGACTTTGGAAGAATTTTCATTGGTCTTGTTTAGAACAACATATAGAAATAAAATGAAACCATAACTTTGGTTTACAAAGTATAGCTTTTATTTTACAGACTGCTTAAATGAGTTTTCAAATATAGATTTTAAAAAGTCATGAGTGTTTCAATATGTACATTCTGAAATAACATTATCACATTTACATTTGAAATACTTATTGCTAGTATGTTAATATTTTTTGTATTTTACCAAGTGTTACCTATTAAGAACATTTTTAAGTGTTCAATAGTCATAAACCCATCATTGAAATACCATCTCTCAACATTCTCTAGTGCATATATGCTTTTGTAGGGATTCAGGAATTATTCTGACTTACAGGTTATGGAGAGCATATGCTAGGCTGAAATGGGAGCCATGCTTACGTTACAGGAAAAAAAACCAAACAGGTAACCTACTGAAGTGGCACAAATAACTAAGAGAGAAGGTATTGATTCAGTCATAAAGGCTAACAAACTTACACACTTGGAGATTCAGTTTTAGTCTTCTCTTGGTCACAGCAAGAATGTGAAACACCAGAAAGTTAATGACTGCATGGCACACAGCATTCTGGTATAATCCCAACAATCTGGGGAATTCAAAGAGACTGCAAAGGATTTCATATGGAACAAACTGTATTAAAGAAGATTCTTTAATGTAATATAATTTTTGAGTAACGGAGTACATCAAGTAATTTTTAGGAGAATCTTCAGGGCACATCAGGCATTTCTTTATATTGTTCCTCACTGAGTGCCTCAAGAGGTGCCAAGGTAGTTTTATCCTTATACAACCTGAATTTTAGCTTCTTTGCTGAAATTATCAGCAAAGGCACCATCTTGGAGGTGATTTCTCATCCTAAGCAAACTGTTCAGCCACAGATTCTTTCGAAAAAGGCAAATCAAGTCAGAAAATGGTTTCAACGACCCACAGAGCAGAATCTCACAAGTAGTGAGATTCCATTAATGATCTCCCAGTCCCTTGCTCTTTTCTCAGTGTCATTTTCAAACCAACCTTGTCAAGTTTGTACCTTTCTACAACACCGCAACCTGAACTGGATAAATCAACCCGTCAAGAGTAGGAGTTCCTTTAACAGCTTCATACAGACTCTAATGTGGCACTGAATAGCAGTATATGCTTTGAAAATAAGATTCAAAATGGGTTTTAATATATTTTTCACTTGTATTTTAGTTCTTCTCAATCTGAGTATCACTGATTTGCAATCACCATAAGACAGCTGACTTATATGTAATTCTTGTTGCATCACTGCAAACACAGGATATTGCAAAAAAGGTACAGTTTATCAGTGAAACACTTTCATTTTCCAAAGTTAATTTACCTTTAAGTTATGAGGAAGAAAGAAGGCAACATAGGTTAAATGTGTTACACAGAAAATCTAACTATGACCACAATGCAGTTTTAGAGACATGGAGGTTTAGAGGTGTGGAATTCTAGAGCCCTATGGAGTAATTTCAGCAGAACCAGAAATGAATCTGATATGATGCAGCATAAAAACTGCAAGGATCTCATGATTCATTTTCATGGGGGAAGAGTTCAGGTTGAAACATGCTGCCTGTTCAAACTTTCCAGAACAGAACATGGAGGATCTTAGTTCTTAAAAATGCCATCAGACAAACCACGTCATCTGCGCGACCCACACAAAACCATTGTCTGCCAAAGCTCCAAACACATGAGCATTTAACAAATGTTTCCAAAGGCTGGAATCAGTCTCTTCAGTCACTGAACGAAGATTCACTATCAGAACTGTCTTCTGCTTTGCCATCATCTCCCCAGGCAGGCACAGGGGCATCTGGGGTCCTGCAGGCAACAAAAACATTCTGTGTTGTAAATCCAGCTGAGAGCACAAGCAGCTCAGCACGTAACACCGTTGTCCTTGCATGACAACTGCAGGCACTTTATTGCCACAACATTTAACACATTAACTGTTTATGGTTCACAAACTCACACCTTTGTGGTATTGCTTCACCTACAACTGGAAGGCAAACACTAGAAACTGTAACTCACTGGACATCAAAACTCTGTAGACACCAGAGTGAATGCACGCCTTTGATGCCACCAGAAATGATGACAGATTGTTAAGAAGTGGCAAACACTTGTAGAAAGAGTTGAAAGCAGGCAATAATGATTAATTCATTTTTTTTTTCAATCTTCAGAGGTTGTTGGGCTGAAAGGAACATTCTGTACACCATTGAGCAGTGTAAATAGTACATGAAAAAAATAAGACAGGAAATGAACAATATTGTATCCAACTAAAACTGCAGGGATAATTTAGTGAAGCAAAAAAGAATTACTCAGAGTGGAATTTGGCTAGAACATTGGGTTAAATTTGACATGCAAGAGCAGCCATGGGATTTTTATTGACTACAAATGATCAGACCTCTTGTATTTAGTTTTAAAGTGAATATGTAGGATGGATCTTAACACTGTGGCAAAATGTTTGCTTGGGGAATCTACTGGAAATGAAGGTGAGAGAAGCAAGCCATCTAAAGACTAACAAACATTACTGCCTGAAAATGCTGGCTCTCCATGGACTCTCCCTACTTTGTATGTAATGACATTGACATACAAGCAATACAGAGCCTGATAAAGGCTGAAAGCGAGGCAGAAAATACAAACATAATTATACCTGGGGGAAAATGACATTCAGAGAACCTCACTTCCTGTATGACAGTTAACATCTCTTGGATAAAATATTGCATTTTAAAGTAAGCTGACAGTTGTATTAATCATCCTGTACTTATTTATCTTGGGAGTATAGAATTTCTTCTCCAACATTAGTTCTGTTTAGTATAATTTCTCTGTTGGCAATCCCTAAGGTAACTTTAAAGTGTTCCTAATCATTTTTGGTGCAAAGATGAGAAGTGTGTGAAAGAACTGCGGAAGAGCCTTCTCCCTCCCTCCTGCACACCTCTAAAACAAATGAAGAAAGCATTTGCTTTCTCATGCAAATACCACTTCACAATATTATTCCTTGTTGCTGTGGCAATGACAAAACAGAAGAGCTGTGCAAAGACATGATCTGCAGAGACCAGTGCAAAACCTCTCATTTATTAAGAAGAAGATGATGCTGTATTCCTTTAGCTCATGACAAACTCTTATAGAACTGAAGATAGGCAAGAGAGGAAGAAACAAAATAAGAAGTAACAAAATAAGAAACAAAATACGAAACAAAAATTGAAGATAGGTAAATTGGGAGCTTGATAGAACAGGCAGCTACCAAACGCTGTAAAAAGTTGAGAGGTGGAAAAGCCAAGAGGAGAGTGTAGAAACAATACTGTACCATTAGAATTAGCACATCTACAGCCACAAATAACCCATGCTCAGCCAATGGCAAGGAGCTGGGGCAGACTGCAGTAAGGGACTGAGCACACAGCCATGTGTACATTTTCCCAATTTTCTCTGGGACTGAGTGAGCAGACCCAAGGAAACTGAAGACCCAAGAAATGCAGTGTGAATGGCAAGACACATATGAAAGAAGAAGCCCACAGTATCATGACAAGCAAGGAAATTGAAAAGTCACCTCTGATACCTTAACATGTTCCACATTATGCACCTTGCCAAATAATTAGCTTTCTTTAACCAGTTTTCAAACCAGTAACATTGCAAAGAAAATCTGACTAAGCAACACTGTTGCACAGATCTTAGAAGATGAATTTTGAGATCTAACCCCAAACATATTCTCTGAGCCTCAATCCACAGTAATAACGTTTCTGTCTTAACGCAAAACAGGCAACCCAAAAGCAGACTCTTTTTAAAAAACAGCTTTTGAAATTTTAACCTGTTTTCTTTTTGCTTTATCTACTATAAAAATCCACCCAAACATGAAGAAATAGCATCATTTATAGAAAGGTATGGACTTGAAAGCACAGCAAAAAATACAATACATTTAACACACATACAGAAAACCCACATTTGCTAAACCTATCTCCAACTTGCACAGGGTCTTTTTTTTTTATTTCTCGTTCAATCAGTAAAGAAAACAACTGAGGAATAACTACTTTAGGCTTATCTAGACCAGGAAGTAACTGGGAGCTAAAGTGACTCATCATATGATGATACTTCATGTTTATTTAACAAGTAGGTAGTTTCAGAATAAGCCTTTACAAAATGTAAAAGGACTTCACTGGAAATGAAAAATGGACTTTTTAATACCCTGACAGTTTCTGAAAAGAATGCAAACATACTTCAAACATGTTGGTGTCTATAATGTAAGAATGATAGCTAATACTTTAATCAGTTTAACAAATTCTGTGAAATAATACAGTAGAACTAAATTAAATGTCAACTGTAAAGCTAGACTGAAATTAATGTTTATGGCCAGACAAGAAGCTTTGAAAGTTACTATCTATAGTTAGTATAGTATTCTTCACATCAGATTAACTCAATCAACAGCCAAAATTTTGAACTGCTGACTTAGATTTACGCTGTCAATTTTGAAGTCAAGTTGTACACTACATCTACTGAGGGAATCTGGAAACAGCTGTGTTGTCCCTCAAGCATTCAACAAAATAAGACTGAGTTTGTTCTTACTACTCTACAATAATGACATTTTCTTATTGCAGTGTTGAAAACAAGTATCTGGGAAAAACCTCACAGTCTACACAGGGCACTGCAAATGGCTACTGACTTTTTATTTGAGTCCTCATTGCTAAGTGCACATTGTCAGATGCTAGCTTGTCATTGCTATAGCTCAGAACACCTTGAACAACCTTTACTAAGCACATGTTTTTCCAAGTTTCTTAAACACACAGTTGCAGTGCAGCCCTCCTGGGAGTCACAAATTACTTACTCAAGAAGATCTGGATTTAGCCCCTCGGAAATCATTTTGTTTCGTATTGCCATTACAGGAACACCCTGTGTAGCAGGAAGAAGAATAATATAAAACTACTGGACACAAAAAGGTGAGTTAAATAACACAGGTACTTTTAAACCACACTTTCATATAAATTTATGCATGTCACTTGTCAAACAACAGCATGGAACATTAATCTCAGTTCCCATCAATATGAACCTAGAAGCAAGAAATGATTGAGATTAAAGGCCCTTTTAATCCATCTTATATTTATGGCAAAACATCTAGAGAAAGTTGCAGGGAGAGAATCAAGACTGGATTGATATACTTGCAATTTGTGCACACAGAATTATGAAGCTGACATTATCTGTATAGGTAAGAATGTGGAGAAAGTACAAAGTAGCACAAAGACAGCAGAGAAATTGTGCTGGGAAACACTTGGGCATGCTGAAGATATATCCAAGAGAGAGGAGGAAACCAGGGAAGTGCATCTGTTACCACTCCAGAAGAATCTCGTAAGGCAGTGCTAAAAGCTGGAGAAGTCTAAAAAGCATGGAGAAAAAGGCAAACAGGACATGAGAACAGAAGCACAATTCAAAAGTGAATTCTCTGAATACAGCTGCTTGAATCTTGTGTCAGGCTTGAATCTTCTGTGACTTGTGGGCAGATTTCAGCCAAATATGTACATGTTAAAAAAACTCCTTTCTTTCACTGCAAGTCCTTCCACAGCTTCTGCACTTTCTTTTATTCATCAACACCTAAACATCCTTTTCTCTTGGATCACATATCCAAGGCCCACGTCCTCTCATGAGATCCATTCCAACAAACTGCTCCTGTGTTTCCAGTATAGTTGCTCAAAGGCAACTTGTTGCTTTGCCATCTCCTGCTGGAAACCATCAGAAATACCATCTGGATCACTCCATGCCAATATAGGATATGGGAAAAAAACCCCAAACCAGATGAGGATACAATTTCTGATTTGAAAGGGACAAAGTTACTGGTGGTCTAAGAAATTCTAAATGAAAAATGGTGTAGGGCTAGTATCTTTTGTCCAAAAGCAAGTAAAATAGTGCTAAAATAAAGGGCAGGCATGACTAATGTTCCAGAGAAAGATGTGATTCTAGTGACAGCTCCAAGGTATGAATCACAATTAAGACATGAGCACTGTGGAACAGCACACACACAGGTATGCAGTTGTAGCAATCGATCAGAAATAATGTCAAAAAAAGGTCATTTAAGCAGTTGCAATGTAATACCTTGAAATAAAAGAATATCTCATTACTTCACAACTAATGTGCATTACACAGGTGAATATTTTGAATATTTATTTGAGTATTTCATGATGGTTTAAAAATTCAGTTATTCTAGTATAGATCTGGACACCAGGGATTGTGTGTCTACACACCATCTTGTACGAATGTACTAACTTTTCCCCTGCTTGACTGCTCTTAGGGTACTTCTCCCCACCTCAGAAGTCACTGATGAGTTGTTTATAGATCAATTCAAACCAGGTGAAAACAGAATTCATATTTGATTTCAATCAGAGGGAATTTGGTATAAGGCTTCTAAGAACGGGTTGTTTTTACGTTCACACGTGGTGTATGTTTTATTCCAACACTGTGTGCATTAAAATCTGCAAGAAAAAAATCCTCTCAGTACCTTCCTATATCACAGATTCACAAAACAAATCTGAAGTTCAATCAAAATGCTCTTTTAGACTTCTCATCTGAAGGAAAACAATTAAGATTGTACCTTTATCTGTTTACAATACAATCAAGGCATTACAATTACTTAACCTTTCATGCTTCCTAAATTTTAATCTGCAAATATGGTACTGCTTTTGTGTGATTTCTTGGAATATTGTTGTAAGTTTTAAAAAGTAAAGATTTAGTATCCTCAATTGCACTCCACCAAATGAGTTTGTCACAATTTCATGGAAGAGCTACTTTTAGTTTAGAATGGAGCTCTTTTATACTACAAACATTGTGAGCAATAAATAAATTATCAGTTCAAACAAATCTTCAGCTAGAAAACTAATTTGGGCAAATAAATGACACTAACTGAAATACTTGACCGGACAAGGAGACAAGTTTGGCAAATACAAAAACACACATTAATTTGTAGTATGTTAGTTTGACTTTCCTACCACACTGTTTACAACTGGCAGAGGAGTCACCAGGAACTGCCAGTACACAGGAGAAATGTGGAAAGTGAGATCTCACTCCTCTAGCAGTCACCAAAAAAAAAAAAAAAATCAAAGTAATTAGACCATCCAGCACTTTCAAATCCACTTTGAAGTCTGGCATTAAATCAATACAGTAACATAGTGTTCTACTCTCTGCTACTATCCCACTGCTAGGTTTTCCAAATGGTTTGTAATGAGCTACCCATAAAGTTCCAATTTGTGATTCAAGTGAAAAATAAGGTTTGGAACACCATTCAAGGGATGAAACAGACCAATTGTAATAATTTCTCTGAAGACTGAGTGAAAGCATGAAGTTAGTTTTAACATAAGCAACATTTTATTAATACTATGACACAGTCATCCTTCCCAGAATTATAGTATGTATTTTAAAGGAAAATTTCCACTGACAAACTGAAAATAAATTGAAATAAACTCTTTGTTTCCAATCTTATTTTTAAGTTTGTGGATGTGAAATGACCTCTTAAAAATATCACAAATAGTCTCCCATTCACTTTCTCATTCCTTCATTAGATTTCACACATGTTAATATTGAGATTACAATCATTTATTCCCTATTTATCCATAGCACAGACCCCAGATAAAGACGTAAACAAAACCTGCATCATGAATAACAGGAAACTGGAGTGGAACCAGATAGTGAAGCAATCCTTGTATCTCTATTTTGGTCCTTACAGAAATATCAAGTACTCCTGTTCTGGACTATACTTGCAAAGCTGTATTTTGTACCCTCCAGTAAAATCAGGCTGTAATCAGTCTGTATGCAGGGAATGACTCCAATTTGCCAGGACAACTCCACTTTTAGTGGCATCTTCTGTGCCTCTGGCTAATATCACTTTGCATTTACACATTTCACACTTCAGTTCACAAGTCTACCAGCAGAATTTTGTAGAAAGATCTTGCCAGAAGCTGTCTGAGGGAATATATTACATTAATTCATTTATCAGAGAAGATATGCTAGAATATTATGATGTTATCCTACCTTAAAGATTACTGTTGCAATGTATGTTTTCAGACATTTAAGATTCACTTACAGCTGTGTGGTACATTCCACCAAAAAATAACATGCTAGCCAAAGAAAGACATGAGAACTGACTTACCACTTGTACCATTTTGAGGTATCTGGCATATCTTGGATCCTTGGCCACAGTTGTGACATTTTCTGTTACTACCTCTGTTTTCTGCACCCCGTCTTCTTGTGTACTGTTCTGCTGTATGTGAAGAACAAACCCTTTAATGGTTAGGTGCACACATCACAGCCATGGAGAGACTCCAAACAATAAAACTGGGTTATTTCAGGGTAAAGTGCAACTCTTCCTCATCAAGATTATTCTGATCCACACTCACAAAATTAGAGGTTTCCTAGATGTATGAAATCACAAATCCAGCTCTTTCGTTGTTCACTGTTACAAGAGTGTCTTTCTACTTTTAGATACAATTTAAAGTTATTGAACAACATAAAAAACCAAAAAGGCCCTGATAACCCTGTTAAGTTGCATTTAATAATATATCACAGTATTAAATGTACATGGCCTTTTTATAAAAAATATTTATAAGAAGTGTATCTATAAATCTCCCCAGTAGTCCAGTGCCTTCTTTCCTCAAAGTATTTGATTCCCTGACAAAGGTTTCATACATATCATGTAACTTCTAAACTATACTTTTGAGTATAAATCATTGCTCAAAGGATAATGTAATGAAATCAAAGATTCCTTGAAAGTATTTAATTTAAATGAAATGAAAAATGACAAGAAGTTCTAGTACTTTTAAAAGAACACAGAAAACTGATTTTTTCCTACAAAACTAACCATGTGGAAGTGTGGAAATATATGAACTTTATATACTTAAATATACTTTATACACTTCCATATCTGAGAGGAGGAACATTTTAAGGAAAATGAACTCATGGTGAGTCATTCTCTAATGTGACTGGAACACGCAATGCTGTCCAGTGTCTCCCCTGCTGCAAATCAGAGTTACAATCTTTGACAGGCAGGCAAAAGCAGCAGAGCACTCCAGCTACTGCTTTTCCACAGCAATTTCCACCAAATAAGAGAATGAGCAGAGATCAGAACTGAGGATTCCATGAGAAGAAACTGTAAGAGGAAACTGGGAAAAGAACTCCCATCTACAAATGAGCCTGAAAGCCTCACTTAGTTAAGTGGTGATCATGGGATTCAAATGTCTGGGTTAAAAAAATCAACCAACCACACACATTAAATTCCCCAAGATGACAAGAAGTTAGTTGCAGGGGTAGCATTTTAATGCTGATTGCTAGTAATAAGATGGCCTTTACTGTATGTGGAGGATAATATACAGAAAACCTTCAATGTAATAAACTCTCAAGAATTAAGCATGCTAGAAATTCCAATTTGAGCTAAAAGCTCACATTCTGAAGAAAGGAGAAAAGAGTTGCATTGATGTGATTTGAACTGCTATTTTCATTCATGACCTTCCCAGCACCCTGATGTATTCCTGTTCATAATTTAGTGTGATTGAAGAAAAGGAGAAATTTAGCATTAGATTTGAGTTAGTTCTAATTATTTAAGTCACACAGTTAATAAAGGGTATAGCCTTTTTTGTTTTAAGTCACTTTTTAAAACAGTGCCAGTAGAGAAAAGCCTAGTCTTAGACTTTTACAGTTGATTGCTCACTTCCAATAGAATTGTTTCTTCTATCTGCTGCAAATGACATTAAAAACTTGACCTGGAGAGCTCTATTCCTTCAAGGTATGAGTTATGCTGCATTACTTACTCCAGGCTGAGGTGATCCAGCTGTCTGCTGATCTGCAGCAGCCTGTGCTACAGAACCATTTGTAACACTGTTCACATTTGCACTGGACACTTCAAATTTGACATCTTCTAGGCCAGGAATTGAGGATAACTGAATGCAAAAAACATCATCAAATAAGAAATGAGCACTTCATAAGACTACATGTACAACAAAATCTGCAGCACTCTGCTTACCATTTATTGTCCAGGTAGATTTTACATTAGTAAAATTGTAACTTTCTGCCCCTAGTTTTAGTATTTTGACTGGGAGAAAAAAAAAATCTTTCTATCCAGCTGCCTTCTACAATAAAAACTTTCACTGTTAACACAGGGCTGCAGAGCAGGAAAGGCTTCCACACCTTCCCAGCATTTTGCTACTGCATTTATCTACCACATGAGAGCCATGCAATCTCTGCTACTTCCCCTACAGTGAAAGAAATCATGGCAAGAACAGCTCTATCACCTAACAGATGGGAGACTGGTTACAAATTTTTGGATTTTCTACATCTTTCACTTTTTTAAAGGAAATTATGTGAGTGGATATTAAACACACCACAAATCTATTTGAAGGAAATTCTATTTAACATGATTCTGAAGACTTCTACAAGAATCATCAATTCAGATATTTCCTAAATATTTTGAAATAAATAAGAGTTAGTAAGCCCTGTTTGTATTATTACACTATTTGTTCCCCACAAAGATCTTAATGAACACTTTCAAAATATCCCACCCTTGCTCCCAGAAAAGCCAACTGAAATTGGCTCCATCATTATCGAAAGAAGAACTCATTAAAATTTTATAGTTGCTGATTGATTGACTTTGGGATTTTGTTGGGGTTTTTTTTCCTAGTAAATGATACACTATATTTTCTATCTAAGACCACAGATTATATCTTTTTGTCGTTTCAGCTAAAGAAGATAAATCAAACTAATTTACATTAGCTTAGACCCAGTTCAGGTCACATTTCAATATCAAAAGGATTTACAAGGCTTCTCTCTAGTTTCTCATATCAGTTGAAGTCCTTACAGTCCAGTAACATACAAAGATACTTTTGTTTTACAAAGGGGGAAAGAATTTCCTTATTAGCATTAGTATGGCAAAAAAGTGTTCCTTTCCTGTTCCACATGCTTAACAAACTCAAATTTTCCACTAGGTACTGTTGCTTCCTTTCTTCTGTATCAACTACATATTCAAATGTTACATAGTACAAGTAGTAAGGCATTAACTAGGGAAGAGAGTTAAAGAGAGAATTTTTGATAACAGGATTTGATATCAGGATTTTGATATCAGGCTCCTTCAAATCATTATGAAAACTTATTTGCTCAATTCAGACTCTAAAAAGGAAGCTAGTTCACATAATCTAGGAGGCTGTCACTGTTAGAAGATGAAGTCAATATCCATACAAACCTTTGCATCCAGAATATTGAGTGTGGTTTCAATTTGCTGGATACGGAGAGAGAGTGCTGACAATTTCTACAACAGAAAACAATTAGGATGTGAGAACACTCCCCTGTGCACTTGGACATATAAAAGAGTTTGCAGCTAGTTAAAAATCACTTTTTTAAACTTCTCCCTGTTGAAGGCAGAGTATAGAGTAAAGGAGATTATCACATTATGAAATGAATGAAGCAATGACAACCCTTTTTAGAACAGTAGCTACAGCGGTACAAATTTTAAATAATTTTACTCTGCAGTTGGTTTTCCCATATAATGACAGAAATGAAGACAGACTATTTACAAAAGAAAGCCAAAGTAAATAGGGTATTACTTTGGGCAACTGTAGAATAATGGTAGACACATTGTACTCTCCCAGTTACAGAAACATCTTTCTTCAAAGCTTTTTCCAAATGTGGAAGATGAAAAGAGATTGTGTGTGTGTATGTGACTGAGCAAACACAAAATCTGATAATTAATACAGCAGGTGATTCAAAGTTCTATACAGTCAAAATCCACAATGAATCAGAACTAACCAGACTTTATATGCTCCAGGTGCACCTCAGTCAAATTTTGACTTTTTTTTTTAAATACAACTTAAGTTTTTCTAAATTACTCCATAAGAACTGCCAGTCTTTTAACTAATCACTACCATACTCCACCAGACCTGTCCAAGTGAAGTTGGCTAGAGTGCTGGCTGGCAGATACGTACCATTCTGACAGCTTTCTGGCACCTTGGCAAGATTCTGCCTGGCTCTGAAGCAGAACTTTAACACCCTAAGAAAATGGCAGTTCTGCCAATATGCTAGAAAAAGTAGGAGACTGACAGGAGTCTTTTTGGATAGAACACTGACTTGTTTACAGATGGTCCTTTGTTCACGAAGAGGAGTCAGCTCCTATTGGAAGGAACTATGTGTTCTACATTTAACTGGATAAGGGGGAGGAAAGATGTACAAAAGACAATTATGCAATTTTATGGGTCTATTTGACTAGACAAGAGCCAAGAAATTTAGAGTTAAGGATGGTGTCAGCTCTGATTTTGAGTTTCTTGGCTTCTGTTGACTTACACTGCGACCTTTCACATTAAAAACACTTCTGTACTTCATGAATATGAAAAACTTCTCAAGGAGTATATAAAGCAATTATTTAGTCTCTTGAGTAACAGCACATTTTGGTTAACTAATAACTGTTTTATTAGGCAGACTTCACAGTGCTGCTGTGTGCTCAAGGTGGCTTTAAATATGTTCTGATTTCCAGAGAGCCCGTGGAAGAGGGAATACTGATATCAGGTGACAACTGACTCTTGGACAACTGACAACAGCATCATCAGCCAGTCACACTGTCCCACCTATGAAGTTACAAGAAGTTTAAAAACCTAAGAAAAATTACTTTTTTCCTCTGAAGCTCCATACATTCATGTAATAGCCAAATCTTATACTTGTCACGCATCTGGCTCTAAACTTCACCAACAAATAACAGAATTTCTCAGATTACATGGCTTAGTCTAATTGGACTTGACTGCTGCCCTGGCTCAGCTGGCTAGAGCTGTATAGCATTCTTTGTTGAATAAACTAATGAAAAAGTACAAAAAACCTCTAAAGACAAAAAGGTTACCCTCAAAGCCACATTAAAAAACATCCTTTTTTACAAGGAGGACTCTTGTCCTGCTCAGTGGACAATTCTAATCTTGTTGGTCTGGTGTATTTCCATTGACTCTAAGTCATCACATAAACTTACTAGTCCTAAATATTTTAAATTTCTCTCTTTTTGCAGGAAACTGAAGTTAAAGGCTTCATGTTCTATACTAATCACTTGCCAGCAATGTCCTTTTTTCCACAGAAAAACTATTTGCATTCAGTGCTTAGCATACGACTCTCTTAAATTAAAGGTGATAAAGTCTGAAAGTTAAGTTTTGATGGACCACAAGAACATGGCATCCTTCTTTCATAACAACACAAGAGTCAGAGATGAAGCTGCTCAGAATAAATTCCCTGTATCAAAAAGTTCAAAGACTGTTCCAACTGCAAAAGTTTAAGAAAACAGGACAGAGTGTGGCACAATCAGGAGTTCATGTGGATCCCTTGGGGAAAAATTCTGTCTTAAGCACTTACTAAAGAGAAACCTTCAACAGAAAGCAGACTGCATTTTTGGTTTAAGCTACCAGTATTACTGCATCAAAAACGTTTAAATGAATGGTTCCCATTTCTTGAATATCTTTTAATTGTATCAAGGGCCAGCTGGGAAAATAATAAACATACCTCTTCACAAACAGTAGAAAAGCGGTTGAGAAACTGCACTGTGTGAACCACAAACTGGTTTAGAAATGCTACAGTTCTTTTCTGCTGAATAGCAGGAACCTGCATTAAAAAAGGTAAGAAATTTAGGTTACACATCAATATCAAGTTTCACATTTGGATTGAAATATCTGTTAAAAATGCACATTATTTAGAAGAAATTATTTGGAAATCTGTCTCAAGTGTGCCTGCTATGAACGCATACATACACAAACCATTTTCTAATACAAATATGCACTCATACAAATCCTTTGCCACTAAAAATCTACTAACACGACTGATGAGAATTTACAGGACACACAGAAAAGGCAACAAGACCCAAGAAATGAAGGATTGTTATCCTAAAGAAAACACCTTCAGATGAAATTGTGAATATTTCTGAAAATCAGAACAAAGAACAAACTTGGCCAGCCATACTAATACTCAGTTACAAGTAATGCCATGATCAAAACTGAAGTGTAGTGATGTTACTGTCTAAGTATTTAGTGGCTGCCCTACTGGCTCTCATTTGCATGTCCAGACTCCCCTAAAATGACCAAAAGTTATCCTCCAAATCAGTTTTGATGCTCACATACTTTTCAGACTAAAATGCAGAATCTTATGTTTGCCAAAAAGAGCGGTGGTCATAATGTAACACAGAGTTGGGATTTTTATTTAAACCATTACAGAAGACTGGATTCATGAATCTACACACAAAAGTTTATGTATAAAATTTTAGTGCCTCCGAGTTAATAACCTTGGAAAACTGGATTAAGTCTTAACCTTTGCAAAGGAAATTAGCCTATGAAATTGTCACTGATTTAAGTGGAAGATTTACACGGAATATTATTGGCAGTCAAGATTCTGCGGCACTTTTTTGGTGAATACAGTGACCCTCTGGTCTTCACCTCTTCTTTAGCCGCTGATTTATCAGTGCATTCAATATACAATTCACTATGGCCATCTTAAAGCATCCTGATTTCTGTGAGACTTTTGTTGCTACTATCTCGAGCCTTCAGCCTGTGCACTGTACAACAGCATCTGCTGAAGTTTAATTCTGTGGCTCCAAAATTTGACAAGCAGAAATTTGCATTTGCTTATGACTTCAGCAGAAATCTCTGGGGTGGCAGAGAGCATGGAAGAATCACCGGGTGAAATAGAACTGTCGTGTCTTTACGCTCTCTATTGAGAAAACTAAATTTAAAAGGAAAGTTTCTGCAACATTTAAAGAAATCAATACACAGCTTTGCACAGGATTTGCCTCCCAGATCGATGTTTGAAACGCCTTAGTCTTTAAATACAAAGTTATCGCAGAACTTGCAGGAGAACAGCTGGAGACTCAGGTAAGGACCAGAGTCCGCTCGTTCCCGGGTGCGAGGGCGGCACCGTCCCCGCACGGGGAGCTCCCCTCGCCCGCTGCCGCCGGGCCGGGCCGGAGCCGGGGGACGCGGGGCTCGCCCAGCACCAGGGCCAGCGCAGCCGGGCGAGCGCAGCCCGTACCTTGGTGAGGTCAATGCCGGAGCCCACGATGGGCAGCCCGTCCTCGTCCATGCTGCCGGGCCGGGCCGGGCGCTGCCCCGCTCCGCAGCTGGGCCGCGCTCCGCGGCCTCGGCCCGGAAACAAACCCCGAGCGCCGCGGGGCGGGGCGCGCCCGCTGCCCGCGCTTCCTCCTGGGAAACGCAGTCCCGGAACGCTGCCCTCACGGCCGGCTGTGCCCTGGGATAAACCCCGGCGGTAAAGCCCGAGCTCCTGGGCTGCCTTCTTCGGCACCCGCTTTGCGATAGCAGCCGCTGAGGGGCCCCGGCCATGCCAGCGGGGGTCACACTGACACCCAGCTCTCCAGAGGCCTCAGGACAGGGCCCTGCATGGTGTTTGGGAAGTGTCGTCCCCTGCGGTCAAACACCAAGGAAATAATGATAAAAGCCAGTGAATGAACTGTTCCTGTACTCATACGCATAATTTGAGTGGTGAAGTGCCACACTTTGGATGTGGGGAGTCAAAATAAGGAGGACTGAATGGCTCTGGGTTCTTCTGAAAAAGACAAATTTGGGGTGATCTGGAGTCCTTGTTTACAGCAGTAAATCCGAAGAGACTGCAGTGGAGTTCCATATTTAGGGGAAATTCTCCATGGTTACATCTAAATACTGCAGCATTTAATGAACCCTCCTAAATTCAGGGCAGTTAAGAAACCATCGTAGTCTGAGGCTGTCAGGTGGAAAATTGTGATGAGATGAATAAAGACCCCCTAATTACTGCAATACTTTGAAGACTAGATCCCAAATGTGTGTGAAAAACGCCAATCACTTGTTTTTAAAATTTTAAAAGTTTAATAGTTATAAAATGGTTCTAAAAATAGTAATACAATTAGAGTAATAATAATCTGGACAATTTGAATTAGGACAATATGAGACAATAGAGACAAAGAGTTACGGACGTCCGGGTACCTTTTTCTGGGCAGCACAAGCCTAAAAAAGGACACAGGTTAACAAAGGATTTACGCTTAAAAACAACAGTCTGTTGCATATTCATACACCTCATACATGATGCATAAATTCCATTCAAATACAGGATTCTGTCTGATCATCGACAACTTCTTCCTCTGAAGGCTAACAGCGCCTTCGAGGAGGGAAGAAGTTCGTTTCTTCTGACAGAAGGCAATAAACTCTTTTTCTCTGAAAGATTTCGGTGTCCTGTGGCTATCTCACTGCGAGTCCTTTCTTTACAAAAAAAAAAAAACGTATCCTACATAGCACAGTTTGTATTTTAACATTTTAATAACCTAAAATTATATTTAACACACTACTTTAGAGAATTAATACAGCATTACTTTCTAACACAACACATATAATATGCATTTTAATATTTGCAAAAAGCTAATCATAAAATACGCATTTTTCACAATGTACTATACTAATTTTGGTTTAAAATTTACCAAAGTTCACCAAAATTCTCAGTTTACTTCCAAATCATCACAGTTTTCCAAATTTGTAGAATACGAATCCATATACATAATCAATGGTAGCTGTACATGGAACACTTAGTTCTGTTATTCAGAATGTATTTATTACTAACCTGCTGTCATATGCACATAATTATTACTCTCTTACTAAGATAGTAAAGCAAAGCTTTTTTGTCCATGCTAATTGAATTATTGAACATCTTCTGATTCATACTCAGCTTTGGAGCACTGACATGTTGTTAGCTCAGTTACTCACCTCTCCCAAAGGATGAGCAGCAGACTAACCTACAAAATTCAGTGGGTTTCAATCCCTAGCATACAGGAGCTGTGCAAATCTGTGTTGGGCAACAGAACTGTTTATTTAACTTGAGTTATTTTGCCACTAATTTGAGTTATTTTTTTATAATTACCTTAAAATTCCAACTAAATTATATTCAAGAAGAATTAGTCTCATTTATCATTAAGTGTCTATAATACATTTTTCCAGGCAATGGCACTGAAAATGAATGTAAATGCGTAACCAGATCTTATCTGAATGTCTTGGTCTCTAAAGCTGGATAAGAAATCTCCCAAGAATATGCTATTTTATGAACCTTCTGGTACTTCCTGCTTTTAATTTGCCCAAAAGTACTGCATAGAAAAGTGCAACACAGCACTTTTTCCTCCCAGCTGGAGTTAGGAAATGCAGGGTAAAAAAAGTGAAAAACAGGAAGGAGAAAATGATCCAAATTTTCCAAAACCTCTTAAAAAAGTTTATATTGGACTAACTTGTTCAGCTGTAAATATAAATGCCTGAACTTCCAAGGAGAGGATTTATATAAAAAAAAATAATAATTGAGTGATAACATCCAGATTTATAGTGTGTACAATTTGAAAATGTATTTTTTACCAGCACCCATACTGGATGATAAATGTCAGACTGAGGAATAAGTACTGTACAGTATGTAACTGCTGGCAGTTTATACCCTATGCATGTGTACATATATATATACTGTCATTTAAAGGCCCTGTTCCGTAGCTCCACCTTCCAGTGAAGGAAAAGAGATTAAAAGAGTGTGTAAGAGTTACAAAAATGAAGTTTGTTTGAACATTAGTATTTTGAAGATGTCATCTTTCCAGATGCTGAGGCTAGCTTGGAGTGGAAAAGCTGTGTGTACAGAAAACTGATCAGAGCTCCATCTTCATAATTGGTAAAAAATACCTGACTTGTGATTAGGGTACACAGAAAAGGCATTTCAAAAGCATTGAAACTGATCTGCTCCATATATTGCACAGAATCAGAGCCTTGGGTCAACTGCAAAACAAAACTGCACAAGCTGAGAAAAACTGGCTAGTGCTACTGAAGCTTACAATGTTCATATGCATCTCGTGTGCTTATATACTGTTACAGGTCCCAGGACACCACATTCAGGTTAGAATCAGCCCAGAACTCAAATAGCTCTACAACTGAGAGACAAGTTAAACAGAAACAAAAAGCTGATCCAAAAAAATTTCCAGACATGGTGTCACCTGATCCTCCACAAGGGGCAATAGTTGTTTTTAATAAGGTGGTCCAATGAACAGCTGAAAAGATCAGTGTGGATTAACATTTGCTTGATTTCCCATGGAGTCTTTTAAATCCATGCTTGCAAAGGGTATTCTAGTAAAATTTTCTGTATGAAACTGATATTTCCTCAATGATTTTTCTCTATGCTGAATTTAAGCAGTGTCCCCTCCAATCTCAATAATCTAAGTGTGCCAGAATTTGTACAATTCTTGCAAACAGTTCAGAGAATTATCAACCCTTCACAGTTAAATAGACTGAGAAATACAAATGTTAGGTATTATGTAGGTTTCTTAAAAAAAAAAAAAAAGAAAATGGAAATGAAATGATAAATGTTTTGCAGTTCTCTGAAAATGGTTTGTCAAGTTTCAGTTTTCCAAGTACTGTGCTGAGGCAACATGAGAGGATTAACTAATTATTTTGTTCTGTACAAAAGAGCATGGAGAACATGCTAAAAACATTAGCTGCTCTCCTATTTATTTAATAATTTAAATATCCATATGACTTCTTTCCAGTGTAAAATGAAGAGCCTTGAACTTGGCAAGATCATTCCTGGGTAAACAGTTTTAAGTAGGCCTTAAAAACAGTATGAAAAGCAAACATCCTGGTTTCTGAATTAACTACAGAACAAAAGAATTTCTGTTCTTTGCCCTCTTGGGGCTTAAGCAATTCTAAACCAAAAAAGTCTGACTGAAGAGTGCACTTGCACATACCCTTGAATATTGCCCTTGTCTGTATGGGTCCTGAGTATAGCGGATATATTCTGCACAGGCAGGAGTTGTGTGAAGTTTGCTCTGAGGACAGAAAACCCATGCCTGTTTCAGTTCCACTACACACCAGAAGGATAACAGTGCCTCAGGCCAATCCCTCCTCCCAGAGCCACAAAGATTTTTAGCTACAAGTGAATTAAACCTCCCCTTAAGGCTGCTATCTCTGGTCAGACAATGGATACAAGATAAACAGAGCACTGTTACCTTGAAATGCCTGCTTATTTTACAGTTTAGGCACACACCAGTCCGCTGGAACTTATAAGGAACTTCATATTCATTTTAGGTAAATTTTGGTGCCAGCTGGAGAGCAAAAGTTCTCAAGGATAAAAGATTATGATAAATATAATATGGCCTTAGGTTTCAAAAGGTGACTGTAATTTCACTTATTGATGTCCTACTTCTGAACTGCTTTTATGTGTCCCACATCAATAGGAACAAGCAAACGAATATTTTAAAATCTAACTACAGCTAATAAGGAGGGCTACAATGCTCTAAGGAGCTGTTACACTAGTGAAACACCTGACATCCCTTCACTTGCAAAAGTATGCAAAAAGGTACTTTAAACAGGAGTTATCTCTGTCCTCTTTTACTTCTGCTCTGGGTCTTGTATGGGAATGACAGGAAAAATATGTTTCTAGAAAGCAGAATGCCTTTGATTTTGCTGTAAGCAGAAAAAAACCCTCACTATCCTGTTTGACAGGCCTAAAGTAAATCCCTCTGTTGTCTTTAGAGAAACAAAACTGCTTCAAATTATCATTCTGATTTTACCATTAGCTTCTTCATGGTAGTGGTAACTAGTTTATTCAAAAACATCCAGGAACAACATTTTATCATGGTACACTACTGCTTTTTTTTTTTTTTTTTTTTACTTATAAGATAGTCATGGTTGGCAAACTTAATATAAAGAGGTGTTCTTTCTGTAGGTACTCTGCACAATATCAGGTATTTGAGCTCTATTAACTGAGTGGGATTATCAGACTGACATGCTAGGACACAAAATCTCTTTTAAAACTGCTGAAAAAAATTCATTTCACACTGAATACCATATTTAAAAAGTACATTTTATTCTAATAGAAATAACCAAGATGTATGATAACCAATTTTTCAAAAGCTCTTGTACTTGCAAGCTAAAAACCAAACACAAGTGATTTATATCTTGCTTTCTTCTTTCTTCTGTTGTCCAAGTGAAAACCATCACAAAGAGTAAATTTCTTCATTTTACTAGAAAAAAGGCATTATGCTGTCAAGCTTCATATTGAAGGCAAATGCTTATTTTACATTTCAGTAACCCAGAAGAAAATTTTATGGTCTCCTCCAACTGCACATAATGGAAGAGTTCTGTGCCATGTCAAACCAGATCCTACAGCTGCAGTTCCAGTAAGAATGGGCTGTAAAAAACAAAGAGAGAGAAAAATATCAATACACCTTCCCTTATAAATGATTTCTAAACTGCAGATAACAAGTTGCACAGACAAAAAACACCACAGATTAAATACTCCTTAACAAATATAGTTAAAATACAACAGAAATTCTACTGAAAAATGTGAATCCCTGCTACATAGTTCCAGTAGCTGCTTACAACATTAAAGTAACATACAGCAAAATATTCCATAATAACAAACAGTTTCAACTCTTTACATTAGTATAAACACCATTATTATAAAGGCATGATATCAAACTTAGAAACCTTTTAAAATGAAATTACTTACTTCAGTTATTTCATTGTATTCATAACTAGTATGTTTGGAGGTAATATTTTTACTGTAAGCATTGCAAATACAAACTGACTCCAGCAAAACCAAAATATATCCTATGCTTTGCATTTTCATTAATGATTTAAAATATAATTAGTTAAAATCATAAAAATATACCCCTAGGTGTTTTTAGCCTCCTAAGAACTAGAAATATTGCCATTTTCTTCCCCTCACAATTGATATGGTAAACAAAGCTAAAACATCTAGATCAAGCAGCTTCTAAAATAGCAGTTTTAAGTACGCACCGATTTTTTTTCCTTAGCATGAATGCCACAAACCAAAATAAAATAAAATGGGTACACCAAGCAGCAGTTCTGAATGGTTTGGGCTAGTTTTTAATTGTAGCTTTTAAGTAACATGAGTCTGATCTGAGGAGAACAGATGCAACTCCAGTCAAAAATTTACCTGGGGGTGTCCTAAATGATGAACCAGCAATTGAGTAGTTGTCTTTCCTGGATATCCAGTGGTTGCAAACAGATTTTCATTCACTCGGGACCACCTATGAATAAAATGAATCCACCTGTGAATAAAAAGAATGTTCTTCCAAATACCCCAGTCCTAGCAGCAGAAGTGCCTTGTTCTCTCCCTTGGGATTAACTGTGAAGATGTCACATATTCTACTAACAGCAGAGAAACAGATTTAGTGAATTAGCTTGTAAATGATTCCCTACCCACAGCCCCATATGCACAGTGTTGTAAAACAAAACAAAAAAAAAGTTTCACATGATTGCTACACACATATACTAAATGTGGGTCATTCACAAATTTCACAAAGTTTATAGACCCAGTCCCCCTAAAAATGACTTAAGTGAGACACAACCAGGTTACTAAATTCACAACTGTTTGCAGAGATATAGACTTAAATAGATAAACCCCATAAAATCAAGACAACATTTATACCTGAATAATCTGGCTCGGTCAACATGGACAGGTCTCTTATCCCGTGGATAACTAAAACAGACATTCAGGGTAAAAAACTGTTCTTCAAACAACTACAGTTCATACTATAAGTAGTGAAAGTACAGTGAAATACACATTGCCTACCCTCTGGGAAGCAGCTGAGGGAAAACCAGAGCATTCCTGCAGCTTTAATCTCAATTTGGAGTAGGAAAACTGAAGTAGTTGTCTAGTTCATTATGGATCAATAGTTATCTACTTATGACTTAGAATGAAATTTTAACAAACTCATACAGTGAGAGGCAAACAGTAGTGAGATACTATCTCAAATGGACAAAAAGACAATGTTACATTTTTAACATAAAATATTGATAAAGATGAAACAAAGAATATCAGGGAATGGTTTGTATCAATATCATAATTCCGGATAATCGTTCATTTATTTAGTTTATTGGGCCTACAAAGATGAGTAAGGGGCTGGACCATCTCTTACAAGGAAAGGCTGGAGGAGCTGTGCCTGTTCAGCCTCGAGATGACTGAGAGGGGGCCTCATCAATGTCCATCAGTATCTGGAGGGGGGTGTCAAGGGGATGGAGCCAGGCTCTGCTCCGTGCTGCAAGCAATAGGACGAGTGGCAGTGGGCACAAACTGATGCTCAGGAAGTTCCTGAACATGAGGAAGAACCTCTTTACTCTGCAAGTGACCAGGCACTGGAATAGTGCCCAGAGGGTGTGGAGTCTCCCTCACTGAAGATCTTCACAACCCTGTGCCTTGTGCTCTAGGATAACCCTGCTTGAGCAGGGAGCTCGGACCAGCTGACACACTGTGGTCTCTTCCAACCTGACCCATTTGTGATTCTGTGACTGTCATGCTTTATTAGCCAAGTACCTGCATTTCCTCATGAAGAGAAGAAAGACACCTATGCCATGGGCATAAAAATACCTGGAGCGAGTGATATCCCAGATCAGCCAATCACTTCCAGCAACTGCTCCAATTTTAAAAGTATTTTTTAAACACCAGTCTGCTGACATCAGTGGTGTTTGTTCACACTCCAGGGAGAGAATGGCCTGCTGTGTAACCAGGTCATAGAATCGTATTGTCCCACTCTTCTCTGCCACCATCAGCTGTTAAAAGAAATTCATAGAATGTGGTAAACTTAGCATGAAATGGAAATTAAATTTTTTCTACTCTATAGAAAACCTAGAATACATTCAAACAAATATTAATAATACTAAATGAAGTACAGTTCTTCACTTCATACCAGAAAACTTTCTCTTGGACACTCTCTAACCGATAAATAAAAACCACTTTATACTATTGCTACACTGTTATACATAATGATTACATTATTTTATTTCTATATGTCTATAGATATCTAAGCGTATACTTTTGGTGGTTAGAAACATCAGTTCACAGCCACCAAAGCACTGTGCTTTCATACAGCAAAAAATTATTTTAACATTCAGCAGCTGCCGTCCTGAGCACAAAGAACCGACTGACACACAGTGCTGTAAAAAAGAAAGGGTTGTCAAGCACTGAAACAGAGCTGCCCAGGGAAGTGGTGGAGTCAACATCCCTGGAGGTCAAGACATGACTGTATATGGCACTTAGTGCTATGGTTTATTTGATATGATGGTGTTCAGTCAGAGGTTGGACTCGAGGATCTCAGAGGTCTTTTCCAACCTAAATGATTCTATCATTCTAAGCAAAGTATTAATTAGTGGCTGTAGAATCTGTAGAACCACTCTTACTGATATTATATAACATCTCTTACTTCATCTCTTACTTCATCCTATGTACAGTTTGCAACATATTTTATCTAAACTTTTTCCATTACAGCAGTACACTCAAGCAGTTGTTTTTTAAGTATTGCAGAAAGAGCTTCCTGATTAAATTACAGAATCATAGAAGGATTGGGTTGGAAGGGAACTTAAAAATCCTCTAGTTCCAGTCCTCTGCCATGGGCAGGGACACTCTCTACTAGGCCAGATTGCTCAGGACTCCATCCAACCTGGTCTTGAACACTTCAAGGAGTGAGCCTTCACAACTTCTTTGGGCAACCCATTCCAATGCCCAGATGATGACATGAGATTTTTCTTAATGAGGAGAAATGGTTTTCAGTAGTCATAAACAATAATTAAGAAAGTCAAAGAAGCATTAAAAAATACTCCAGTAATACCAGTTTGTTTGGAAAAACAGAACTGTCACCAAAACATGCTTTCCTGCAAACTAAAGGTCATGATGAGTAAGCATTTTGACCTGCAATAAGCTTTTCAGCAAGAACTAAATCTAGCAAGTTTTATGAGTGTTTGGAATGGGCATTTCTTTAGAAAAAAAAAATAAAAAAAAAGAACAAAAACCCCGTGCCTGTCTCTGATAATAGTCAAAGAAAGACATGCTAATAATAACTAAGACTGGCATACTATTGCAGTATTTTTGGGAAAATCTATTACTTTTGTTGTGCTAACAAAGTTGCCCAGTAGCAAACAGCAGCTAACCCATTAAATTCTGATGCCTCCTGAATCAACAGTTTTCCTAGTTAACAGTTTCCTTTCTTAGTAAGGACGGATATTGATATTGGTGGAAAGTGTGATGAGATTAGAGACCCTCCTTCCCTACTGCTGTGTAAATATTTTGATATCTTATTTGACTGCTTTTCTCTGTTTTAAGTATGTGTTTTGGTGGTAACCTGAACAACCATTTGTAGCTGCTTAAAGCAGTTATTGATAGGCACAATACGAATAATAAATCCAAGACTGCAGGGACTAGAACATTAATGAAACTGGATATTTGGGTACTTACCAGCTGATTAATACTCCTCAGTACAATAACGAGATAAGTATAAAATCACAGTCTATTGATTTGATTTTTCAGAACATATTTTATACACTTCAAGAAAGAACAACAACAAATATGTCCCTTGTTAACTTCAAACAGATACTTTTCAAAGCTTGGCATGTTCTACAAAGAGTCTGTATTATTGGTGAACTGTGTTACCATGACTGAGAAAACTTGAGCTCTTCTCTGGTAACTGTCAGTTAATAAGCAATCAGCAGAATAGTTATCAACAATTGATGTACCTAATCAAGAAGGAATATTTTTGATGGGAGGAGTAAGGGACTGAGGGTAAAATGAGAAGAATGGCAATGATAATTCATTCACAGTCCCTTCACATCAGCAGATCCAACCAATATCCAGTTACAGTGTAAACTAGGTCCTCGAACTTTAATGTTACTACAGCATCAAAGATTCACACTTTAGGTGTGTCCCCCCTCCTGTTATTTTAAAGGTGGTGAGAGAGAAAACCACAACCTTAAAAGCCTCCTCAGGATGCCAGCAAACACTCATTCCAGAAGAACGTAAAACAAAATGGGCCTTCTCATTTCCTTCCAAATCCCAGACCCTGGGGAGAAAAGAAAGAAAGAAAAAAAAAAAGTAAAGTACTAAACTATTGCCATTTGACTGCAAATACATTAACTTTCAGTGCCTCAATATGTTCACAGAGGAAGTGACCAAATGAAATAGTGTTTGTGCCATATCATTTGAAGAAGTCGTTGAAAGTGGCCAGTGCTACAGATAATGTATTTTAACATTGATGAACGAGGCAGAGCCTCTCTTTAACTATTCAAATGATTTGACTTTTAAAGTTACCTAGACATGAAATCTCAGTGAGATGTTCCCATTTTTTCATAAGTCAACACTACAGCCTTTGCACTATACCATAAATAGCAGTGGGGCACTACAAAGCAGGAATGTCAGTGTTGGTCCAGTTGATACGAGGAGCCTAAAATGAGGTACCAAACAACTTAAATCATCCATGTGGCCATGTAAAGGGCAAGACCCTTTATTAAAGTACTTTGGCTGCCTAATCTAAGAGTTTCCAGTATTTCCTGGTAAGACAAGGTTGAGTAATGGAAATATAAGAAACCAGAAATGAAGCAAAGGCAAACAGAAGGATCTATGGCAGAGGTAACACTAACCAAGAAAGGCTCTTGGAGAGCTTTCAACAGGTAAATTGCATGTGCCAGTTTTACCTTTTCCTTTAGAAACACCTACAGTACATATCTGGCAGCTTTAAAAAATTAAACAATCAACAGTATTTGGCCAATATGGATGGACAGGAAAGTGTAATGCTGAAACACCAAAACTAGGTTAGGTGATGGGTGAGTTTTCTTTGGATGTCTGCGCGAAGAGTGGTAATGAGCCATGGAGCTACTTTGTTTCTAAAATGTAACAAAACCAAAACTGAGACTCTTTCACCTCACAGCCCATGCTCAACTCCCTCTTTTCCTACAAAATCGATAGCTCAATTGTAGGACAAAGACATCACAGTTGTGAACATCAGTATGAACCACAAGGCTACATGTTATTTATATACATATGGACACTGAAACATACACATATATCCTTCCTCTCTGACATGCGAAACTTGAGAAACAGCCAATTTTTAAAGTAGTGTTCTGCCCAGTCTTTTGAGCTAGATGAGTGGCTACGTACTATTATTGTTTATTCTAGAGGATTTTTGCTGACTTCCTCCAGACTTTTTCAGTTTATATCTCACCAGGGTGCTTAGAGCCTTATATTTAAGAGATTTAAAAAACTCTTAACCAATACATCATAAGTCTAGACAAAATATATGGGAATAAAGTAAATATATTTAATGAACAATGTTGTTTTCTTATGCCAAACCACAACAGATCAAATATTTGTTCTCCCTGTAGAAAACACAGGGTCTCTAATCTTGAAGAGTCAGTGTGATTACAAAAAAAAGTCAAAACAAAAACCTGACAAGTGTTTAAAAAATGAAATATCTACTTGATTAGGTAATTTAGAAACATACAATACTTTCTTCTACTGCCAAAAATTTTGCCTTGTAGATTTGTCCAAGTCAAATCAACACTCCCCATGTGTATTTACTGTGCAGGGAGAAAATTATGATACAAGAGAAGATGGTGAATCATTTTGGCAAAAGGAATATGCCATTATGTTTCCTTCCCTGAAGTGAATGATGTTATTAGGTGTTGAGACAGAAATTTATGCTTTTTACCTCCATAACTTTGTTATTTATAAAGTTACCAAATTTGTAGTTTTTACTTTGTAAGAATGGCAGGACTGTTAGTAAGAAACAGTATGGGGAGGAGAAGGTCTAAAAGCCTCTTTTATATTTTCTTTATTGATACCAAAGATAATATTATTTAGTTTTGGGGAAAAAACCCATAACCCCCAAAACACAAACCAGGCAATATATATCAAGATAGATCCTTGTCTGAATGCATCATGTCTATACAATTGCATATGTGTTCAATTGACTCTTTTCAGTATTTCTTTGTGAAAAACCCAAGTAAAAAACATGCAAACCCTAACAATTTAGCCAAACTGATTTTCAATTCCTAAATTACTCAGTAATCATAACCAAATCAGCCACAGATGCTGTCTCCTCATTTTGTCCACATTCCTATCACGTAAATCAATCCAAAAAGACTGAAGATTTTGTCTCCCATTCAAAGTTCTTGAAACTTTACAAATACTACCATGAGTTTATACCAAACTAAAATGACTGTCTGTTTTTCTCCAAACATATTTTTTAACCCTGCAATGTGTCACTCTCTTACTTCTCTTCCAACCAACTATCATGGTAGTATTAGTAAAGTTTGTCACTGAGTATTAGTAAAGCTTGTCACTGAGCTTGTGGTATTTTTTTCTGGTGTTAAAAAAAAAATCCAGAAAAAATTTATTGGAGAAAAGTTTGAATAAACACAGTTGAAATAAGTGCCCAAGTTCGATTAATGTATAGTCTCAAAAATAACATCTAATCTTCTCAGTAAAATAATTATTTTTTAAGTAACTAAGGACTGAGAAATTATTTACTGCAGTACTCAGAAAAATTAAACCAACTCAAATCCAAACAGTTGCAAATGCTGTTAAAGAAAATTCTTCAGATACTAGCACCTTTCTCTTGTCACTCAAATCCTGTAACTAACAAACAAATGAAAACTGCAGCTATCTCATAGCTTGAAGATATTCAAATTCCATTGACCCAACCATATCATATCTTGTATGCATGAATAGGGATGCATATGTGCAGCAATATCATCATACAGTGGACTTTTATTACAGTTGGCAAAGTACCTCATTAGAGCTCTGAAAACTTGTGGCAATGGAGATGATCCTTATTTTATCTTCTAAATATCTGAATTATGAATAATTCTAACTAGCAGAACCAACTGCTAATGGGATAAAAATCATCATTTGCAATAGTGAAAGAACTAAACCAGATTGCAATCTTCAGGCATTTCTCAAATCCCCAGAAGATGGAAATAAAAATGGGAATTCTTCCAACAAAAGATTTCTAACAATTTTAGTGAGTGGTGAGGGGCTAGAAGAAACCTTGACATCTGATTCCCAACCACAAAGCATGATCAACTATATGTGATCCATTACTCAAAGATTACTCCTGTCCAAATGGTTTTGTTGTTTTTTTTTTTTTTTAATATTTAACTTCAATACATTTCTTTATATGTCCATCAGATGTATTCCATGTGCGAGGAAAATCCCATCACTCTTGAAAAGCCTAGAGGACTATGGAGAAGGGCAAGATTCCTGTTCCTGAGATCACACAAAGGTGAAGTTGTTCCTCACTGAGCACAAGGAGTGAGATCTCAGAAAAAGAATATGAAAGTGCAGAGATTAGGAAATACTGCAGAGAATACAACCAACACTGGCTTTCTCTATGGTCTTCTGCCAACTCCATATGGATTTGGCTGTCTCAGATCTGGAGGGTACTAGGCAGGAGATGAAAGGCTGAAGTGGAACTGCAGAGATTCCTCTGTCTGGTCAGAATAAGAGAAAGGTGTAATATGTAAGTTTTTATGAAGCCTTTTCACAGAGGAAATGTACAAATATTCAAACAGAAAGCTGACCCATGTTCACCATTTTCTTTTGATGATCCAAAGAAATGTCACTGTTTCTAAAGAATTAGTGATCAGAGTATTTCAGATCTTGGCATGAAAAAACATGTTATCTCTAGCTTGTAATATCTACTTGGACATGCAATCAATAGATATATCTCTCACTGCTGACTGTGGGCTGCAATTATACCCTGCAGTGTTGGTAGAGGCAGAAGAAGCAGTGCAGTATCTCCTCTTCACTAATACACATTTCAGGCCATGCACACTTAGAACTAAGTCTAAGAAATACACATTTCTACTACTACTACTGAAATAGTTTAAAGTTATCTAACTTTAAAGTTATCTAATGCAAAACCAGAGACCATGCAGCATTTTTGAAAAAAAAAGTGACACTTCAGTTCTGTCCTTTCAACCAGAGCAAAACACGGCTGTTAAGAGCTATCAGCTTACTGTTCCCAATATGGGTATAACACTAAATGCTTCTGTGGTATGACTGCTACTGAGAAACTCAACTACCAAATCTGCTGATGGCTTTTTAAAATATAAAACTTCTAAACAAATCTAATGCAATGATTTCTATTAAAAGACAATTTATAGGCTAGACTACATTCTAGGGCTGTGTTACTCTTAACATAGGCCATAATGTGTCACAAAGGAAATTACTCCATCATCCTCCTATTTTAAAGACTTCCTAACGAAAAGTTTATTAAGATCACACTGAAATAATGTTCCAAATATTTGATCCAGAAAGCTTTTGGTTGTTTTTTTATAAAGCTGAGAGGAGACCAGTTAATTTTTGCACTGTCCAAAATCAGTTGGTTAATGCATCATGGATGTACAATGTAACAGAATTGTGTAAGACTTCATTTGGGGGATATACAGGGATGCATACAAGTGTGCAAATTCAAAGACTGGACTCTGAAAACAATTCAGGACTTCTTTATTTTCAAAAATTATAATGCAGAGCTAGCTTGATAAAATGTAGCCAGCATACCTCAGAAAGAAGAAGTATTTTGGTGTGATGACTTTTATAAAAATTTTGACAGAAATCCATACTTGATTGTACTAGGAATGGGAAGATGCAAACAGAACACGGTTTTGGAGGCAGAAATAAGTGATAATGACCACTTTTCAACATAGCCAAAAACTGAAATATTTATTGAATAATCACGGTAAGATTCAAGTGCAATGTGTGCTGGCAATACATTAAAGAAAATAACAACAACAAAAAAACCCAAAAAACAAAAACCCAGGAGTTACCATTAGCTTTCCTTCATATTGTCTAGAGAAAAATCTGCACAAAATACTTAGGGCATGAGAGTACCATGTAAAAATATGCTACAGATAAACCCCCTTAAAACCAGATGAAACACTACAAAGCATTCTAAAACTATAGTTAATTTAGCTTTCAGTGACATCAAACCTTGCCCCCTAATCCCTGGTTAGAGAACAAAACTAATCCTCTCATAGTCTGGCATTTATTCTACATGCAACAGAGAAGGCTGAACTTCAGAGTGACTGATGAATTCACAAAGTCCTCTGTGAAGTGATATGAGCCATGGCTTAAGAAAATGAACAGAACTCAGAAAGGAATAAAAAAGCAAGTATGGTCACAGATAACATGGAAGATAATTCAACTATACATTCTTTTGCACTCAAAAAGAGAGGAAGAGGATGTAGTTTTAGAAATAGTTAAAAGAAGAAGAGAGAGTGAGGGAGAGAAAGGGATGGATGAGTCTTTTTCAGCTTTTCAACATATAAGCCATTCCAGTACTCGATGACCAGAAGAAATTGACATGCTAGTATTTTTAAGGGTCTGACACTGTCAGACCTTTCCGTTCCACCTGAAGAGGGAGTATGAGGTGATTATCAATCAGACTGAATTAACCTTTTGACAGTCAAGAGGTTCATTTTTAGCATGGATATGAGATTAGTGGGTTTTGATAGGATGGTATTTTGCATTTAGTAATTCCAGAAACACCAGGTCTTTAATCACCAACAGTGGAGGGTATCAATTGAACTCGCAGTGTTTTCCAAACATTTCCCACAATTTTTTGGCTTCGTTAAGTGTCAGAACAAAATCATTTGTACATCTGAATCCGTGCAGACTCCTAGACTGTGTTTCTGAATCGCAATGAAAAAGCCAGTAGTAATTTTTTTTCTGAAGAGCGGTGCACAGGGAGTTGCACACACACACACACACACACACACACACACACACACACAGAGATCTCATTAACAAAGTGGAATGCACACATTCCTACACTTGATGCAAATGTTCAAAGAAGTGTACACTGCCTTACCATTTCAAGGAATTAAATGAAATATTCCTTAAAGCTACCCTAACACAGATGACCACTGCAATTATTTTTAGTGCAGTTCTACTTCACAGCTGCAAAAAAGTTTTGAGTTGTGAGATCAAGGCCAATAAAGACCATGTGCAAGAGACAAGAATTCCTGAGTGACACAGCAGCAACTTAAAGGTAAGAACTTTGGATATAACCAGTACCCAACTTACACTGTCTGTCTCCAGCCAAAATGACTGAACTGCATTCTGGGATGTCACAGTTGCAGCAGCTTGTGGCAAGACTATTTAGTGGATGAAAAGTGAAAATCTCACTTCCCTAGAGGTTTCTGATGAACTTAAACCTAAACTTTCTCTTGAGTGAAAACCAGGGAAGACCTAACCATGCTTGTATATAGTCAGTACATACTGAAAAGTTGTTTTAAAACTTTATTAAGATTTAAAAGTGGAACTCAGGATTTGTACTAATTGTTCTAGTACTTTATTCCACAGGCATTAGCAGATTTTGTATCCTAAGAACAATTTCAGGATAGAAATTCAGTACAGACAGAAGAATTATTCCTCTTCTTACATTACTACTGAAGCAAATTACAGAGTAAGTAAAGAATGATTTTGGTAAGTCCCAAGGAATGCATTTTCCATTAGTTTTGAAAGTGTAACCTTTAAATTCAATAGAAAAACTCTTCATGCCCCACATGCATGAATGGAAAAAAATAAGAACTCAAGTAGCCAAAAAAAATTCTACTTATTTCCCATGGCTTTCAACCAAAGACTTTATGGTTTATGGCATAAAATGTCTTTCATAGGTACTAAGCTGCAATCTTGTTAGCATATATTAATTACATACATTTTATTTCCCTTTAAATTAGTATCAATTAGACAACTGGTTTTAAAACACGTTTCTTTCATCCCAGGAAAGCTGAGCATTTCATATAAGAAACAGGAAAAGGCCACAGAATCAAACAGTTTTTTACTGAATAAGCCAAATATGAGTTTAGATTTAACAAAGAAATCAAGGATAGGAAATAAATCAGAAGAAGATACAGCTAAGTCATGCATTTCTACTATTCATTCCGAATGATTTTGTTGGAAATACTGACGAGACATCTATGGAAAAACTGCCTACTCATCACAGTAAAGAAAGTCAAAGATGATGAAAGTCAACTCTCTTGCTGCTCTACTGCAAAGACCTGAAAAGCCTGCACAGCCCTCCTGACCTTTCCAGCTGCAGTGGAGGGGTAAGAGGAGCAGCTTAACAGATTCATGCACACTACTAGAAGATGGGTGACCTTCTAACAAGGACAAACTCCTGCATCAAAAACTTTTACCCAGCAGGCTTAAAGCATTCAACCATGCTTGCCTTCTGCTTCCAGTTATAAGTATATAAACACCTGGGTTTGAAGCAGCTGAAATCATGGTATTTTGAGCTGCCAGTACCACTGTATTAGGATGGTGCTGTCTTCAGGCAATGTCATCCCACCCCCTGGTAAGGCTAATACATTTGGGTAGATGGACAAGTTCACATACTGACTCTCACTGACTTTAAACTTGACCCACCTGATGACAGAATGCATAGAGAAGGTCTGTACAATTCAGCACTGAGCTGTAAGTCTGCTCTCTCCTTTTCTCATTTTATTCCTATCCCAGAAGGGGGAAAAAAGGGTATGCAAATCCAAGACAAAAGTTTTCTTCATTTTGAATCTAGCTGATTCAAAATATTGCTTTGAAAAAGACAAGTGACAACAAAAAGCCAGTCCATAACCCAAGTTAACAAGAATAATCCATTTCTTATCTTGTTAATGGACTAGTCTTGTTAGAGGGCCATGAAGGCACACTAAAAATAAAATATAAATATTTATTTAAGTAGACACATAAAACATTCACAGATAGAAAAAGTTCAATACTAGTTTTTCAATAGTGTTTTGAACAAAATGCATACCTGCAGGTGTGATCATCACTTACACTTGCAATTTCTTGACCTTCGTTGGGAGCAAAGACCAGATCATTAATGTAATCTGTGTGGCCATCAAATGTCTGCCAAGCAGAAAAGAGAAATACTTTTACCTTAGAGCTGACTGTTCCACCAATATATTTAACAGACCTGCTAATGGAAAGATGTGTGTTAAGATAAAACTATAATTTTAATAGAAGGTAAAAAAAGTTTTTATCAGTGACTGGATTTCTTTAAAGTATCATGTGCAGATTCATACTGCAGGTGAAAAGATCCCTCCCACTACTCCTTGTAGTTAGCACAGAGGTCATTTTGATACTTTTGTTTGACAGAGATCTGTGAATCACACCAGAGCTTTTTATGAGTTTTTCAATCACTGAATTTAGAAGGTAGACAATAGTAAATCTCAGAAAGGAAGAGGAGAATGACCAAGCAATGAATGCATGATCTCCTGACATGAAAGAACTCTGATTACTGGTAAGTCACTCTGATCTCTGAATCTCTCATTAAATACACCTACTGTGTTTTTGAAAGAAATCTCAGAAAATTTTAAGGCAGGCAAATTTCCATGTGTAGATGTATCTGTTACTGTTCCACCCTCTTCTATTCAGTCTCACTGATTAAGTCTCAAGTCACAGCTGCTTTTGTTTTGCCCAGCAAGGTATCATAAAAATGAGACAAAAATATCCTCTTGATAACAGCATGGGACAGAGATTGCAGAGGAAAACAAGGTCGAATGGAAACAAGTTCCACAGTCTTCTCAAAGAAAAACACACCACCTTTAAGTGTAGCTATTCTGAGGAACAAATGCAGAACAGATAAAAAAAAGAGAAAATCTCAAGCACGCACGATAACTAAATCCCCCTCTCTAAAAGTTTTAAGAATACCTCATCAATTCAATACAGAAACATTTTCAGCAGACAACTTGTTTTTTTTCCAATATTTTTTCCATTATTTTATTAAAGCCTAATGGATTATACTAGAACTAATAGGCCCTAAGATGATGCTAAACTATTTAGACAGAATGCCAAGTCTTTTGACAATTTTCAGCATTCTGAATTCAAATATCCTGCCTCATTTTACTTCTACAGTTCTGATGAAATATGCTTTTTATTAAGCAAAATTTGAAACAGGACAAGGAAGCCATAATTCATTTCCAAATGAAAACCTCAAAAGAAGAAAAAGGTTTCACGAAGATCCATCAGTCATATTTTACCTTTTGTTTTTTTGTTCTGGGTTTGATCCAACACATAAATTTTGGATTAGTTGTGTCGACAGAGTAATGGAAAACTCAAGTGTGCTTCAAGTTCCTTGTTGATAATTACATCAAGACAGTTTTTCCATGGGGAAAACAGAGTAAGGTTACTCTGTCTATCCCTCCAGAAGCAACACGTACTAATTGTTTACTATAAAAGACAAAATGTTCAGAGATTACATTCTGAACGTAGTCACATACTTCCCTCAGCTTTGTTTCCATGGTCTGGACCTCTCCTGAAGATCCCATGTGTTACAAGTGTGCACCATATAACAGATCAAAATTTTCCACATGTTCATCATCAGGTTTATGAAATAGGTTTTCTGAGGTATCAGTTAACTGTTAATAAGAAGCCACTGTATCAAACTTTATTGAAAGCCAGATCAGCATAGCTCACCAGAATTTGTGAACATCTGGGATTTTGCATGTGCTTTAAATCAGAGTTAGGTGTTACTTTTCTTGACAAGAAATCTAGAGTACAATAATTGTCCAGATATAAGAAATTAATTGATTGCCAGCAAGGGCTTTCCACACTTTATATCAAAAAACCCCAGAAGACAGTCTCAAAGACAACTTTTACTGACATTAACATGCTAGTCCACATTCTTTCTTTTTGTTAATGAGTTCCTCACTAATAGGTAAAAATTTATATTCTTAGCTGTTTTCTGATTATTTTTAACATTAGACCAAGCCTGACCCATATAAAATAAAGTATGTATTTTCACTTTTTCCTCAGCCAGAGTACATCCTTAATAAAGTTCTTGGACAGCTAATTCCAGTGGTGGAGCTGGCATAAACAAAGCTAATAGCTTTACTGTTAAATTCAAGCCAACACTTCTCATTTGTATTGCATACGCACCAAACAATCATAGAATCATTAAGGTTGGAAAAGACCTCTGAGATCACTGAGTCCAAACCCGAATTTAACGCTGCCAGGTCCATCCCTAAGCACCACATCTATAAGGTGAACACAGAGATCACACTGCTTCCCTGGGCAGCCTGTTCCAATGCTAGACCACCCTTTTACAGAAGAATTTTTTCCTAATATCCAATCTGAACCTCCTCTGGCACGACTTGGGGCCATTTCCTCTTGTCCTATCACTTGTTGGCTGGGAGACTTGTTGGCTGACCCCCACCTGGCTCCAGCCTCCTTTCAGGTGGTTGTAGAAGATGTAAGGTCCTTCCCAAGCCTTCTTTGCTCCAGGCTGAACAACCCCAGTTCCCTCAGCTGGACTTTCCCTCATAGAACTTTTGCTCCAGGCCCCTCACCAGCTCCAGTGCCTTCTCTGGACCTCAATGTCTTCCTTAGCACCTCAATGTCTTCCTTGTCCTGAGTGGCACAAAACTGAAGAGAGGATTCAAGGTGCCAAGTACAGAGGGATAAACACTTCCTTCCTCCTGCTGACCACACTGTTTCTTGTGGCCTTATCAATCCAAAATAAATTTAAAATTTAGAACTTAGATGTTGAATTCAGCTCACTAGAGTCTGTAGTACCAAACTGATCCCATTGTTTCATTATTTCAAGTTATTATCAGTCCATTGCTAATATTAAAGAAACTTTACATTCTGCTAAGTTAAAAGATTTAATTCACAGCTTAACATTAAAGCTTCTTGTCTGAAATTCACAAAATTGTAGGTATTACACAAATAGATAACTTTAAAATGGAATGACAGACATCAACTCACAAGCAAAGAGCATAAAGAACTTTTAAAACTATTTTGTCAGAAATTCCACTATGTTAACTATGTCAGTTATCCCACTGCTCAGTGGCAAAATCATGTATGACCAACATTAAAAGAAGGAAAGTAAAAGTATGTGCATGTATGAAGCAACACAAAAAGCATTTTCTTTCAAGACGTTTAGTAGCAGCCATCTTTACTTCTTATGCTCTGCCTTTATTAATTCTATTATCAGTATGGCCACATAACTGACATCCATAATTAATTTAATTTCTGTATGACAAATCTCATTCTTACTAATACAATTAACACACCAAAAATAAAAGTCTATTTTTTCTCCTTTATACCAAATAAACCACTCTCATCAAAAGAGGCATTATCATATTCTAAAGCAGTAAAAGCCAAAGAATACTCTCCCCCATTTTTTTTAATTAATTAGCTTTGCTTATTGCTAGCTAAGACCTCAACAAAAGTCTTTACACTGAATAGCACAAACATCTAATCAACAGTAGTACCTGGACTGGGACATTGTTTCAAAGAAGAATTTTGAAGAAATCAGAAGATCATGTAGGTGATAATTACAGTTATTACAATTATTCCCACTTTAAAGACAGAAGGTATTTACAATACAATTATTATCACTAGAGATGATGGACCTAGGATCTGTCACAAGTAGAGCAGAAGGATAGTTAAAGATTAGACTTTACTAAAAACTAAAAAATCTTTTAAAAATCACATTAGCTGCCCTTACCTTAAATTCATTCTTGTCCTGCAGGTCTGAAGTAAACAGCCTTAACTTCCTATCAGAAGCTGCAGTACAAAACCTACACTCAACGGACAAATAAAAGGCTCATCAGTCAATCAACATTGCAATAGTTGTCTTTTAATCAGTTTTCCTTCATCTTAAAAATGCAAAGAAAAAATAGATTTTGAGAAAAACTCAAAAGCATCTGTCTTAACTTTTCTGCTTTGGCCACAAGCAGAGTTATAACTGGTTCTTATCTGTAAAATAGTGTGCATCAAGTGCCAAGAATACTTATTCAGATATTTTTACAAAGCTAAATCTGGATCAGTTACCAATTACCTGTAATATTTCTCATAAATGATGCTGAAACTTTCCTTGGAAGAGGTTAAATTGGTAAGGCACAAAAACCAACCCTCATTATCAGTCTTTTAAAATACTGAAATATAAGATTCAGAAACCAATTTCTATGTAACATATTTTAACCTAAAAGACTGTATGAAAATTGAGCAGTAAGCAACTATGGTAATTTTGAACAATCAAACAAACTACTGAGTATATTTTAATTCAGAAGTTTACACTTAACAGCTAACTATCTTTCTAGATTTTCTAGATTTACACCTCAAAGGCTCTCACAAATAGTACCTAGCCTACACTGAAACACAGCACATACGATGCAAATCAGTGCAAATAGCTTTATAAAGGGGGCCATTCAATCTCACATTTACTAAGGCTCTTAAAAGAAAGAGATGTTCCTCAGAGATGTACAAAGAAAGAAACTATGTCCGAGGCCCATAAAATTAATGAATAAAAATTATTTACAGCTTGTTCAGTAGGGAGAGGGTCAAGGGGCAAAAGAAGGAGGACAAAAGCCAAGAAAATGAACAAAAAACAGACTATAAGAATAAATACTCTACTGAAGAATTCAGAGATTCATCAGTGATTTCTAAGGAGTTAGATTTCACTCATAAGCTTTGAACAGTCTAATATTAAGGACTTAGGGAAAACAGGTAAGAGACAAGGATTCACTGTAATTGTTTATTGTCAAGTACCTTATCTGGGGAGGTATGGCATCAAGTCTAGTTTCAGGACTCCATGCTATGGCATCAACTCTGATTCCATGGTGAAATGTTCTTAGTGTCTTATACTGCATGCCTTCCACTTCTGCATCCTCCTCCTATAGAAATATTGCAGTTAGCTGATTCAGAACAAGGTCTTGGTGATTTCTAACAGATCAGATTGCCACCAAATGAAAGGCCTTTCAAAATGACATATATTGGGATATTTTCAGATCATAACACCTGCAAAGTGAAAACCTGGAACATACAGAAAGCATTAACTTGAAATATTTAAGTACTTTGAAATACATTAAAGTATGAGTAAATTATGACTAATTGCAGTCTCAAGCCAGTGGCCAATAAAAGCAGAAAAATCAGAACTGAGCTATGAAGATGCTGAGCTAATTCTGTGTACAAGCAGTATCTTCACAGATACAACTAAGGCCACTTAAAACAGCATGGCAATTTAGCACACAGTGCAGTGAGAAGAAGCAATGGGAATAAAAGCAAACATGTAATTTAATCTGTTTTCTCTCTGAGTTGTTTTTACAACTCAGAAAAATGTTGTCACTTCCAGAGCATCTCTTTTCAAACAGCAGGAGATAAAAAGGTGCCTTCTGTCATCTAATCCTAAATATAAACTTGCTTATTCTTACCACTGGTCAGAACACCAGGTAACAGGAAAAATGAAACAAGAGTTGGAATTATGGACTCTTGTCAATAAGCTGACCTCTAAAAAGCTTTTAGAAGTTTTCAGAACATCCAATGGAGCACCTTAAAGGATATTCCTACACAATTTTCTCTATGTAACAATTCTGCTTTAAGATAAAGAACCTCTCTGTACGCCCTCTTCAAAATGTAGAGGCCAAGCAGAACCCAGCTGAGGATGCATGAAATTACCCACAGTTTTTCAATGCTTCTCAACAGGAAGAAAGAATAACATTTTCCTCTCCTACTCTGAAATACTCATTGACTCCACATGTGAAGGGAAGGGAGGATATGAAAATTATAGAAAAAAACACCTTGTGTCAGTGGTTGTCAAAATTTTAATTACTTCCTTTTCAAGGCCTACACCAGAAACAAGGTAGTGAGCAACACAAACGTCAGTATGTTTTTGTGATTAGCACTAGGTGCTCTTCAGAAAATTTCCAACACTAAGACCATGGGGAATAACAATAACAATAATAATGGTAATAATAATAATAATAAAAATATCAGCTATGCTATTAATCATAGTAGATGAATTACAAAAATAACATTGTATAATAAAGATGAAGGAAAAAAGCTTAGAAATTCCAAACAATTGTCTTCAATTGATTGTCAAGCATCTAGGCAAAAAGCCTCATCTAATGAAAAACATTTTATCCAGCATAAAAACATACAATACTCAGTATTTTCCATTTTAAAATTTTTCACAATATAACTGTAAATAACTTGAAGGTAAGAAATTTTACTGTTTCCAACAGTCTGTGAGGAAGATCCAATAAAAACAATTATGAGAAAAAAAATTAGGTAAGTATTTCTACAGTTCATCCCTAAAAAGAGATACCTACAAAATTAGCACAGATATGTTAGTCTGTATTTTACATTTTACATAAATATATATATATTTACCTGAAAAACAAGTATCCTAGACTTATTAGTGTAATAAACAAGTAAAATTCTCCCTTGTTTATCACTGGGAGAGGAGGAAACAGGAAAGTGACCACAGTTTTCCTGCAGTAGAGGTGCTGGCTAAGTCAGTTTCAGGGGCATCCAACAAAAACAACTAACCTGAAATCTGCAAGTCCCAACAACCACGTAATTGTTGCCACCATAAGCAATGAGGGAACACGAATCTCCACTGTCAAAAGGATTGAATTTTACCACGTGCACATAATCCTCACAATCTACAGTGTAAGAAGTGTTTCTTGTAGAATCTTGCTTCATTTTCAGTCAACTAAGTCAAGGTATCACGGAAGCGATGTCTTCTCCAGGACGAAAATCCACATTCCTACACAAAAATTTAAAAAAATTGCATGAATAAAAAATGTAAAGTATTTGTGGCAGAGCAAATGAAAATTTCCTATAACATGCTCAAGAACACAAAAGCTGCACTTAAACTTATTAGATGTAGCCCGTTTGTTTCGTCAATCAAAATATTTACTACACGAACATACATTCAAAATTGTCTCTTACAGACTTCAGGAATAACTGCAGATCTTGTGCTACCCCTGGTAACCCAACACCAATACAAAAAACCAAGTAAAGCACACACTCCAGAAGAGTCACACACAGCATTTTAGCATTTTCAACCAAATGAGAAGAAACAATATGTCGCTACCTTCAAATTATCTTAACTTGTGTACCTCTTTACAGACTGTGAGTCTAACTGTTAACTGAGTTAACCAAGATTGCAAAACTGTAAATGAAAATACTGTTGTGCGTTCAACCAGTTTTCATGAAAACCAGGCTTCTGTGCTAGAACACAAGAGGCCAAGACACACAATTGATTTCAGAATCAATTCCTTTTAGTCCCAGTACAGATTTGACGTTAGTTTAAGTCTTTTTGGGAAATCAGACCTTTAACTACACACCACGTGGAAAAACAGCTTGAAATCTCAGACCTTTGACAGATTTTGGTGTGGAAATGATTGGAAGGTCTCAGCATCCAAGACTGGATGTTTTGCTTGGGATCCAGCCAGGTCTGACAGAGGCATCACTCAAACACTGAGAGACTCTCCATAGCTGGGTGTTTGTGCATTAATTCATACAACAGTCCACTATATTACCATAAATATTTCAGCCATATAACTTGCATAGCTTTGCTCCTAAAGCCAAATGCAAGTTTTAATTCTATCAAAAGTTTTCTTCCTCCAAGGCTTCCCACGAACACAAGCCATTATAGAATCACACACTTAAAGGTCCATTCCAACCCCAGACAAGGGGTTGGAATGGACTTTAGGATCATGTAGTCCCAAACCCTGCTGCCACGGGCAGGGATATCTTCCACTAGACAAGGCTGTCAATGCCTCATCCCACCTGGCCTTGAACAATGGCGGGGTTGGGACATTCCCATCCTCCCCAGGCAACCCGTTCCAGTGGCTAACCATTCTCACCGTAAAAAAATTTCTTCCTCTCGTGTAACTAAAGTTTCCCCACTTTCAGCTTGCTCCTCGTCCTACCACTACAGTTCCTGACAAAGTCTCTCTCCAGCTTTCCTGCAGTGCCGCTTGAGATGCTGGAAGGTGCTAGGAGATCTCCACTCAAACTATGCTCCAGGCTGAACAACTCCAACTTTCTCAGCCTGAATTATCGGCCACAAGACCAGCTTGAAAACACCAAGAGTATTGTAACCTTCATTTCTGGTTAGGAAGCACGATTAGTGCAAACGGACCGCGCGGATGCGCGTCACCTCCCCCCCATCCACGCGCATCCTTTGCCCTCCTACTCCCTCCTTTTCCCTTGGGGGCCCAGCCGCTGCTCCCCAGCCAGGCTGCCCGAGTTCCCCCGGGCCGGGGGTGCCCCAACCCCGCTTCACACGCACCTCCGCCTCCCCGGCTTCCCGCTCGGCCCCGCCGTTCCCCAGCAGCGCCCGCCCCGGGCGGCGGCAGCGGCAGCGGCGCGGCTGCTTCCGGGGCAGCGGCCCCGCGCCCATTGGGCCGCGCGGCGGATTTGAACGCGGCCGCCGCGCCCCGGCCCGGCCCGGCCACAGCGGCAGCGGCAGCGCCGAGGGCACCGCAGCGCTGAGGGCACCCGCAGCGCTGAGGGCACCGCGCTGAGGGCACCGCGCTGAGGGCACGGCAGCGCTGAGGGCACGGCTGCGGGGCCCGGGGTGGCTCAGCCGGACCGCTCGGCCGCAATGGTAATGCCAAATCCGGCTTCTGGGTGTTAAGACAGCTCCGCCGGGGTTTTGGCTTGTTCGGGCTGTTTCGCTGGGAGCCACAGGTATGGTCCCCCTCAGAAAGCTCGCAGGGTGGGGAAGAAAGAAAAGCCTTCGGAGAGGTTTTACTCTGCTCCGCTTGACTTTCATCCTCTGTGACCTCCCTGTCATGTTCACACTGTCAAGTGGGTTGTCCCCTTCAAGCGTTTTGGAGAAGTTGCCGCTGCAGTCGTGCTTGTTTCCCGATGTCCCCTGTCCTCCCCTGCCCCTTGGCCGCGCTTCCTCATTTTGGTACAGTCGTGCCAACAAGCAAAAACCAAACGCGCTGTGGGCTCTGCCTCAGCTGTGTGGGAAAAGGTCAAAGGTTGAGTTTTGTCTTATGGAAGTAAATGGGAAGGGTATTGCTCACGTAGTGTCAGGAAAACTTTGTTTCAGAAAAGAGCAAATTTAAAGGCAAGCTTCTGCTACATTGTCATGTACTTTGTCTTGACGAATGTAAGAAGATGAGGGAGACCAAAGCATGAAGTAGTCCAGTTATTGCTAGAGAGGATAATGGCTTATAGAATTAAAACCCCCCCCCAAATTTAAAAAACAAAAAAAAAAAGGAAAAAACTTTATTGGTAACAAAAGTGTTTAGAGTCATCTATGTTAGTAACTCTTACAAATATTAAATCTCCTTTTTTCCAGGTTTAAAACATCCTTGTAGACACTCATCTATATGTATAGCAAATGCAGAAACGACTGAAGACACTCGGAGGCTGCTTTTGGAGACAAAGACTCGTATTTGTGATCACATTCCTTTATGTTGGCATAATGTAAAAGGAAAGTAAGGGATTCGTGCAGGCGTGACATGCATAAGCACTTTTAACCCCTTATCTTCATAGTTGCTCTGTCACATTGAGGCAAGTCTGGTTTAGTTGGAAGAGTTTATTCTAGGAACTTGGTCTTTAAGAAGATACAACAGGGTTTGCACAGCTTGTAGGGAGGTGAAGACCTGCGTATTCCTCTGGCATAGTTATATTTGGTTTTCTATTGATTATATTGATCTTCTAGTCTGGACAATGGTTGCTTTCCAGCAAAAAATTTTACACTTGGTCAAGTGTTTCAGAAGACATTGGCCTTTATTTTCCAACTCTGAAAGGACTACTGTATGTGGAGCAGACTGCATGTTGATGGCGTTACAACTGTCCATGGCTGAAGTCAATAAACAGGTTAGCATTCTTTTCAGTGTGTTCCAACTTGAAATGACATTTAAGTTGTTTTTTGATGTTTGTTAAAACAAGGTGTGTCTGAGGGCCAGACGCAGCAAGGCAAGAAATTAATATGATTAATTAATATGATGCACTATTGAAGCAGGCTTTAGAAAAAGGAACCACAAGACAGATGGGAGGATGGAAGTGCTTTATGTGTATATTTGAGCTCCAGACTTTAAACACTAGTGTATTTCTGCTGACCATGTCATTTCTGTTTATTTCCATCCTATGTTTCTTGGGTGTTATAGACCAGCATGCGAGAGCTGCGGCATTTGGGGTGCATTTTTTTTTCTGGGTGCTCCAAAAATATTTCTGAATGAATTTCTGTATGTACCTGTAAGTTGTGAGTGTGTGCCCAGTACCAGTAGGAATTTTATGGCTTTCTCTCTGGGTGTACATGTAGTGTCAAGTGGTGAAGGGGAGGTGTAACCCTAAAGCGTCTCTGAAAGAAGCACTATGGCTTGTCAGAGCTGGAGGATGTCTGAAATGTGCCAGGAACAGTTGTAATATACAATCAGGCCTTTGCCTGTGTCTCATCTAAGGAGATCTATTGCAATACTTGTTTTAATGACCTAAAGATACCTTTTTAGGTTAATTAACCTAATTATTGATGAAAACAATACTGGCTGTTTTTGGAAGACTTACTTGAGTGGTGCATAGTAAGTCAAATGTGTAGCACAAAGCTTTAGTGTAAGAAAACAAAAACAAACATACCAAATCAACAAACATACCAGAAACAAGAGAACCACATCAAAGTGAAATCCCTAAGCCAATAAAAAACCCAACCAAACAGAAAACCTGCTTCAGTTTGTGCATCAGAAAAAATTTTGTAGTTCAAAATATGCAGACTGGGGAGTATCTCTTGTCAAAGCATTAAGTATAAAACTGGTTAAGTCATCCCCCATTGTCAGAAACATTACAGTAAGGATACTAAAATGCCAAGATACTAAATTTGTACTTGTTGGAATGTAATATATTCCAGCCAGGAGCCTGGTGTCCTCACAATACCTGTGTAAGTTAAAATAAGAAAATCAGTGTGCATCAAAAGTAACTCTTGGAAAACTGGTAAAAGACATTAATGCAAAACTACATATGGAGGTGATTGCTGTTTGTCATGTTTGTTGTGATTCTCAAGGGAAAACTGCAAACAGTTTTCCAAAGCCACCTCTAAAATAGGAACTAAAATGTGTTGTTCTACTGTATGCCAAAACTTACAGACATGAGAAAGTTATGGTTCATTGCTCCCTGTTTTCCTTACAGTAAGTTTTCTTCCACTAGAAGTAATTAGTTTATTCTACTTTATCCTTTTTTCCCCTCTTCACTTCCCTATTTCTTCACTTCCAGAAATATCTTTCAGAGATGATCTAACAAAAATTATAGCAGTTATTTTCAACTAATTTAATTTTGCAATGTTTAGCTTTTCCTTCAGATCTGAAGAAAGAACAAGTTTGCAAAACCCTGATATGTTTCTTCTGATTATACTAGTTGGTCTAATAAGACAAACCTTGCCTTCCACATGCGGATTAAAATTATTTTAGCATTTGGATGTTCTGCTTCTGAAACACAATTTCTTTAGATGGTATCCATTTTGAAGTTCACAATCTTAAAGCAAAATCTGTCCGGTTTATTTTGTCCAGCACTGAAACTTCAAACTAAGATGCAGAGTATTACAGTTGTAGGTATGTCCCTTGTTAGGTTTCTGGTTTAAATACAATAATTTTGAATTGTTAGCACCTGTAGAATGGAAATCTATTTTGGTAAAGTCAATTACTGCAATAAAAATAATTTCATTAACAGGCTATTGAATGGCTATATTGAGAAAAACTGAGCACATCCAACCTATCACAAACAACCAAATTATACTTCTCTTCCTTTAGGAGCCTGGACAATTTTAATGGATTTGGTGTTTTAACTGGTACCTGTATTTGCAGTGGAAATGAGAAATAACAAAGCTTTTAGGAGATCTCTAGGGAAGTTTAAAAGCTTTATAATCTATTAAGCTTAAATATCACCAGAATAATGATAGCAAAAAGTGTGATAAACCCTGATCAAACATCAGGGATGAAGGAAAAAAAAAATTCTGTGCTCTGAATCTCTCTGAAAATACTTTGGTTTGTGGCACAGTTGTAGCCATGTGGCATAAAGACAAGTGGCATAAGGTCTGTGATGGAAGCAAATACCTTTCACCTAGATTGATTAGTACAGATCCAAAATCTAGGAACATTTTCAAGAAGAGCGTTCCTCAAGGTTTGATACAGTAATAACAGTTTTCAAGATGAAGTTCAGCTGGGAGTAATTGCTTTAAGTTGGTTGTTTGTACCTGTGGATCAGCAGGGGTAGAAGATGAGTTATTAGGTCAAATAATCACCTGTCATTTTCAGGTGACTATGGCTGTTTTAGCTACTGGGATAGGAAACTGAATGTATAAAACAAATATTTTTCCACAACCTATGAGTTTAAGTTGTCAGACTTAAATGTGTTGTAAATCTCCTCTAGAATGACAAGATTGATACTGGAGGAAAAACTGCTTCATTGTTGATTTTAGAAATATATCTTCCCTTTTGAAATTTGTGTTTCTCTATTTCTGATTTTGCATAAAAGCAGTTTTAGTATGTGGTTTAGCTCTGTTCTGTGCTTCCATGAGTGCATTTTGCGTGCTGATTGAAGAATATTGTGTTCTGTTTGGTGTCTCGCATTTCTTCTAATGATTTCCCTAATTATCCTGTTTCCATGTTGGCAAATGAAGAAAAATGTTCAGTTTTACAGAGTTACTCCCTTAAACTGTTCTATCTGTCTCCCTTTTGGTAATGAGATACTCCTAACTAACTCTGTAGCAATTTTATATGATATGTTGCTTGTAATATTTTGTGATGAGGCTGTCTTGGCTGTTCTTCAGCATGATTAATTTTTCACAGAAGGGTTGAAGTTGGAAGGGAACTCTGGAGGCCATCTTATCCAGCCTCCCTCAAGCAGGGCACCTGTCCAGGTGTGTAGGGTAAACTTTGCTTTCAAATTGTCTCAGAGGATGGTGACTCCATAACCTCCCTGGACAACATGTGCCAGTACTCAGGCATCCTCTGGGAAATCCAGTGGAAATGCTGTTCTGGTGTCCCAAGATCTCAGATTCTATCCAGGTAGGAATGCCTGGCTTCTCCTTCTGGGCCCAGCATCTCCCAATGGGATGCTGGAATTCTTATCAGTCATGCAGTGACATTCAATGGGCCATTATCAGCAGATGTCTCCTTGGAGGGAGGAGTGGTTGTGGAGGAGATAAGGAAAACTGCCCACTGAACAGAAGATAACTGCTGTACCTCTAACAGATGGTAAATGGAATACATATTGCTTGGCAATCCAGGACACCCAGCTCAAGGACAAAGCCAGAAAACAATGCTGCAGTCTGGGAGTATGCCTGGAAAGAATAGCCCCAACAAAGAGAGAGTGCTTAAAGCAGTCTTTTACACACATATTCCTAAAAGGTTTGGTGAGCCTTTGTTTGTGGAAGGTGGAAGCCAAAATTTTGATGCTGAAATGCACAGCTTTCTGGTTTTTGAAACAACTTGCTGTCAAGCTAGATATTAATCTGCTATGTAGTTAGCTCTAAAAAACTTACAATACCTTCAAAATAGTAAAAATTGGTGTCTTTAAGCATGAAATGTTGCTACTGGATTTCAGACATTCTAAAACCAGAGTCCTCAGGTAACTTAATAAGATGTATTACCAGGAAGTGAAGGTACTTTGTAATACTGTATTGGTTCTTTTCCTATGAAATGAAATACTTGCTCTGCCTATAATAGAATGAAAACGTGGGACTTTTTGAACTTCCTTAAGCTATTAACCAGTTGACAAATGCTTACTGCAAAACACCACAGTATTTTTAAAATTAATTTTAAAACCAGAGACTTGACAAAATGACTTTGTAAGTAATGGAATATGCCATTACCAGTAAATGCTTGATCACAAAGGTTAATATCTGGAATGCAATATTTGGATTTAAAATATTTTTGCAGCACTAACATAAACTTTGCTAATCTCTGCAGGCCCTTGATCTGGTGAGGAAAGGTTTTGATTTATTAGATACCTTATGAAGTTGTACTTTAACTTGGTACTCCTGAAGGATTTTGATTCAAAATAAAGTGAGAAAACAACATTTTTTTCCCCATCAACTGCTGCTTTGATCTGTTTAAATTGAGTTATAATATGATTGTATGTTTAATTTTTTGAGGGGCTGAAATGAAAATCAGGTGCTTTTCAGAAAACACATGCGGTTTTAACATTCTGGTTATATGTGGAATAATATGTAAGTTCATAGTGCTGATTTGTCATAACCCATGCACAAATAAGAAGGCAGAAAAGTGCTCTGAAGCTAATATGTGTGAGTGTTCTTTAATTTTCTCTCCTTGTTTTTTGCCTAGGCAATAACAAAATAGTTGATTTTTGGGATTTTGGAATTGTGTATTTAATGAGGTCTATTGAGAAAGTTGTGCTAAATGTGTTAGAAACCAAAGGAGGGATCATTTGGGCTGGAACAATGTAAATTATTAGAATTTCTCATGTTTTCATATTTCATGTGTTCTGTTGCTAATGGTGTTTATAAGTAATTAATTAACTTGCTTAATCTGGAAATGTCATGAAAGAGAATTAAACCTTTGCTGTAGACAGGAGCCATCTGCCACTACAGACAGTGCAAAGCAAGGCTTGTTACTTGGTCACAGGGCATTTCTCTCACATTACATGGTGAAAAAGGCCTTTTTTTGCTGCCACATATTGGGAAGTGCTTTAGATACCAGAAGTGTGGACAAAAGTTTACAGCAGGAGCTGGGAACTGGTATTCATTTTAAAGAGTAGGGCGTGGACAAAAATGAGGAGGACAAGTTGTGAAAGAGAAGGTGGTAAGAGCAAGTGGTTGGAGGAGATGGCAGAGGGGCACGTGGAACAAAATATTTTTCACCAAAAGAATGTATTCTATACTGTATAGTTAATGTTAATTACAATAGTAGTAACAGAGGGATGTGCATGGCTTTAATGTATTTATTAGAACTGTGTAGCAGCACTGTGAATGTTATGATTAAGTATAACTGTATTAATATGAGAAAGAAAAGCTCCTTTTTTTAAATTGATGTGTTTTCCCAGTTTACTGCTTGAAGCAAAGTAAAGAAGCCATATTTACTCCCTTTGGGAAGTAAGTGCCTGCCATGCTGAAAACTATATATTTCTGCAAATAAAGAACTTTATGCAAGAAGTAGTCCTGCATCATTCACTGTATTTTTCTCATACATGCCTGGTACTTTAAAGATCAGGAACAAATACTGACAGAATATAACAAAATTCAACTGTCAATGCAAAGCTGTAAGAAAGACTTTTTCTGATCAATTTAAATTAATGATTTTCAAATTTGGAAATTTTGTTGTTTATATATTTGCAGCTTGTTTTAAATTTGTTTTCAAAACTATGCTGAATATGAAACTTTTTTTTTTGTTTTGCTTTTTTTGGTTCTGTTAGCACCACGGAGACTTCACAGTATCACTTAGTGATGTGTTGGAAACATGGAACTATTTGTTACATGACAAACTGGGATTGTATGAAAACATGAAGGAACCTGAAAATTATGCTGAGGTGAAAAAAGCCTATCATGCCTTCTTAGCAAGAAGCAATATGTTAGATTTAATAGACATATATCAGAAGTGCTGTAGTCTTGGACTTTTGGCTGAAGATGAAAGCATATACCCTGTAAGTATTATGTTTGTCTGACCTCTTATGTTTTGATATATTTTTGATTCCAGTTATGGATTTATGACACTTCTAATTATTCACAAGAGCTCTGGATTATTCACAACTTTGGGGAAGTCCTTGAGTTTAAATTACTAAATTTTGTGAAGGGATTTTAAATTCACTCAAAAATTATTTCTCTATCATCCTGCTGGATAGTGAGGTCCCACAACTCTTCTATGAATAAATGATCCTTGCCATAAATTAGAATGAGAAATAAACTGAAGAGATTTGATAAAACTGGAACAAAACTTAGTAATTAACATGCCATGGAATTTTGGTTGTATGTTAATGTGCAGCCAAAATATTTTACTGATTACTGTTTTGAACAACACCATGCTCTTTAAACAAAACTTCTGTATAATATATGTATTTGCATGTTAAGGTTTTTTTCCAGAAATTCCAGTTCAGCCACTCAGTTACAGCTCTGTTGTGTTTATTGAAGGTCTTTTGTTTATTTGGGAGTTTTAATGTGTTTTTCTTTTCCTCCCACTTTTCATGGGGAAGATAGAGAACTTAGATGGGTTAATGAACTCTTCCTGAACTTGGCATAACATATTAATGTTTCTCCAAAATGCAAGCAGTGGCTTTTAGTGCAAGTGTATAACATAACTGTTTGAGATAATTTCTAAGTTAATTTTAATCTTACACTTCATTTCTCTACTAGAACAGTTGTACTTCGAAAGACTAAAACTAAAAGACTGTAAAGTCTGTGCTGACCTCAAACACTAGCAAAGTGACAGGTTTACACCAGGTTTTAAACCACTTTTGCTCTCCAGTAATCTTCATATTTATGTTTATTATGATCTTTGTATTAAAGGTTCAACTGTTGGAATTTATTTCTGGTGTAATGAATGCACAAGGATAATAATGGTTCTATTCTTTCTACTCCTACGCGAATCAACAGACAGGGCCAGGAGCATGTGAAGGTAAAATGTATTTTTGTCTCTTGTAATGTTCTGTATCTATTGTATAAGGTTAACTAGAACATAGTTTTATTTTCCAATGTTTGTTATTCACATGTGGCTGGGTTGAAAAAAAAACCAACCTGCATATCCAAATTCTGTATCACTTGAGTATAATGTAGCTGTGTGGGGGGCTATGTGCTGAAATTTGATTCTGGAGGGCAGTCCAGCATGACAGGCACTTGATGTAGAACAAATTTTTTTTACAAATATACCATCACTCATACATTGTTTTGACTGCACATTAAATAACTGAAGTACTCTCTTTGATTTCATTTTATTAGCTTGTAGTCCCTTACATATGGAAGAAATCTGAATAGTGACTGTAGTGGTAGCTGGAGCAAAGCAAACAAGGTCTGGGTGTCCCAATGGAGGACTTGAGGACTCTCTCCCTTTATCCTTACAACCGCCAAAATAAGAATCTCTGGGTACTTTCTAGCAGTGTTTGAAATTCTGTAGCTTTAGTCATGTCCAAACTTGATTTTCTCATAATAAATGGCAATTTCAAAGCAATCTTTGGGTATAACTCAAAATATTTCTGGACAAGAAAATATTTTCTGAACTGAGGCTCTCCCCTAAACAACACTTCTACTACTAACACAGCGGCTTTCTTACTGCTTTGACTTGTGCAATAAAAGTGTTCTTTGGTCTTTTTTCCTTCTCTGGGGACTGTCTTTGCAGACTGTCACATGTACATGTTTGGTTTTGTAACTATATTTTGTTGTATATGAACTGTGGTATGAGAAGATATTCCATAGCAGGTATAAATTTTCTTGTTATATGTTCTTCTATTAATGGCCTCTTTTTCAGATTTTTTTTTTCTTTGCTTGCAACAAAACCGCAAATTCTTCTGTTCCAGGGCTGTTGTTCTCAGTCTTGAACAGTGCTGCAATATTAGCAAGTACAATGTTATATATTGGTTATGTGGGTGTGGCTGGATCACAATTTATGTCCAAACTCAGTCAGTGGAGTTTCTTTGATTGAAATCCCCTGGAAGCCAAAAGAAAAAATTACTGTATCTGTGACAGGGCTGGCAAGTAGTTTAAAACCTTAGTTTTTGTGAAGTCAATGACAAACTCTTGCATGATTTAATGGAGCTAGTATTTGCTTTGAGATAGACAAGGGATGTCTGTAGGGAGGTTTCTAAACAGAAATTTATAACCAATTTTAATAACTCTCAAACATCTTGTGAATATTCAAGTACCATATATGCAATTCTAACTTATTTATCATTTGTTTTCATCAAGACTCCCAGAATCCTCATGCATAAAGTAGCGTTTTGAAATGATGCAAAGTGAATTCATACTCTTCCAAAAGCTACATCAGTGCATGTCTAATTAACTTTAAAATAAAATGAAACATTATTTACAGCAGCAGGAGGACCAATTTGTGTGATGTTTTCTCATGCAGGTGACAATCCTGGCAAAGAAGTCTGTCTGTTCATATTTAAGCCTTTTGGTGAATTCTAAGGATGATCTGGCATTGGCTCATATTTTAAATGTTCCTGACAGAGGACTTGGTAGAGAAGCCTTCACTAGCCTCAAACATGCCTCACAGGAGAGAAAAATGTCCATTTTTCTGGTATGTGTGTCAAAGGAATCTTCCTGGAAGTCAGGGCCAATAAATTAGATCTCTAAACAGAGAATATGGCTTTAATCTAATAATCAACACTGATGTTTGCAAGCTGAGTCAAGTACCACCAAGAACAGGATTTTAAAGCTGAAAAGACCATTAACAGGATTTTAAAGCTAAAAAGACAATAGATTCTGTGAAGAGAAACAGTTTCTTGTTTGGTCATGGGATCTCAAGGTGGACAGTAAAAATAGTTTGTGTGTATCTCAAGAGTTCTAAAATGGGATCTTGCTTTAATTGTCAGCAAAGAACCATCTCAAAAATAGTTGAAACAAGGTAAATAAGAATTCTTTCTCCAAAGAACCACTGTTTTCCCTTATACTCAAAACAGTCCTTAAATTTTGCATGCAGTATAACCTCAGTGCAGACAACAGCAATCTGAGTTAAAAACAGTATGGGTATGTAGTCACTGAAGCATTCTTAGACTTTTATGGTTGAATAAATATGGAAAAGTTGTGAAATCTCAGTTGCAGGTTTAATTATTTTAGCTCCTAATGCTCTGTTAACATTGTATAAAAAACTGTATGTGTTTGGACTGGATTTACCATGTCTTCTTCACAGTTGCCAGAGGGGAAACTTCTCTACTGTGTAAAGAAGTCATCTTTTCTGGCATCTGTGTCTTGTAGAAATCCTGAAAATGAGAGTATTTTCCATTGGGAAGGCAAAGTCCTATGAGGTGTGTACTCGATCCATAGGAAATCTTTAGCACAAAGACAAGAATACTGGCAGGCTTACTTTCTGTGCTAGAGTAATTCCAGTTTTTCTCTTTCCAGCCCTAAGAGCTTTATGATTTAGCTCTGTACTCTGAAATTAAAACTTGTGTGTAGAATTAACATTACTGCATCTGTGTCAAATGCATTGGATTGTTATCCTTACTTTCACCTTCCTGGACAGCTGCTAGGGACTTTTGTTCTTACTGTTGCCTTAAAATTTTGGGGGTTGTACTCTAAGGTACGCTTTGTTGTCTTACAGCATATAAAAATATATGGACACTTTCAGAATGACAGAAGCCTTAGCTGTCATTATTTCTGAGAAGATTTGAATATACATTATTTGCATCTCTGAAAATTGTTATAAGCTGAAGTCAGCTTTTACATGCTTATGTTAAAATTGTCCTTGGGTCATAGAGAGCCCTCTGAATATAAGAGCAGTTTTTGTGAGGCCAGCAGGAGCATTTGAACAGCCACAACAACAAAAGATTTTTGTTTGATGATTTAGTAAGTTTTTTGTCCTAAGCTTTCAAAAGGCTGATGTAAACATCAAATTAGTTTGGGTTATTTTTACTTTGGCTTGTGTTTTGTTTTTTTTTTTTTTTAATACTATTATTCTATTTAGGTATTGATCTTGCAAATATTGAGATGTACAGAGCTTGCAATTAGGAGCTGTTGTTTGATTTCAGGGAAGTTACTTCTGCTATCAGCCAGCTTTTACACAATTTACAGACCTTTAGGAAAGGCTCATTTCAATGTACGTACAGTCCATGTCTGTCTGTAGTTTGATATTTCTGGCTATTTCTCCTAATAGATGGCAACATCTTTTATCCGGACCATAGAACTTGGAGGAAGAGACTCTGCATCTTCTTTGTATGATCCTTTAAGAGCCCACGTAAAAGGGATTTCCAACTTTGTTAATTTTATTGACAAGCTGCAAGAAATTGTTGGTGAAATATTAAATACAAGGTAATAGATTTTTGTCTTGGTGAGCCCCTCCTTTTCTTGTGCTTGAATAAAAAGAACAAAAGACAACCAAATAATGTACTTACTAAAGAATTCAGAGTAAATTTTTAAAAATTAAACCTTATTTGAAAATCTAATTGAAAAACAATTGGGGTAAGCTTATGAATTTTTGAGGGTTTCTTTTGTATTGAATTTTTATCAAATCTATGTATGTATGGTGGTTTGGTTACTTCTGTAGTTGGAAATGAAGCTACAAAGATTTCCAACTTGAGTCTGGTAAGTACATAAACTGATATGTGCTTTACTTCTTGCTACTTAATTCCCTCCTTTTGGCCATTTCATTCTGTTTACCCTTACATAAAGGAGTCTTTATTGCTGCTAACAAATGACAGTGTTGGGTATTTAGCCTTTTCTTTCTTTCATTTTAGCTATATAAATGAAGCATAAAAATTATTTCTTGGGGGGCCTCTGGTGGAGTTGCTGATTTTGATTGTATTTGAAGTTAGTCTTTTGGGCAGGCTTATAAACTTGTGATTAATTAGAGAAGTGTAAATGTAACACAGGGTTTTGAATTGGTAAGTACTGGCATTGTTACAGAGAGAAGAGCTATCTTCTTAAGCTTCATAGAAATTAATCATTTTGTCATTTATAATCAGTAATTTTTCCATACAAAACTTTGGCAAATCAGCTGTAATAGTTCTGTCCTTGATACTAAAGAACCTTTGTTTTTTTCAAGTTTGAATTGAGTCTAATCCTCACAGTGGAAAACAAAATGTTATAAGTTAGCATTATTTAAGTTAATGTTCAGTTTCCATTGAAGCTGGAAGTGGGAAGTATTTCTGAAGTTGTTTTGCAGTTTTGTCTTACTTTTTTACTCTGCTTTTCATTCTTTCATTTCAACATCCTGGATGCCAGAGACATACTGTCTGTGCTGGTGATTAAAGAAAACTATTTGCTCAACATATAGTGTATGCTATATATTTCTTTAAATCATATCTGGTGCTGTATATTGATAAAAAACGAGAAATTGAAAAATACATATATGCATGAACTTTTTAGGATGAAAAGACTTTATCAGGTGACTACAGTTCAGAAAAGTGTAGCATAAAAAAATGCTGTATCTTGTAAATTACTCCTCTGTTTAGAAGAGAATGTTTAAATGTGAGAAAAATTGGAGTGGGATAGATGCTGGGAGTTATCAGCTTCTCGCAGGGTGAATTCTCTAGAGCTTGGAAATGCTTTTTAACATTCAGATATTTTTGTAGGTTCCCCTACTGCACCTGCTGTGCCATTTATTGTGGGATATAAATCTTGTTAATGTCAGATTCTGTGCATTAAATTGGCTGTAAGTATTGCTGTTTGTCTTGCTGACCAGGAGTGGAAGGTGGCTGTACTGTGCCGTTTGTAGCACCTCTCATACTCCACATGGCCTTTATACCCTGGCAATGTAAAATTGTTTTTCATCTGTATCTGTAGATGTTTTCAAGTGTTTGCTATGTCACATGGATGAGGACTGTCTGTATGTCCTGCCTGTCATGTGCCAGTTGTTGGGAGTTCTAGAGGATCCAGTTCTGTGCAAAAATTTTTCTCTGTTCTGCTACTGCTGAAAGGTAAAGAGAGGAGGGGGAAAGGCAGCAATGCAGCAGAATCCTGAGTTACTTAATCTATAGAAACCCACTGAGAAATCCAAGGGCAAACTAGACAACCTGTCAGCAGCATTGCTCTTTCTCTGATACAGAGATTTGCCAACCTGCAGTAACCAGGTCTCTGTATTGGCTATGCCACCAGAAAAATGCTGTGTTTTTTTACTTAAAGATTAGAAATCTGGTATTTTGGTTTAATTTTGTTACAGTGGACATCTTATGAAACTTGCACAAAGTTGCCAAATAAATGGTGGGTTACTGTGGGAAGCATGTTGAAAAGAGGTTTTCTTCATCTGCCTGATTCCTTTGCTTTGGGAATCTAGAAATTAAACTGAAGATCTTGGACAGTGGTGGGAAGTGCTTAAGAATATTTTGAGCTTAGAAGATATTGTGCAACCAAGTATCTGCTAACTTATGGAGAGTAACAGAAATGTGTTTCTGATCTCCCCATCATTCAGCTAAGAAAGTGAATGGTAGATTAAATTAACAAAGGGAAATCTGTCAAATAGAGTAGAAGTTTAATGAAACTATGATGGTTTGGTTCAAATATGGCACTCCTGATAGCAGGAGAAATGGAAAGACAAAATGAAATTTGGTAGTTTCAAGGTGTATTCACTGAAGACAACATTCCTACAAATTTCTGACATGTTGAAATTGTTTGCCTTTTCTCATTCTCTAGATGTCTAATATTAGAAGACATCACTAATCTTTCAAGAATCAGTAGCATGAATATCCCTTAACATTTGGGGGTGGTGCAAAACTTGTAATGCTAAAATTATTTATAGATTTGTACATATAAGACTTGGACGATGGTAAAACATGGATATTCTACTTTTTTACACCTGCTTCTTGATAAGGAGCATATAAATGTTGTATTTTTCAGTGAAATGGATGATTGTTATATACCTTAAGATCTGAAAACTCTTTACTGCTGGTATAAATGGAAAGCTGCACTTCTAATCCATCATTCTGGAAACCCTTTTCGTTTAGGCCAGAAGAACTCCTGAAATGACTTTTCCCAAGTTTGTTTAAGAAGGGGGCCTTAAAATTGGAGTACAGAAGCTGTCATGATGGTTACTGTGCTTGATGCTTGGTACGGGGGGATGTGTGTACATATACATACACGTAAAAAATCGTCGTTAATTTTGTAGAGTAGCAGAGTTGGGAGGTTGGCAGCATGTTTTCCCCTCGGCTGGGCGCTGCCCTCGGCGCAGGCAGCGGCCGCTGGGTGTCACCATCGCCCAGCTTACACCGGAGCCGGGTCGCGCTCGCTCCGGAGCGGCTCCGCATCGCGGGCCCCTGCAGCCTCCGCAGCCCGCTGAGCACCGCACAGCTCCCCTCCACCGCGTGGTTTTGCGCTCTCCGCTTCCCCTCGGCAGGGAAAATGCTGTTTCTTATATGCTTCCTTTGGGAAGGGGATTGGGGATTGCATCTTGAGGTGCGGTAGTTTTTGGGGAGAGAAAGCACGTTGACTCTATCGAGGCTTGTGCCGAATGTTTGAGTTAATTGGATCGTGTTCACAGAGCCCTGGAGGTTTGTGGTCTAAAGTTGCTGGAAAGATGTGCAAGCATATGCAGAACGTTGTATATAGGATTGCTTAAATTTAGGATTATAGAATAATTCAGGTTGGAAGGAACATCAGAAAGTCTTTGGTCCAACATCCTGCTAAAAGCAGGGTCAATTATGGAGTCAGCTCAGGTTAATCAGGGCTTTATCCAGACAAGTTTTGTACAGTCTCCATCCTTGGAGGTTTTTAATCTCCCTCTTGGCAGCCTATTCCAACTGCTTTCGTCCTCCCGGTGAAAAGTTGTGGGTTTTTTTTTTTTTTCTTATATTGAGTTGGGACCTCTCTTGTTTCAGTTTATGCCTATTGTCTTTTTTCACTGTCTGTCAACATGAGTCTGGCTCCATCTTCTTGCTTGCCACCCTGTAGGTAGTGGAAAGCTGTTAGTAAATCTCCCTGAAGCCTTCTCCTCTACAGCCTGAACAAGCTGTTCCCGAAGCTGCTTCTCACAGGGCATGTCTGCCTGACCAGCTTGGCAACCCTCTGCTGAGCTTGCTCCAGTTTATCAGTGTCTTTCCTGGACTGGGGGCCCAAAACTGGACACAGTATTCTAAATTTGGTCCAACAAGTGCTGATTAGAGAGGGATAATCACATTCCTCAGACTACTGGCTACGCTACTGTTGATGAAGCCAAGGATACTGTAGGCCTTCTTTGCTGCCAAGGCATGCTCCTGGCTTGCAGCTTGCTTGCTGAACATGCACCAAGGTTTTTTACACAGAGCTGCTCCCCAGCCTGTATCATTGCAAGGGGTTATTCCTTTCCAAGACTTTGCATGTCTTGTTGAATTTCATATGGTTCCTGTCAGCCTGTTCCTCTTGTCTGTTTAGGTATCTTTGCGTGGCAGCTCTGCCCTCAAGAGCATTGACTGTTCCATCCAATTTGATGTCATCTGCAAACTTGATGAGCATGTAATTTTAGAGAGTCACTGCCAAAGATAATAGGAAAAAAACAGGTTTCAGGATAGGCCTCTGTTACTCCATTGTTACAATGTGTTTGCTACCTTCTGAGCATGATGATCCAACCAGTTGTTAACTCCTCTAATTGTCCATCCATGCGACTGTAACATCAATACTCCTATGTTGAGAGTATTCTCTGACAGTATTGATAAGCCTTGCTACAGTCAAGGGAAATGGCACCCACCGTTCTCCCCTGGTCTGCAAATCCAGTCATTTTGTTAAAGGGAAAAACAGATTGGTCAGGCATAATTTACATTTGATAACTGCATGCTTATACTTACTGGCTACCACCTAGTCTTTCATATGCCCAGATATGTGTTCTTAGAAGAATTTGCATTATTTTCTTGAGGAACAAAGTGAGTCTGATGAACCTGTCGTCTCCCAGATGGGGTTTTTTAGGTGTTTTTTTTTTTGTTGTTTTTTGGCAATTATTTGCCTTTCTCCATTTGTCACCCTGGTCACCCTGACTTTTCAAAGATGATATAAAGTTCTCTTATGAGGGCATTTGCCAGTTCTATTAAGGCTTTTGGATACAATCCATTTGGTTCAATATTCTTGAACATACTCAATACTGTCAAGTGAAGCCTGATTTGATCTTTATCCACTGCTGGCAGCTCTTTTCTGAAAAAATTTCTCTAATCAGAGTATTGGTAAAGACTGAGGTGAAGAAGGCACAGAGTACTTCTGTTTTATCTGTGCCCACACTGTTGCAAAATCTTTCTTTCAAAGGTCCCTCATTTTCTTTGTTCAGCAGGCGAAGGTCCTTTATCATTCCTTGTAATTGTCAACTCCAGCTGAGCTTTGGTTTTCCTGATAACATCCCTAAATGTCCAGGTGATGTTTCTAGATCATTTGTAATCTGTCCCTTCTTCACCATTCTTTGTGAAGCCCTTTTGCATTCAAGCTCTGTCATCAGTTCACTGTTTAGCCAAGCTGGTCTGCTGATATTTCTGCATATTTTCCTAAGTGTTGTGATGGAATGGTCCTGTGCTCGTAATATTATTATAGTATAATATAATTTATGTTATTATGATTAATAACAGCTTGCCTTGAGCGCCTTTGCTTTTAGAACTTTCTCACAGGGAATTCAATGGCTGCTCATCAAGACTTATTCTAGGAAGAATACTTGCTTACTTTTATGGCAACTTTGTCACCAGACTTGGGTAGCAAAGCTTGGGATGGAGAATATGAAGAGTTGTTCTAATTTCTTCCAATGAGCTGAACGAGAAATTTTAGCCAATACAGCAAAAGTAGCAGCAGCAAGATGGAAAAATACTCTGCACTCTGCAACAGGTTCTTTTTTTTTGTTTTCCTGTATTTTTGTTGTGGATATAATAATCTGTGAAGCTCCAAAGGCTCTAAGGAAGAGTCTTCACTTAATTTTGGTATCTGTCAGAAAATTAGATTAATAATCATACATGCGTTGCTGGAAGTGCAATTTTTGAGCACTGTGAGTGCTTTGACATAGTTTTTTTTCTTTAGAGATATATTAGTCTATGATTTTATCTATATAGATATATTAAAGTCTATGATTTTATGTTGATAAACATGAAATCATATCTATGCTATGATTGAAATTTTGAAATCCAAGTGAACATGAACTTCTAATTTTTTAAAAATTAATGCTTATAAGAAATAAGCCTTTAGATGTGCTTTAAAGGCACATTTACTGCTCTGTTAGAAACTTTTGTTTAGTATTTCTTCCTAGACACATTTTGTCTCATTCTTCTACCCAGGTAGATGGAGCTCTAGTTGTCATCTTGCTGCTTTGTGTTTGAGAATGGAATTACTGCTGCTCTCTTTCTATAGCTCTAAATTTAAAAATTGGATAACTGAGCAGTTGTCCAGTTCTAAAGCATCTTTTAAATCCATAACAAGGAAAAAAGGCTGTGATCTCCTCCCACCCTATGATTATTGGGTGTTTGTGATTTCTTTTAAGACACCTGTTCCCACTACCTAAGTCAGATTGCTATATATTTGTAATCTATTTTTTACGTCTGTTGAAGTTGAAATTAATGAATAGTGTTGACCTTAGTAAAATAGAATTTTGACATATTCTTTTCTGTTCTTGGAATAGACTTCAGGACTCTGTTCTGGTTTTTATCAGGTTTTGAATATTGTCCATATCCTCAACATTTCTTTTCCTTTTTTTTGCTATTTTAATCTTTTCCAAACAAGATGTATTTTCAGAAAATAAATAAAAGTGCTTCTGCATCATAACTTTTCACACTAAGGCCTGAGTTCTGGAGGGAGAGCTCTTGCCATTGTAATTTAGATTTTTGGTCAGCAGAGGACCTTTTTTATATGTCAAGCTCAGTAGGAACAAAACAGACAAAGTGTGCTATTAGTAACTATAAATTAGTTACTTCTACATAAGGAATGATAGTTTGATAAGAAAAATGAGATAGAAAAAGGTAAGGTTGGGACTCAGATGATGTAAGGCAAGAAGGGTTCAAAGGGGCACAAGGTCTGTCAATATTTTTAGTAGAAGAGACTGGTGACACAAGATCAGATTTGCCAGTGCCTGGGTAACATGGAGTTTTTACATTGCACTATATTTTTAAGCTCTTTAGAAGCCCTGGTACAAATAATGGATTTTTAACATATGATTCATTTTATCTATATGTAGACATTTGTTTTTCTCTAGCTATGAGACAGGTTAATTCTCTTTGAGCTGTCTACTGTTTTAGTGCTCAAAAAGCTGGAGAAGGTAAGCCACTCCTTCTGTCAGTCTAAAATAGTTGTGCATTTTCATGCTGATGGTCACATTTGGACTTGACTGGATCCATTCATTTGACATTTGCCACTGTACTACTGACTTCAGGCATCTGTGTTTAAACATTCTGTTGGATGGTGGAAGGTGGTTGTTTCTAAAGTGTTTGGGCTTTTCTTCCATTTAAATAACACTGATGAATTGCCTTTGGTTATTTCTATAATAGAAAAACAATTTGGTTTTCTGGTTGAGTTTTCTTTCAGTTCGTACCTTTTGAACAAAGAAATGTTGCATGTGACTCTAAAGAGAATCATATTACTAGCTTTTAAAAAAATGCTCTTTTAACAACCTCTGCCATAGTGGCAACTGATGACAGTATTTGCTGACTGGATTTGATAAGAGTCCTCCTTCAGTTAGACTGTGGATGTGATCACACTGAAGCACTTTATCCTAGAGTAGCTTATCTCAGTAACCTGTGATCTGAACGGAACATCACAGAAAACCTTTTAGCAGGAGCACTGACTAGAAGGGATAAGGTCTTTCCAATTGCCTTAGACAAATGGCATTGCTTTGTTTAATATATCAAGTTCATTCTTGAATTCAAATCGTTTTTTTGCTTCTCTTTCAGAATTAAAAAGAACAAAAGTTCTTTTTCTGCTGTAAAAATTATCTTAAGAGATGCCTATGTAATTCCATATTTAAAACAAACCTTTGTGGTCCTTCTAGCTGTTAGTAGCTGCAAAGTGGATAACAGTTTCCAACTTTCTTTTATTCCTATAAATATTTTTTTAATGCAATATCAGATATTTTAAAGTTCATTTAAGTTCAACTGATCTTCTGAGTAATATAAATCTATGAAAGAGTAATAGCAGAGCAATCTATTATAGGGTGTCATCTTTTTAAAATAAACAAGACCCCAAACACTCCAGGTGCTTTTTTACCACATTTTCCTTTTATCATCATACTTTTAATCTTTTTGAAACTCCCTAGAAATTGATCTAATGACTAGATTCAGCATTTTATATTTATATGAATATATATGCAAATATATATATATGTCCAATGACACAACACAACTTGTGTTCTGCTGTAAAATGGCATAATCTGTGGCAGGGCATTTCAGTGCTAATCCACACACATTGAATCAGCATTTTATGTCTTGGCCTGTTGATATAAATTCTAGTTGAAGTATAAATAAACTTCTCCTTGCTCCAGTTAGTACTATGTGTATCTGATAGGAGACTGGAGCTCTTTCCTGGAAAAGAAGAAATATGGGGAGAAGAAGAGATTAAAGGAACTTTGTTTCTACTAGCAAATATCTTTAGTTGGCATTGGGCAATAGAGGCAAAAAAATAAACAGAAAATATTTTTGTGAAAGGTTTGTTATTTTTTCCCATTGAAAATCTATGAATCTATAATTGAATTACATGCAGAGCAAAGCATTTAAATTAAGGGCATGCTTATGTTAATTAACTGTGCTAGTGCCCAATACTAGTTGTATAATAATATTTTTTCTTCCAGCATAGTTTTTCTTCTATGGGTATAAATGTGTGGAAATGATAAATTTATTGCTTATTTGCAAGTAAGTTCAACATATCTGTAGACAGAAATAACAACTTGGTTTTCACAGAGAATTTTAGTCAATCCCTTCACCTGCTCATTTGTCTTGAAGTTCTAAGTTTAGTTCTTATTTAATACAATACTTTTCTCATTTGAGGATATGATGGAAAATATAAGTTTAGGATTGAGGAAAACAGATCAGTCTGGCAAGAATCATCAGGAGACTTGGCTGCAGTTCCTATATGCATCTCTGAAACAGAGCTCTTCTTCAACATTTCTTTCCCCTTACCTCTTGACAACTTGCAGTGGATTTTTCCTCCCTCCCTTTGAACTCTTCATTCTTGTGTGGTTAGATTGAATTGTGGAGTTTGGAGAAGTGGTACAATAGATTTTTTTATATATTTTTTTTTAAACTGTTGTTTTCAAGATCTGGATGGGTCATGACATGTCTACAGAGAGACTGGACATGGTGATTTTTCTTCTGGCCAAGTGCATGCAGTGTGCTTTAATTTCTTCAAAGCATAAGTTTTTCTGTTAAATGAAGCCTGAAAAGCTAATGTGAATTGTATAATCTTGAGTCTGTAGAAGCTAAAGTTGAGAATTGTGTGGAAATGTTTGTTTTTCTCCTGTTTAAAAAAAACCCCAACAACAATTTCCCCCCCAAAGTTTCATGTTAACGTCAGGTTTTTCAAGTTATTTAGAGGACTCTTTTTCAGCCAGAATAAGCCAAAACAGTAAGATCTCTGGCTCAGTTCCCTCCATGTATTTTAAGTGGAAACAATATAAACAAACTGTTTTTCCTCTGACTCAGTTCCTATTCTTATCTAGTTCTGCCCAATTATTTTGTATTTTATAGGAATGTAGAGATGCAGAGTTTAATTTGACGAAGGTTCTCCCGAGTGGAATTCTAAAATTTATCTTCAGAATTTCATGTGTACAAAATACATCTTTATTTGCAAGGTGTCCTTTTAGGGCAAGCTAGCAGGAGCATGAAGGAAACCAGCAAGGGTGGAGGAGGCTGAAAACTGAGTCATGTCACTCTTGGCTATACGACCTGAAGTAATGAAGCCACTGCTTTGGAGTATTGGCAGAACTGTCATTTGCAGCATCACAAATGTGCTAATGTACATAAATGTACTAAAAATTCTACTGTAGGTGCCAATAACAGCTCAAAACAGCTCATTTCTGCTTTCATGTGAACTGTGAACCTTATGTAGGAAAAAAAGAAACTTTGGGGAATTGATGCATTATTATATATGAGAGCTGAGTGGTTCTCATAATGCTTTGTTTTCTTTGCCCAAGACAAAGCAATGGTAGAACAGGCATACTGTTTTGTTTAGGTACTGGAAAAAAATTTGTTAAGCTTTTAACTCAAGGAGCTTATTCTCTTTTTCACAAAATCTTAATTAAAGTAGTCAGACATATGTCCTGAAGAAAGAGATTAATGGAGTGTGCCTTTATAGCTAAGAGGGAAGTTCACATGGTCTAATTACTATCTATTTAAATAAAACTGAAAGAAGATTGGGATTCTGAAGCACCTTCACAAAGAACAAAAGAACTCACATCTAATGGGGTATTAAACAGGAATGCATGTTTGAGTGAAAAATTTTGTTTACACTTAACAGTTTGAGCAAAACTGTACATGAAGGCTTAAAGAAAGTACTTTTCTTTGAACCTCTAAGGAGACATTAGTTTTGTATTGCAGCTCAGAGTATTACTAAATGCTGAATTCATTACCTTATAATTATTTTTTTTTTTAGCAAACTATTGTGTTGGACAATACATCTATGCTGCTGTTTGATTTGAAAGATCAAAGCTGCTCTCTCTGATGAGCAGGGAAGGCTGGCTATGTTCAGCATTAATAGGTGTACTCAAGTGTTGCCAAGATTAATGTGGAGATGACCCTGTGCCTATTTTCAGAATTGCAGGGGGGCGAATTCTGTCAACAGTGAAGATGCATTTGATAAAAGGCCGAAGCAATGGGGATCCTTTCTGTCAGGCAGTAGAGGAAGCTGTACAAGACTTGGATTTGAAGATTAAAAATATTATTGATTCACAACAGGAAACCTCGACTGCTAGCACTACTGGAGTCAGTCCAGCACGGGTAATGGGACTTCTTTTGTTCTTTTTACTGTTTAGCTTTATAAGAAAGCAAAAATCTTTTGCCTGTTTTGTTTCTTTTGCATTTTTAAGAGACTATCTGTAGAGTATAATCTTTTTCCTAACTGTATAAAAGTAGTCATTTCCTCTACACTGTGATTTTAACTTGTTGAAAGACTTGTACTTGAGGATTACACTGTGGATATCAAATAACTGATTTACATAAACTAAATTTCTTACCTTAAAATTGCAAATAAAATACTCTTCAAAGCTTAATTTGGTTGTACAGTTATTATAAATGTAGATACTTAGAAGTGTCAGATTTACCATTAATTTCAAAGCAGTAAATCTATAACAAATTTCCAAACAAAAGAACCTCATGAAAGTAGAATTAAGATTTGAGAACATGTATCAGTAATTTTTTATGAAATTCACAGTTTTAATTAATACAACATCAAGTATTTCAAAAGGTAAGGCCTTCAAAGTAAGGTTAAATATGTAAGAAATCTAAAGCATGGTAAAATGTGGAGTGGGAAGGGAATTAAAGCCCCAGACTATCATGTGTAAGCTTTTCTCTTTTAGAGTTTCAAGACACTAATGGAACTATTAATGACTTTGTTTTCATGGAAAGAATCAGGATATTTAAAGTTCTGTAAGTCAGGTGTTAAAGGCATAATGCAAGATTTCTATTTGTGGTTCATGTACTGTGAATCTACTTGGGTTTAGATTATAATCTTTTTCTGATGAAAAAATCAGCCAACTTTAATTATTTTATTTTACACTGATGTATAAGAGATCTAATGTCATTTGTTTTTCTAGCAAATTTTAAAAAATTATAGACACCTTCAATTTGTTTAGAATTGTTAGGATGCTTTGTTTTGTGAAGGCATGGGATTTATGCCATGGTAGCAAAAGGTTTTTAACAAATTTTAATCAAACCTTCAGTATCCTTTTTCTTTTTTAAGACAAGTAATACCAGCCAGCCCCTGTTGGCTAGTTAAGCTGGTTTAAATGTGTGTTTCCACTGAGTATGTTGGATATATGTTTCATCCTCATTTTCCTGTTTGCTATGAATGTTTGTTCAGTGTATTGCCATGTTTCCCTTTCATGTCCTTCTATTTGTTTCTCTTTCCCATCTGAGAAAATTATAACTATCATCAATTCTGTCTTTATTTAGCTACTTGTGTTACCAACAAAATTTAAAAAATCATGTAGATCATTATAAGACAGGTAAAAGCATTTTATTAAAACTTCATTCTTCAGAGAAATTCACCATTGCTTTTCCAAAATATTTGTTTCTTACTGTTCTCCAGAAGTTAATAGCCTGGTGACTCTGTAGAAGTGTTTAGCAGTGTCCTTGTTGAGGCAGAAGATGGCAAAGATGGTTGTAGCCTCATGATGGGGGAGGACCTGCAGTGGAGAAGTTCATGAAGGGCTGTATCCCATGGGAGGTATTCCACATAGAGGAGAGGAAGAGTGTAAGGAAGAAGCAGCAGAAGGTGTTAGGAACTGGCTGCAACCCTCATTCCCCAACCCCTTGTGCCATTTGAGGGAAGGAGGTAAAAAAGTTGAGAGTGAAGTTGAGTCTGGGAAGAAGAAAAGGATCCCATTATGATTAAGTGTCAATAAATTAATTTCATAAAGTCAAATCATTTTGTTTATGATTTGTAAGTGAGCAATCTGTCCTCATCTTACTTCCATCAGATTTTTTCAAGATTTTTTCACTTCCTATTCTGTTTAGGAGGAGGAAGGATAGAGCAGCTTGGTGAGCACCTGGCAGCTAACCAGGGTCAGCCAGCACAGTCCTTTGTGGGGCCTGAGAATTAGAGATAAGGACAGTAGTTGAGAGAGGTAATGGGCAAATGTGACTGAACATTGGTAGAGAACAGACTAACTTGGGGGGGAACTTCATTTTTGTAATTGTGGAGGGATGAGGGGTAGCATGTGTGTAAATTGTTTGCCTTTGTCAGCATTGTGTTTGTTATTTTGGTGTGGGGAATTCTTTTTGTTGATTTAAGTGAATTCTGTGAAAATTGTGAAGAATTTCTATTTTAACAATTATCCTTAAGCATACGATTCAGAGAGCTGAGGAGTGGAAAAGGGAGCTTAGACAAATGCTAAGACAGTGATACCAAATGGCATATTTTAGTGGAACTTGGTGTGGAGGAACCACTTGGCGTGGAAGTTTCTAAACATATGGAGGGGTAGGTTACCTTTTGTAATGAAAAGAGAAAGCAAAATTTAAAAAGTCCAATAAGTTTTCCAAATTAATTCAAGCTCTATTAGAAATTAGAGCATCTGTATTGTTCTACTAAGATCTCAGGACAGCAAAGATTAATGCTTTGTTCTGATTCTTACATAGAACTTGGGGGTTTTGTTTTGATTTCACTTAATAAGAAAGCCCCCTGATGCTGTAGTTTTTCAGAAAAAATGATCTATATTCAGTTTAAGTTGGTTTAATAGGATGTTAGGCTTTTTTTTTCTTATGCAAGAGATCAAATAATTTCTTTGAGTGCAAATTTAAAATATTATCTTAAGTATAGAGGTGAAAACTATGCCTCCACTAGCTCCTGATTAGGCTACTTCCTCATAAAATGTACCTGAAAAGTGTAACTCTGTTAGAAAAATATTTGCATTTCTCCTTGCAGTGGTGGTTTTCTTCCATCATTGCTCAGTTTTCCTCCAACTACCTGGTTTATAAGAATCTAGAGCTCCAGGAGAAGTTATTACTTTATGCAGCAGGAAGCACTATTTTGTGTTGAAGCCTGCACAAGTGATTAATAGGAATTATGATTTATTTCTTCCTAAGAAAATTACTACTGTAAATGGAATCTGGCTGTAACTATTTTATTAAAAAAATAATTTGATTCATGATTAGGCTCATTTATAAGCATGATTTTTTTTTTGTCTTACTGAGATCTTTTTGTTATCTAGAATTCTTATTTTGCCTTGGACTTTTGTCCATGGTTAGTACAGAGAGTAAGCCTCTGGTGTTGTACTTGAGACTTCTGAAAGTTATTTCTAAAGATTTTTTTTCTTTGTGTATCATTAGTCAAGATGATGCCAAGTTTGTACTTCTTTCATTAAGACAAATTCACAATGGCACACATGACATTTAGTAAAAATCTATATTGTGGTGATGTAATGACTGAAGAGGTTCAGAATAAATTTTGAGGAAATTAAATGGTACTGAAATAAGCCAATTCTGTAAAGCCAAGTAGCAACCATTTCTGTAATTGCTATTTCTAGCTATTGATTATAACTTATAGTAGCTGACTGACATGTGTTGCTATGGTTTCTTGAAAGCTACATACACTAATTGATGTAATCAAATAGAGAGAAAAATAGAATTTGATCTTTTCAAGACTGTGTTTAAAAGCAGTTAACTGATTAGATAAATGCCATTCATTGCTTGTCTTGCCCTTCAGAATAAAGTCAGAACATTCAGTGTTTCTGTGTGTTTGTGAGGAAGAGTGCCTATAGTTTTTAAATAACTACCACTGTGTATTAAGCCCTAAATTTCTCTGTGGAATTCCTAGTACCTTTAAAGAAAAATATAGCAACTTTCAAGATATTTTAAGTCCCACAGCGGCTATGGATTTCTCCATCTGTACTGCTGACTGTTGCATTGAGCACTTCCAGATGCAGATTGGTTTTTTTCTTTAAGGAATTCTTTATTCTAGTGAAAATCGTGGGGAATTCACCCAAACAACAGGAAATTGTGCCATGTACCTCTGTTGTCAAATCTTGATGGAAATCTCACTTTTAACCAACTGCTTTAGCAGATTGTTAGTCAGAGTGGTTGGACTTCACCAGAATGTGTTTGTGTACCAGAAAATAGAAGGTTCATTTCTGCTGCACAGTTTCAGCATAGATTTATGTATTTTTCTGTGTGACTTACTCATCAGTGTATACATGTAGCTGTCAGTGATCAAAACTCCACTAGCTACTTGGGATGAGAAAAATTTTCCCATGGAGAAATTCTGCATCAATTCTCCTTACTGCAGAAGAGAAGGAGGGCATTCTCACACCTTGTGCTGATGTTGATTGATTTTGGAGCTGAACTACTGGTCTGGCTTGCTGAACTTTGCTGTTTTATGTTCCTTTTTTATTTACTTTCAGCCAAAATTACACTCCATAAATCATGGCACTGCATATTGTGGCAGAGATACTGTAAAGGTCTTGCTAGTTCTTCTAGATGAAGAAGCTGTCAGTCCTCCTACCCAGAACAAAGCGGATCTGTTGTGCGACAATGAAAGCTTAAATTTGTGTGGTATCACCTCTGTTTTGACACTCTTCAGGTGAGTATTAGGAGGCTGCTTTTGTTGTGTGCTTTGTTTGTGCTTTTTTTAAGGATCTGAGTCTAACAAAGAATTGATGTTACTTACACAAAGCAAATAACCAACGTGCAGTCTGCTGTGAGATTAGGTGTAAAGGGACAGCAATTTTAGAACAGTTTTGAGTTTTCAAAAGTTTAAGTCTTCATTAGTATTTTCTGTATTTTCAAGATACTTTTGTAACATGGATTTTTTTATATAGTACATTTCTGGGCTGCACAAACTCTTTGAAGGACACTCAGACCCATTTCTGTGGGCACTGACAAGGAAACTGACCTATCCATGCACTGAAGAAGCAGTGATGATTGATTTGGTCACAGATCCTGAGGAATCATCACCTGTTGAAAAAACAGGATGCTGAGAATTTGGTTACAAAGAGGAGTGGTTACAGAGAATCGTTGGTTACAAAGAGGATTCATGAACCAGAACAGTAGTGTAGACAGTAACATGATGAAGCTATTTTGAAGCTGTGTATTTTGGCAATTAAAATAGGAGAACCATTGCAAGGCTGGCAGGAATTTTGCAGCACAGACAACTAGAAATAAATAAAATAAAGAACAACCTAAACAAACAAAATTTTTTTAATGAAAAATTGGATAAAATGAGCTAAATAAATAATGAATTATTGCTGAAGAACTTGTCCTCATGCACATTGATCTGCCATGACCTTAAACAGAGGTAATTACTTACAAATACATAGATTAGTTCTTATTTCAAGACCAAAAACTTCCTGTTTATATGCATCATTAATTTTTTTTATTATAGGCATCAAATTTTTTTCCTTGATGCATGTAACTACTTACATAATGACATGTAAGAGAGTGGAAACATTTTGTGTGAAATATGTGGAAAACTATATTGAATGTCAACCAGATGCTGTTCAGGAGGGTGTAAGTAGAATGGTGGCTTAGAAGATCATCATTATGATGATAATATGATAATACTGTGTCTGCAGAGCTACAATATTGGAAACACACTGCAAAATGAGTACCAGAAATTGGGAACTGTAGGTTTGGTTTCTCTGTGCTCTCTTCAGTTGTCACAGTACTTGTGGTTCCTTAGGAAGGTGTAGAAAATAAGGTGAAGCTTGGGGAGTAAAGGTATTTGCTTTCTGTTTCTGAGGAACTTGGTATGACGACAGTTTTTATTAAGGAATTGCTTTTACATGTTCTAAATACTTCTCTTTTTAATGTAGATCTCCAGCACGATCCAGTGGCTCTTCTCCAAAGCCTCTTAGACAACGTATTCTGAAATCTGTTGATGAAAAAGTAATTAAGGTACTCTGTAGGATTGGTATGCAACTGTAGAGGCATTCTAATAATAGTGATAAAATAATAGTAGCAGTGTTGCAGTTCAGCCAGGTATCTGAGATTTTCATCCCAGAGCTAAAGAAGTGTAATTGTGATTAGCCTGCAGAAATTGGCCCAACTAGAGCAGTATTGTAATATGAATAGAAACATCTAAGACTCCAGAAGAGAGAGGCTTTAAACTTAAAAGTACTTCCTAATGAAGATTTCTCTGTGAAGGTGTGCTGAATTAATCTCTCTTCATTTACCTATCTGTGTATTTCAGGACTCTAGAAATAAACTAAGCTATCTGAAAACAGAGATAAAACTGAATACAGGCACCTGATTTTAGTTCTGATAAAATAGACCATTGAAAAAGTGTAATAATGATGGTTTCATTGCTTTTTTTCTTTTGATGCTTTTTATTTGTACCAATCTGAGGACGTTTCTATAACATTGCTTTGTGAACAATAAAATAAGGATGCTAATGTTTGCCTTCTGTAGATGAAATGGAACTTTACAAGAGCACACTGGTATTGTGAAGGACTCTGTTCAAAAGAACAATGTTTCTGAAAATTGCTGTCTTTCAGTGCACTGCATTTTACATAGTATTTTTCCTTAAAAGTGGCAAACTTGAACGTTGAGACTATGGATGGAGGCAGATCTTGTCTTCTGCAGTATTTCAACAGAAAGCTAAATAAAAGTAGTGGCATAATATTTTTTACAGACGTAGTCCTGACAATATGTAAAAACAGAAATCTAATTAGCATGTTAGGAAGAGGTGTTCTAAGCCATCAGAACTGGTTCTAGAACAGCACCATGGAAAATCTTTCACTGGACATTAGATAAACTTGAATACATAGCTCATGTCTAAATAGAAAGACATCAAAATGAAAAGCACTTTTTCAGTATTTTCAGTATGCATTTTAAATATGCTCCAACTTCATTCTGAGTCCTCTTTTGAGGATTGGGTCAATGATGAGCATTTTGGATACATGCACTAATTAGGGTGAATTTTAGTTTAAAACTTATAGGCAAATTATGAAAAATTGATAAAGGATCTTCTTTATTTTATGTAAACAACATATTTAAATTGCAGCCTTACTCATCAAGTAGCAAAAATGTGTGATGATGTTTGTATAATATGTTGAAATACATCATTCTCTTATCTTAATGAAACCTTTGTAATTGGATACATGAACAGTTGTGTTCAATATCAAAGTGCAAAAATTATTATTGAAAAGTAATTACCTGTCACATTTGACATGTTTTTGACATAAACAAGCAAAAATATGAGTCAACTAAAATGGTTGTTGCTGAACAACTAACAACTTTTATAACTAAGACTCGCTTCTCTGCCACTCATTTTTGATTTCTGCCCTCTCACATAAAATCCTACTTCTTTCTTAAAATGTTGATCTTTCATTTTATTTTTGCTTTTTTTCTCTCTACCTCTCTAACAATTCCTGCAGCTTCTTTTGCATGTTTTTACTTCTCCATATTCTAAGTCCGCATCTTTCTCTTCTTTTCTCTTTTTGTACCTTCTTTGTGACCGCGTACATCTACAAACAAAATTTCAGCTGTCAACAATTCACGGATTGAGTGACCTAAGTGTCCCTTTTGTCAAAACTGGTATCTTCTGTTAATTCTACACTATCCTGTGGATACCCAGCTCTTGATCTTGAGGTGGTAGGTCTGTCTTTCCTGGTGTATTTCTGTAACACTGAAGAAGATACTCTACATGCTTTATTTTCACTCCAAAGCGTTTCTGGAATATTTTTCTCTATATCTACTCAAGTGTAATTTACTAGGTGTTCATTTTACTTTTTGATGTGTTGCTGTATATTTTTCTTGGACTTGATAGTTGCAACTTTAGCCCACGTTCCTTCACTGAGATTACTGTTCAAAAGATTGTTATCAAAGTGATTAGGCACTAGATGCCATCCTATTGTTTCCGTTTCAGTCTGTTCCTTTAAGTTGTGGTACTTATAAGCTACTTGTTTTAGCCTGTCTGAATCCACTTACCAGTTGATTTGCTGCTTTACTCTGTCCTTGCTTATATTCAGCCTGCAGTACCAGTCTTTGTTGTTCATTTGTTAATTTTCAGCTGAACCCTTTTAGCTTTTATACTGTTTCTTATGGCTGAAGGGATTTCCTATAGATATCTGCAGAACTCATTATACTCCTTTCAAACCTTTTTCAGTACCTTTAAATCAACCTCTCCCCACATCTTAGTAGTGCTTTTTGCTGAGATAAATGCCCATTACATTGACTAATTCCAGTTCCTTTCACTGTGAATCTATATATTTCTTGTCTAGGATTGTAATGTCTCTTGGTAGAAATAAATTTTGCTCTGTCCTTACTGTACAGCACATAGCACAAAGAATTCCTTCTCCATAGCCATAGATCTCAAGTGCTGTAGTAATATTTACCACCTTTTTACGCCGCATTATTATTCCATGCAAACATCTTGAAATGTGTCCAGGTTGTAAAATTCAGTTATAAATTTTGTTATGAATAATGTACTCATGCTAGTAATTGATTCAGGAGATACTAGATTTTTTTTAGTAAAGGAGTAGCAGTATGATATTTCTTCTCAAGATCTGTGATCCTTCAGAGAAGTTTCTTTTGCCATATGTGTGATGATAACTTTAGTTCCATAAGACTGCCCTATATGCCTTTTTACCATGCTGCCTCTGATAGGTGTTAGGTGGTTAGTCTACAGTATAAGTTAAGGATGTCTCATTAGGATTTATCCCATAGAAGTTACCTTTTCCATGATATTTGCGAAGGGAAGAAAAACACTGTAGTGGTGAATAGTTTGGTTGTATGCTAAGTCCTCATATCTAAATGAAGAAATTTAGGCAAATTAAAAAGAAAAAACAGAAACACCTTAATTAAAAATAAAATTTTAAAGAAGCAAGAGATAAAAAGTTGTTTTGCCCTCTGTCCTTAAGAGGATCCGAGTTCTCAACTTCTGTGGAATTATGTGGAGGAATGCAGATTGATAATATTTAGACCTAGGGCACATTATCACTATGTGTTTCAGTATCTAAAAATAAGGACAGTGGATAAAATAAACAGGTAGCTATGAGCTGGAATTGGTGTTCAGAAATAAAATAAATCTTGTGGATGTTTCCATTGTGCCAAAACAAATTCCTGGCAACAGTGAATGACAAAGAAATATTTTTTGTCTTTCAATCCTCATTAAATACTGGAAGAAACACAGAAATATCACCTAACTATATTGGCATTTGTTCGGAAGCAAAGCTGTTCCTCTTATTGCTTGATGAAAAAGAAGTCTGGGGAACAAGCGTGTTGCATTGTTTCATTTCCTCTAGCAGAAGTAGGTAAGAAAAAGAATATGAAACTTGGTTTTTCCTTTGGGAGCCAATTTAGTTTCTAGTTTATCTGTTGTTTAAGTGAAGTGTCTTCTGGTGAATGGTATTTTGTAGAAGGAGTCTTTAATTCAGAAAGGTCTGTGGAATATGTATTGAGTTATGTCTCTTGTCAGCTGTCCTTGTTATGTCACTTTTCTGCTTTATTGAAATACATAAGAAGCTTAATTGGACAGGAAAGAGTTGTTTTAGCTGAAAAAGATTCATCCAACCTTATGTCTGCTTTTTTGAATCATATTTCTATTTAAGTGAAATGATAGACACCCTGTTGTTGACTAGTTATTTTGTAGATTTCAATGGGTTATTAAAGCTCTGCTTAGTGGTGTGAGAGGGGCATGAACAGGCTGTTACAATAACCTGCTTTGTTTAGGCTGAGGAGGAACTTAAGACAAAAAAAGTTGCATAATAAGATTTTCATCTTTGTTCTGCTCAGCAAAATATTGGCTTTCAAGTTGTAGGTGAAATCCTCCTCCTGAACGAATGGGATTGAGTGGAACTGAGAACTTCAGAACTGAGAACTGAAGAATCAAAGTTATTAGGCTGTAAGCATGCAATATATGAGAGTGATACAGATCTTTTTTGCAAAGTTAAGATTGTTTTGGCCTTTTGATATATTGTTTTAGAAGGCCTGCTGCATTGTTAGCAAACTTACCCTGAAACAGCTGCAAGGACTTTCAGTAGTTTGGTGTGGTTTTTTTCTTAATGTAACCGGAGACAACCTTTCCTATATGAGGCACTATTTCCCTCCAGTTGGGAACATAGCTGCAGATCTAGTTTTAAGAATTTGTGGCTTAAGAACTCTAACAAATTTTGGCATGCTTGAAGTTCATTGTAATTTTACTGTGTATAGAAAGCCTTCCAAGAAAAAAGCAAAAATCCTGGTCTGCCTTTCTCATGTGACTTTTTCATGTCTCTATAAAATGACTTAATATCTAGCTTCATGCACTGCTGTTATTTTTCGTAGCTTAGTTCTCTAAATGCTGTTACTTGAGAGAATTGTTTTGCCTATTTGTGATTCCAATACAAATGAACTGTGACTTGGAAAACTATTAACAGGAAGTTATCAAGAGTTTTCTTGTATGCCCACTGTAATTGTGAACAGAAGAGTCATAGTAATAGGAAAAACAATCTGCTTCAGGTAGTAGTCTTATCTATTGTTGCAATAAATGTTTGTTTCCTAAGTGCAATAAAATTATGGAGAACATAAAAGTTGATTGGTAGTTTAGTAGAGGAGGGAAGTAAATAGAATGAAAAGGTTACATGTTCAGCACAAAATCTGAGGAAAGACTTGGTGTCAGTTGATAAACCACATTTGTGTAGAAAATACCATTTTTATTTCTAGAAGGCCCCTAAACTACTTTGTTTAGTATCCATAGCTGTGAGTTTTGTTTGAAAGCCAATAATGAGGTGATTTGGGGTTAATGTTCTTAAAACAAGTAGCAGGTTATTTTGGGATAGCAAAAGGCAGGTACAATATTGTGCTAAAAAAATAAATTGTTTCAGTACAATAAAAGCTTGCTATTACCTGAGATATCCAGGATATTTTTTAATAACATGCCTTGGTTTGGCAAAAATATAATTTATTATTTTGTTCCTCATCCCTTTGTATTCCTTTCCTTTTTTCAACTTCCTCTTCCAACTTACCTTGAATATTTTTTTTCTCAAAGGACAAGGGTAAGGATGGAGAAAATAAATTTTCTTTTTATCTCTTTTTCCTTTCCAAATAGTACTCTAGTTGTTTGGCTGGAAAATAAAAACATGTGTTTGTTGTTACTGATGTAGGTTTTCAAATTCTATTATGCCATTCCAGTGCATAAAAACCAAATCTCAACATTCTTAGTGACTAAATATTGGCAGTACTGTCTGTATGCAGATGCTGGAAGGAGATCTGGAACAGATTATAATCTAACTTTTAGAAATAAATAGAGCATGCACCATTAATATTTCACATAAAAGCAAATGTTTTATATGGGCATCTTGAACAACTGAAACATTTCTCTAGATACAGATGTCAAGATGGGAGAATGTACTGCTTTATTAGGACTTCTAATTGACCTACCTGTGCTGAAACAGTTGTAAATTCTATCCTGCTTTCTCCCAGCTGAAGAGTGGTAACAGTGAACCTTTCTTTCTGAAATTCAGCAGAACTTTTCTTCGTATGGGGATAAGAGCAACATCCAACTTGCTTGTGAAGAGGAGAAGGAATAGTAAGGCTGAGTTCATTGTGTGCCATTTGTGTGCAGCTACTCAGTTAGCAAACTGATCTCCCAACTTTTTTTTCTCTCCCAGAGCTGTGGGTCATTGGAGTGGTGCTCTTAAAACAGTGAATTTTAGGGAATTTAATAGAAAAGAACTCTAAGGGCTTTTTTTCTATGATCTTTTCCAAGCTGTTGACAGGCTTCATTGTGTGCTTCAAGTAAATTTTAGGTTGATCTTTCTTCTTAAAAACATTCCAGTGAAGCTCTACTTTCTAATTCAGTGCTAGACTTATGTTCCTTTGTGCTGCCTTCAGGCTGTTAAAATGTGCTTATTGCTACTTCAGCCAATGTAATACAGTATAGAGCTGTAGTATAGTTCTTTATACTAGTGAATATATGTTTTTAGACTAGTTGAGAAGTTTGACTGCTTCAACAAAGGTGTCTTACACTATATATACACCCTCTAGATTAGTTCTAGCATCCACAGTCTGATTTGGTAGGGCTTTGTGTCCTGTTTGCAAATGCCTGACTGGTATGTGATGCAATAGACATATTTCAAGCTTCAGTGAAGTTGAAACACAGATGGGTTTATGTTGTGAGCTTTTCAGTGTTTGAGATTGACTTCTGTCTGTTGACTCCACATATTTTATCCCTACAAACTGAATTAGTGGCATGAAAGATGGGAGTGGTAAAAAGAAACACTGTTGTTTATAAAAAAATTTGCATTTATTGTTGGTTATAGAATGGTAACTGCCAGGCTTTCTTGCTCAAATTTTATATTCTTCATGCTGTATTTATTATAGATTAATCAACTTTGCAAAATTGTAGCTTATTTGCCTCTTGCAATATGAATGTGATAGAAAGCCATTCAAGTTGCATAATTTTTGATGTGTGTCATTTACTGAACAGTAGTTTAGAATTGAGGAATTTGTAAAGGATTAAAATGAAGTTTTTTCAAAAGCATATCAAGTACTGGGAAATATTTTTCATTAATATTACAGTAACCTGGAGCTGAAAGGAAATGCAAGTCCTGTATCTCCTTAATATTGTAGTTGTATAGTATGATGTTCACTAAATTTAAATTAGAACGCTGCTCTATCCTTCAAAACACTTTCTGAAAAGAATATAATGACATATGCAGTCTAGAACTTCCTCCCAAGAGGAAGAGGAGGTGCAGACTCTGATCTCTACTCTCAGGTGGCCAGCAATAGGACACAAGGGAAATGGTATGAAGCTTTTTGAGGGGTTTAGGTTGGATATTAGGAAAAAGACGTTCACCTGAATGTTGACTGGGCACTGCAACAGGCTCCCTAGGGTAATGGTTGCACTACCAGGCCTGACAGAATTCAAGAAGTGTTTGGACAATGCTCTCTGGCATGTGGTGTGATTATTGAGGTGTCCTGTGCAGGGCCAGGAGTTGGACTTGATGGTCCTTTTAAGTCCCTTCCAACTCAGCATGTACTATAATTCTACTTACAGTCAGTGAGCTGAGGCATAATCTTGAAGCATACAAGCCTTGTAAATGTCTAAGTATGTAGTCTTATTTTGTGGCAAATATTTTAAAGTACAAAGCAGATTAACACTAGAAAGAGATCTGAGTTTTTGAGAGTCAGGCTTGCTAGTTTGGCCTGTTAAATCTCCTTTTCTTTCCCAGTCTGTTATCTGGCCCAAATAAATTGCAGTTTGGAAGTGATAGACAACAGGGAAAACTTGTTATTTTTGACTCTTGAAGGGAATACTGAGGATAAAGTAAAACTATGTATGTTCAGGTGTATTAAACCAGAAAGAACAACTGTGTTTCTGTAAATGAATGAGGTATTTTTTTTCCAAATATTCAGCGTATTCACTTGGTCAACAGCAGTACCATGAACCATCTAGGTTGTGTCTCAGTGATAAGCTCCAGTCTGTTACCCTATATGTAGGAGAGCAGGATCTGATCAAAGTGGCATCAGTTGTGACTGAATTTTGTAGGTGATGTCCTCTGGGAAAGGAGGTTTCTGGGAATATTATTCTCTTTCCTTCTGCCTAAATCTGAGAATTTGAGTTAGAAGAAAAGTATATCTCTAAGGGTCAAATCTGAACTGCAAGGCTTAATCTTGCTTGTGCTAAGAAGAAAAGTAGACTTGCATAATGCAAACCTTTTAATCAGAAAAGGGTCTGTAAACCTCTTATTCAACAAATCACTCCTGCCATCTATTTATTTAGTAATATTTATTTTGTAACAGTGCTTATTACTTGTTCTTTTACTGAAGCATCTGTTCAGCTAAAATTGATTTACATTTGCCTGTGCTGTTGTGATGGAATTATTAGCTAAAAATCCAGTTGTATTGTAGTTATCTGCTCTGTGCTATGTCTTTCAATATAATTCATATAATCCAGTGCACTTTCAAATGGAAGTGAGGGCAGAATTTGTCTTGCAGAACCTTTACCATTTATGGTCAATTGTACAGAAAGTACAATGCTTGACCTGAAATTCTCAGCTGACGTGAAGTTGTAACTTAAGAATAAGCTGAGGAAATTTTACCTGGGACTTGAGCTAAATAGGCATGTTTTGGCAAATATTGAGGAGTTAGGCATTGGCATTCAATGGTGGAACGGCTTTGTTTTGTGAATAAATGGGAAATCTGAAATAGTACTTGGTATTTTCATATAGAAGTACAGATGATGAGCTGCAGAATTATGAAAATTGACTGTAGTAGCTGCAACACCTACTCAAAACAGCCCTATCAGAAGACAGGGCTAACTTAAGACAGAAGACTTTAATTTGAAGCTCTAAGAGTTGATGTGTACCTTTCTGAATTAGCTGAAAAAATATTTTGGAATTATTTTAGTACTTTTAATAGAATAATAAATGATTGTTCTTGAAAGTCCTTATGCTTTGTAAATTAATATCTAATTTTCCTTTTTAATGCAAGCATATCCATTTTTCTGGTATTTTATGTGAATGGAATGGGAAACCTCATTATTATACAAGCCTAGCTGGTGTTGTCTTTCACTTTTTTAAATAATAGAAGCTAATAGCAGATTGGTATTTGCAGATGAAGCAATCTTCAATTAAATCCCAGTTTGCCTGCACATATAAAAATTGTTTGAGTGAAATGAGTGGCCAGCATTCCCGTACAATTCCAACCTGCAAACATGCTGTACCAAAGCAACATTTAAAAGCTGGAAAGCCCTCAGGTAAGCTGTAGTAGGATTGAATAAATAAATGTGATGGGTAATACTTTAAATGCTATCCAAAAAGCCTTTAGTATAACTCAAAAAAAAAAGGAACAAAAATGTCTCATTGTTCTCCATGTCTCCTATGCCAATTAAATATTTTTGCAATAAAATTGTAGTGCCAATGCGTTGAAAATATAAATGTTTGAAAAGTGTGTTGATGCTATCTTGCTGTAAAAAAGTGATATATGTTGCATATATGACATATTTGTTCTTATTCTACAAAAGTAAGTCAAGTGCATTTTATATTTTTGCCATTAAAAGGGGGGAAAATTTATTTTACTGCACTACAAGGTATATAATATATAAAATTTCTATGCCCTTTAACCCTCTCTTCCAATATCTTAAAGTTATAAATCCACTTTCCTAAGTTAGTTCTTACATGTTTTTGAGCAATGTAATTTTAAATTGGCAATGCACTTATGAGCACACCCCAAATTTAATAGCAATGACAAGCATATCTTTGTTTTATTGGTAATACATTATTTTTAATTAAAAAAAAAATAACATGGCAGTCCTTGTAGAAAAAGGGTGTATGTTCCCAGGTAACTTTTTATTTCCTCACATATGTTTTTGATATTCTTACATGACAGAAGGTCCAAATTCATGTCTTGATGTACCAGGGCTTGGAACTATTTCTGAAAGTGTTCACCAGACTAGAAGTTATACAGAAATGGGAAAGCTGAGTTGTCAGCCAAGGAACAAGAACTCTGAGAATGAACAGATGGATTTGAATAATGACAAAATAATCTGTGACAAGGAAAGTGAACCATCTTTGCAAAAAAATACTAAAAGACTTAAGACTTCAAGCAGCTCTAAGAAGGAATTGGACAGCAAAATTGGTGGAAAAAGAAAACAGACCAAAAGTGCAAGTAAGAATAAGTTGATTGCTGGTCAGACAAAATTAACTCGCTTTTTTCAACTCTAAGTTTTTGTTTTCACATACGTGGTATGTTGACAGTTGTAAACTTTTGCAATAAAACAGGTGAAATTTATGAATTATTTCCTTTCATATGTAGACAATTGAAAGTAGCTTGTATATTATAGTAGACAATTACTTACAAGTCTGGATTATGCTGAAGTATTTTATTTTTTAATAACAGTACATTGTTAATAATTACACTGTTATTTTTGGTAATGAATTATGTATCCCTCTACAATGCAATGGGAAATTATTTTTGGATGTGGATGTACCGTTACACTAACACTCAGTGACTTCAAATTACATTAAATTCAGAATAAAATGTTTAATCTTCAGAAAGGTGGTAGAGATAAGTAGTTTTCACACTTGCCAACAAGGTCGATAGACTCTTCCCAGCATACACCTGAGGACTGCAAGAGAAAAAAGAGCTTGGAAGTTTAAATCATCAAAGAACCAGAATTCTTATAGCTTCTGGAAATATTAATTTAACAAATGCTCCCTCTCCCAAGCACCAAATCATAACAGTCATGGAGTCATTAAATGAATCTTTACCAAATTGCTATATTGACATTGCAGTGTACTTTACCAGAATTAAGTAATTTCCTATGTAAAAATAAAATATATTTACTGTCAAACTCTCTTCTTCCAATAGGTAATTTAGCTGAATTTTCTTCATCTGTGGTCTCTCTTTCCTGTATGGATTCAATATTTTGAATTTCAGTGTCAGCTGGAAAAGCCATGGCTCCCTTCAGTGCAGGATAAGGTAGTTGCTTTCTACCTAAGTTGATTGGCATAACATGACTGAAGAAATCATGCCTGGAACCTCTGTCCTGTTTTGAGGGAAGACAAGAGGTTTATCTTTATTTAAAGTCAGTTGTATCACATTTTGTTCCTTATATTCCAACAGTGTAGTTATTTTATGTTTCAAAATCACACTTCAATAGTAATGACCTGTATTGCATCTTTGGCCAAAATGGTTTAATGGACATAATTAAATAATGAGTCTCCTGTTTGGCAAAGTTAAAAACTTGTTGCTGCATATAGGGACATTATCAAATATAAAAATAGGTTTCTTTTACCCCCCCCACCCCCCATCCTCCAAGTTTTGGCTTCTGTCTGTGAAAATCAGATTTAATTCAACTCTCCAAGTTACCCATTTAGAATCTTGGCATTAGATATATAGAGTTGAATTTTTTTTCTTGACTATGTTATGTTGAACTGGTTTTTTTATATATTTACCTGGTTATTGATTTAAATTGTTGCACTTTTTTTCTAAAGGGGTATAAATTAATTTCAATTTTACAATTAAGCTAAAATTTAAAACGGAACTTACCAAAAACTTCATGTTTCCAGCATTCTTATCATTGAAAACACTGCTGTCTTCAGTCTTGTAGTACTTCAGCAAAGGTATAGCTCCCCTGTTCATACTTTTATCTCCATTTTGTAGAGTTTTTCCTAGATTTAATGCAGCAAGGAACATATCGTCATCTTCTACCTCTTGCAGAGACTTTGAAACTGAGAGTAGAAAACCTTGAGAAAAAAGAGAGAGAAGGGAGACAATTAGGATATATGATGAGATGCACATTTTTTAGTCATTTAACACTTGCATAGAGGTTTGGCACTTCTCAAATTCTAAGAAATCTTTTCCAGTGGTAAATAATTATGTTTTCCATTTCTGGAATGGCACACTTATATATTTTGCAGGTTGAATGGAAACTACTTCAATGGCTGATGAGTTCATGCTTTTAAAATGACTCATATCAAGGAGTAACCTTTTCTATAATCCTTCTAATCCCATCTGTTTAGAACTAAAACATTTCTTTGTCATACCTAATTTGTTTCTTTTTATGTTTATAGAACACATTAGTTTCTTTTGGTGGATCAATATAGCAAAGTTCACAGAAAAAGTGATGTCCATTTGTGTTGTTTATAAAGCCTTACCTCTGGTTAAGGCAATTTAAGAAGAGGAACTAATCTACATAAGTAAGAGGGATTGTTGCATGATGCATCATAGTTTTGAAACTGGATTCACAAAAGACCTGAAATTCTGGAAATTTGATGATTGCTTAGACTGCTACTATGTTAAAGCTGAAATAATTAATTTGTATTTTGAGGTCTCTTAGGTTGTATTATACCAAAGAGCTAATGGCTAGAAATATTTATTAGTACCTAATTAACTGTGTTTGTGTTTTCTTACTGAAAGTGGACCTTTCTCTGCTACGAATATAACAGAGTCAAATATGCTTGCTAAGAATGTGGAAAGAAAACTTCAGTTTTTCATTTAAAATGTCTTTGAAATGTATTTTTTACCCTGTGGAAGAAAATACAAACGTTTCTGCATACTACTGTTGCATTGTTGTTGTGTGGGGCTGGTTTTTCTTGTTGGCTGGTTTTGTTTGGTTTGGGGTTTTCTGCCTTATCTGGAAAGCAAATAGGGCCAGCTAGAATTTAGCTAATCTCTTAATGTCAGTGATAGAAATCACACATTCATTGCCCGTGGGCCTCTTAGCTACTGCTTCATGTTTTATCCTTTAGCTTAGTGCAGGGGACCATGCTGCTATTCAAGGCAAAGCACTAGGAAATTGGCCACTGTTCCCTGCTGAACTTCCTGGAAAAGCACCTGCCTTGCCAAAGTAACTTCTTGGTAAGACATTTCATGGGAAAATACGTCATGCCGGACTAAGCAGATTTTGACTAAGAAACATTTTTGGTGTCCTCTCTTTTCTCCAAATGAGAAAAGTGCATTTCTGGGCAAAGCATCTCTCACAAACAGAATTGTTGCTTTTCATTGTTTTAATTTCCTTGCTGTAGAGCCTGTACTTACTTCTGGGTAATTGAAGTGTTTTCTTTCCTTTAACTGCCTGGCTACAGAGAAGACAGATTTGAGGGTTGATTGCACATGGTTTAATACTTATTATCCAATAATCTTTATTTTCCCTCACATTAAGTATTTGTACAGTTTTGTTCAATTAATAAAGTAAAAGCCATGTATGCTCTCTTGCAGGTACTTTTCATTTAGCTCAGCCTTGACAGAACAAGCTGTTCACAGAACAGGAGTGCTTTGGAGCTGTGGTGGCAGCAAGCTGTTCTTTTTTGTATGTTGGTCTATCAATTAAGAGTTGGAAAACAAGCTATCAACCCAGTAATTGGGTAGGTGGCAGGAGCTTCTGCTCCTCTGAAGCTCTGGCACCCCCAGGTGTGCAGCATCTCACACAGGGCTCACTTTCTAATGCTTCTGTCATTTAATACAAAGCACACCTCCAAGGAGTACAACTGACCTGGGTCATTTAGTTTGTCTGTCTACAGTGTCTGGCTGGTTTTCTGCTGTGAGACACAGGCTGATGCCAGTGAGGGAATATGTTTGTCGGGGCAAACCTGTGGTACTTGCCCCAGGATCTTCTCCTGCTTCTTGAAGTAGTTGTTAATTTTTAAGGTTTGAAGATCCAAGGTTATTGTGAGTGATAATGAGTAGAAACTTCTAATTAGGCTGCTAAGAAATCTAGAGCATATGTCTGTAAATTCAATGACTTACCAACTGCTCTGAACAGGCAGAAAACATTTGTACGCCTGCAGATATGCAATGTGTGTTGTGTACAGCTCTTCATAATGCCTTGGGGAATCCTAGCATTCTGATATCCACTTTTATTTCTTCCTCCTGCAACTTAGAATTTTAGTAAAAGTGTAAAATGTTTTAATACATCACCTTCTATGTTTTACTGTTATTTGGACTTAAAATCATAAATAGTATTATTACCCGGTTGTGCTTTCAGAACAATAACCATTACTTTGAGGAATTCTTCTTGCTTCTACTTTGTTACAACAAAATATGAACTCTTAACATCAGAAATCTCATGTGGTATATGTAAGTAAATAAAATATAGGTGATAACATACCTAGACTTCCTCTGTACTCATTTTGAATTCTAGGAATGGGTTACAAAACAATTGCAGTAGTTTCATTTGGTCTTGTAACTACTGTAATTGCTGTGTACAAGTGCTTGAACCTAATTCCTAGTAGAAGGAAGAATAAATGAAGCAGGTATGTACTGTATAAATTCAATTATTTTTTATCAGAATTGAAAAACTTCACAATACAAGAGAAACTATTTAAGTAACCTTAATAAATCATTTTAGTCAATCTTAAAATAGCACAAAACCAAATGTTAATTTGCCCAGTGGCTGACTACTTCTGATTTTAAAAGGTGGTTGGGGTTTGTTTGTTTGTTTTTTTTTAGTTTGGATCTTGTACATTTTATACAAACAGTGGAAATTGTGGAAATACTAATCCCTTTTTGTGTGTTGTTCTATCTAAATACCTCAGTGTTTTAGTTCCAAACACTTCCCACTAAACCAAACAACCAAGTGTTAAAGTGGAGATTCTCTGTGCTAAAAATGGACAGAGCATGTCAGCAGTTCACAGGGCAGATAAGAGGTAATTAGCGCACTTCATTATTGCTTGTATTGACAATTAAGACTCTTGCCTAGCACTGTTTTGTTGTTCCTCCTGCTGAATTGGTAGTCACCTGGAATCAGTAAATTGATTTAGCATGAAATAGGCACAATGTTGCATATAAGAGATCAGCTCTGGACTTGTGCAGGAGCACAGCTCTAAATATTTGGAGAACCTAAAAGTCATCTTTTATAAATGTGTCAGGAGAATGTGCAAGAAAAGGGTGGGGGTGAAACCCCACAAACTAAATTATTTTTACCAAATTTCTGCCCGAGATCCAAGGTATCCATTTCAGTCCTCTGTTGAATTACAGTCTGTGTATTTATAGAATGAAATGTTACATTTGTTTGTGTTACAAATTAATTTCACAGTTGGGAAGACTTTAAAAATATTTTCTGCTGTTTGCTTTGAAAGGCATTTTAGAATTTCATTTGAAGCAAGTACATAAAAATGTGAATATTTCTTAAGGAATTGTGCAGCAGCAGCAGAGAACAATTTATGCATAGTTTCTTCTAGCAAAGTTAGTGATAAACATATTGGTCACTGTGTCTGTCCTTTTTTAGAATTATTTCTATTATATAAAATGGTCTGTTCTTGTAGGAAAGATTTGCCAATACACTATGTTTAGAATTAACTGATTCACTGTTTAAAAACAAATTAATCCCCCCAAAATATATCCCTGCCTCCCTAAGTTTCTTCTTCTGAAGAACCTTTTGCAGAGCAGTCCATGTGTAAGTCTATTAAGGATGCCCAAATAATCAATGAAGTGGAAAGAGGAAAAGGGAGATTGCTCAAGCCATAGTAGCTTCTTAATTAAGAAAAAAAAAACACTGGTGATAGTGAAATATTCTGTTTTCATGTAAAAATCTGCGTTTCTGAGAGAAATGCCTGTGGACAAGGCATGCTCAATTATTCTGTAACCAACAGCAGGAACTTCCTTATGAGAACAATAAAGAAGATAAAAAAGACTGGGCCCCTGTGCTTTGCAAGCATAAGAGAGGATTTCAGCCAAGAAAAAAATACAGGAAAAAGCAGGAGGTGCAACTGCAATTTTGAGCTTCATTTGAGCACAGGATGTCTGTGAGAGGCTTTGAAGCTGGCTATCCAGTGCAAGCCTGCTAAAATTCCTGTGATTTCTACTCTTCAGCATTACTGTTCATACAGTTTTGATAGCGCTGAGGGGAGTAATTTATTTTGCATAAGTAACATGGAAGCAGGAAAACTTTTTTAGGGATATTGATTCTTGACAACTCTTTACCAATGGTGCAGGAACCATTGGTGGGTTAAGCCCCCTAAAGGGCAGTGAATGCTCTTGCTGGTACACAGGGATGGTAAGACTGAGCACAGCTGGCGTTTGAGAGGAGCAGAGCAGCTGTTTTTCTCTTTGCTATTATCTGAAAGGGGTCTGGGTAAGGTAGATGAATGTTGCTATCAGTAGTGTTCCTATTATCCATGAATCCTTTGGTGATGTATTTGTGTCCTACATATCAGTCCAGGTTCTCTTACTGAGCTGGATCCTCTGTCAGTTTGTATGATAAGATGCAGTTCCCATGTAGATAGAGGAATGAATCTAACTCTGCTCAATTTCTTTTTAGCAGAGCAATTGTTCAGTAAATTGGCACTTCATCAAAATCAAAATGGTTTACTGTTTTTCACCTGGGGTTTTTTACAAAAAATGTCAAATTTTTTGTTTGTTTAGGTTTGTTTTGGGTTTTTTTTGTTTTATTTTTATTTTTACATTTCAGTCTCTTTTAAACACAATTGAATTTTCATCTGAATTGTTTCTACTAATGTTTTTTTCTTATGACAGAGTATAAGCCTCAGTTGTTTGGAATCTTGGTAGTTATGGAACAATGATGCTGCATTCTGAGTCCATGAAATATTTTTACACTGTTTTGGATGTCAGGTACATTTTTGAGATATGCTATTTTGTAAGATATTCCTTAAATAAACACAGAAGTCAGAGGTGTTTACGCACAGAAATGCTCTAGTATAGATTTCACATGGTAAGCTGAGCCACATACCTAAGGTGTGGGTCTGGGTTTCTCCTTGTGAATTCTGGAAAAAGAATCAGTTATCTTTTAATTCTGTTATTGTGAAGTAAAATTTAAAACCTACAAGGACCCACCAGGTATTCTCTCTCAGGTTTGCCATGCCAGTCTGTGATTTTGGCTCTTCTACTGTTTACTCTAGCAACAAGGTGTTGGAACCAGATAATCTTTGAGGTCCTTTCCAAACCAAACCATTCTGTGATGCTGCTCCTGCCATTCATATGGTATTAGCACAATGGTGTAGAGAATGGGACACTGTGTGTTCTCTTAATTATTGCAATGCTTGTGGTTGTTGTCCAAGGACTTGGAGTCACGTTATGATTTAGTGACTCTTGTATCCTTGAACGTATTTTCTTTATTATCTATGCTAACAAGCTAACCAAATTGTACCTGCTTCTGTTATATCAATTCCAGTCATGTCTTTTTCATCCCAAGTATGTGAACTTTGTGTATGATTGAAACATCTGTCTCGCAGACTCTGAGGAAGAGGAATTGCAGGCTGTTAATCATACAGTTTCTACTGTGTATTACCTTTGTCTGCAGAAGAGACTGTGCTACCACTGATACTCAAAAGTACAGCCAGATACTTATAAAAGCTCTCAAGAGTTCCTGCACAGAATGGCAGCCACACTGGAGATTCTGATGGAAGCTGTCCAGGAGAAATCAACTAAGTTTCTGGACATACCACGTCCCTCTATGCCAGCATGCCTGGTAATTCCCATAAATGAGGACCTGTTGGAGTCAGCCAAATTACTCTGGCAGATGTCTGCTTCTTTAGTGTTGACAATCCAGATGGGTGGATTGTTGTTATCCAGTCTTTCTGCAGGCTTTGAACAAGTCTGTGTACGCTGGCGCCAGGACTGCTAGCCGTGGCAGCAGTCCATTGGACAAACGAGCATCAAGGTCTACAAAGAACAATGCCACAAGGTAAAGAATTACACCAGATGTTATTTAATTAGAAGCAACACCAACCTGCTTTAAATTATCTTATTCTAGCTATGATCTGGTGCTGTTTTAATCAGAGATGTCTTTTATGGAAGATAGCACTGCTGTCAGTGAATTATCAATCATCATTTGCATTGATATAGGATCATGAAAGGTTTACCTTAGCCAGAGTTTTGTATTTTACAAGACTCAGTTATTTCCAAGCAAAAAATTAAAATGGTTAGATGAGGATATCCCTATGTTTAGCACTTGTTTTACATGCCCCATGTTTTGTATATTAAGTGTCATTTTCCCAAAGGTAATCAACAAGAACTACCTTCTTTGATAAATGTAGTGCTGCAATGACACCTTTTCCAAACATTATGACTTTAGCTTGATCAGTCATTTAGCAGCCAGGTTTTGGTTAGAAGTATTTGCATCTGAAAATGTCTCACCATTTTGGAGGATGCTGTCTGCCATTCATCCTTGCATCCACATTGACTCATGTTCAAAGAATAATAATTTGCTGACAGCAGGTCAGATCCTCTGAAATATTATCAGCACACTTCCCATATCATACTCTGTTCTCATTTCTGCTGGCACTGCCTGTCCACTGCAGTGCTGTGGACACGGAGTTGTGAGTGATTTTTAAGTGAGCAAAGTGAGCAAGGGTTCCTGCCCTTTATGCTCTACTTACCAGTATGAGGCAGCTGTGTACTTATGATAGTTCTATGCAAGATGATGATTTTTGTAGGTGGAAGTGCTACATGTATGCAAAGAACAGAACTAATGAGGGTTACAGCTTCAGCCAGAAGAGTTCTTGTTACTTTGCATGGATATTAGATCCTTCTAGATCTATTCTGATTTGCCAATGTCATTGTACCTAGGATCTGAATGTTCCTTACCATGTATTGAAGACTTGTTTACAGTATCCCACTGCAAACCAAACTAGCCCTTCAAAATAATGGGACTATTGAGGGAAAAAACCCCACCCCACCACTGTCTTAATTATGTAGGGATATATTATGTAGTTACAGTCTTGAATTCTCATATATATTTTTGACAAATGTTTTTTGACCAAAATGTGAGGCAAAGATTACATTTACCCATTGCTTATCCACACCAAAGTAAAAATATGTGTAAAATTGAGCTACTAATAATTTCATAAATTTTGCGCGTAAATATTGGTGTTTATTGAATCTTCAGCTGTTAGCTATTTTTCTGAGCTGCTAAGGTTTGATTCAGTTGAGCTAGTTTACAACTTCTAAGATATTACTAATATGCAGTCACAATCAAGTTTGGTGACCACTACCTGTTGGTTCAGAGTTGCCATCTATAATTGCAAACATTCATTTAAAATAAACATTAGGCAATTGCTGGCAAGCAGCCATCAGGTTTTAAGATTGGATTTTATGATAAAATGTATAAATTCCTTCCTACTTGATGGACAACAGAGCAAGTCACACACATTCCAGGAGACATCTCAAGTGCAGTGATGATGACTTGACACAAGCTGACTTAAGGCCTGATGAGGCAAGGCACTCCTCTAATGGGCTTGGTGCCAAAAATTAGGAACTGAGTTTGAAGATTGTCTTAGCTTTGGCTGCAGTGACCATAAAATGGTGTTCAGGATTCTGGAAGAAAAAACCAGGGCAAATAAAATCACAACTTTGACTTTCAGAGGAATAAACTTTGCTCTGGTTAGAGTTCTGCCTGGGACAAACCCATGTGATATTCTGGGCGAGAAGAGGAATCCAGAATTGCTGAATTCACTTTTACACCACAGGGGAGTATGTTTGCTAAATTTAGATTTTCCTAAACATTAGTATGCCATTAGTTTAACTTTCATTTTTATCTCCTGTTTCAGCAGATATCTATTTAACCTGCATTGTCTACTTGATTTATTACTTCATCTAGCAAATAATTTATAATATTCAACAAAAACACTTCAGGGAGTAAAAGTGAGTAGAAACAAGTTTAATAATATTATCTGTAAGTGATCAGAATGAATTGGTTTTCTTTCTGATCTTTTATAGTGAAAATTATTCTAGTTCATTTAATGAATGTCTGAGTTTACATTTAGCATAAGTATTTTTAATCTGAAGTGATAAACTTTTACTTTGTCTTGCAAGTAAAAAAATCTGTCTGGCAATATCACCACTTTCTGCACAAATAGTTTTAACCATTAACAACTTTTCTCTGTGTTTATATTTGTGGGTTCTAATTAATACGCATTTCTCATGTTTATTTTAAAATGTAATTGCATTAACATACTTTGTTACTATATTTAATAAAGCCATAGAACATTCCAGAAAATGTGACATAAGACTTTTGACTGTGGCAGCATTATATTTGTTAGTGGAAAATGCAGTGCCACATATTTATCCATGTATTCATTGGTGGAAAGTGGTGGAAAAGCGTTTTTAAAATTTATTTCATATTTAATGAATGTGCAACAAGTTCATATTTATTACATTCTTTGGAGTTGTTGAGCATGAATAGAAACAGAAGTTGAAGAAAATAAAGAGAATTTAATTCATATGGTAGAGTTCTATGCTTCTGGGCAATTTTGTATGAAGAATATGCAATAATTGACTTCTGAATCTGACTTTATTTCTGATTTATGTATAATATATATGTATTGTCTCTAAACTGAATATTTTTGTTCTCAAAGTCATGGAGCAATATGTTAAAAACTTTGTTAAGATATGAAAATGTCCAGGTTAGATGTCAAGCTGTTTTATTTACCTCCTGCTTGCATATGTAAGTTGAAAGAGGAAAAAAGGTTTCTAAGCATTATTGTGATACTTTGATAGTAAGCTTCTGCTCAAGCACAATTACATATTAGTCCTTTTCTGGCATTCTCCTTGCACTATTATTTCTGATTACATAATCTCTTGAGTATTTTTGTAGATGAAGTCATGGATAATCCAAAAAACCACCAGTGTTTTTATGTTAGGAAAATGTGTCAGTTGCAATCATCTAGATTTTTTCCTGTTGTCGAATTTTCTTTCATAAACAGGCAAACATTTCTAGAATGGTAAGGAAATTGTTTATTATCAGCATCCTAAAATGGGTACAAAAGCTAAACAGTTACATATGACATTGATTATATTGAATAAGATAATCCCTGCAGTATTTTCCACATGATGATTATGCAAAATCATGCTTCCGATGACATAATTGCAGTTCTTTACATAATTTTTCATTAGAAATAATCAAGCTCTACATTTTGCTAGGTATTGTCATTAACTTTACATATTTTTGTGAGAGCTGTAGTGCTTAATGAAAAATTGGTTTTAATTATCAAGAGAAGCTGAGTAACATTTCCTTCCAATTTTAAACACTAGCTTCTTTCTTCTTATAATAATTTAGAGATGAAGCTTGTCAAATCAGTTTGCATTTTATCAACCAGAAGAGATGACTGCAGTTAAACTTACAATTAGACCTAGACATATACCTGTTCTTGGAAACAGTAGAATTTGACCACCAGGTGTTGAACTAGAATAATGAAAAGGTAGAGGAATAGTAGAGACTATTAATGTTAAAAGTAATTGTGAATTATAGTTTAAAATACAAATAAAAGAAATTTATGAGGATGATGTATTTCATGGTTTACTTTGAAAAGTACGATAAATGTTGAATTAAGTCTGCAAGTGAAAATGCAGTGTTTTGTAACTTTTGTCTGTGCCAAGATTTACAATATTTTGCAAACATAGAGGGTCTCTGTCATATAGAAATTTCATGTGTTGGAGGCTGAGGTCTTAAGGTCTCACAAATGTCAAATCCATGACATACATAAGTGGGGTCATAGAATGTGTTCCCTATATACCATCTGCTATAGAACAATTGTTTTAAGAATTAAAAGGTCTGAATGCATCTTTCTTCTATTCCTTGGTCAAAAAGCCAACAGAATATTTAATTAGTAGTAGTCCAAAATACTTCATAGGTAGAAAATGAATATAAATCCAAAATACTTCTTGTACTGACCAGCAATAGCTTTTCATTAAAGTAGAACCATCTGTGTACAAGTACATGTATTAAAAAAAACATAATAGCATTAGTTTTCTTTGTGTATTCTGGGACTGAAAAATGAGTCTCATTGAGGTTTTTGCCCTGACATTTCTAGCTTAATCAGACAATGAAATATCTCATCTTGCATGTTAAAATGTCACAGGCTTAATAAAAAAATATTACTGGCATGTGATGGAATAGAGCTCAGGCTAGAGTCAGAGAGTTTGTGGGGAAATTCACATGGAGAAATGTAATGTAGTTTATGAAATTAGTAACAGCAATTATTGGAATCCCCAAATGCTGAGCACATTAGTGTTGACAAAGGATGTCCAAAGGTAGATAATACAGTCAAAGGTCAGTAATAAACTTTGTTATGTTGCATCTCCTGTGTCTGGCAAGACTGGTTGTTGGAGACACCTGGCCTACTTTTCTAAAAGACAATTAAGATACCAGGTAAGTGCGTAAGTGTTGATTGTAATTGTGAGCACTCTAGTTTGTAGGAAAGGGTTGTGTTCACTACTCTGGGCACAAGAACACATGTCCTTGGGGGCTTCCAAAAGGAAGGCCTAGAAGATCACTTCTGCCAGCTGCTGCTGAGTGAAAGCATCAAGTCATGAGCTTGTAAGGTTAGTTTGTGATTTAGAGAGGCTTGTAGACCTTGCTGATGAGGAAGGCTATACTGCGAAGTAAATGTTGCTTTTTCCCTTTCAAGCTGATCATATGCTTTGTCCTGTTTGAAGAAGAGTGCTTATATTTCTTTTTCCTTGTTTGACTAAGAGTGTTTCTTTTCATTTCTGCTAATTTTTTTCATTCATCTCAAGTCCTTTCTTGATGGGACCCTTGCATGCTGAGCAAACAGAACCTCTCTGAACTTACTGATAGTATTTTGTGCCTGCATATCTGACATTATTTTTGCAGGTGCAAAGAGGACCATAGCTTTTTTCTTCTTCACCTTTGCAAAAATTCTCCTCCTCCTTAATTTTTCTGTGATCTTTTCTTATGAGCACAGCTTGCTTTTAAATGGTGTGCCGTTCCCTAATATTTTTGGTTAGTCTGTAAATTAAAATCAAGAATACTGAAACTATATCTTCTTTAATGAAACTTTGTTTGCAGAACTTAGGAAAGAAATGCACTTTTCAAATTGGCATTGAGTTGAAAATGCAAGATAAGTCTGGAAGTTCATGGAAGTGAATTCAGGAAGTTCCTAGCCCTGTGCTTTTGGGAATAAGTGAGATATCAATGCTTTCTTTGATAGATAAATCAAAGTTTAATCACAGGTCCATATAAACACCTATGGTAAATGACATGCTTTCTGTTCCTGTAGATTTTCCAATTAGGAAGGAGATTTCATTTGCAAATCATTTTTAGCATTGAAGATAAAAGTAAATGCAGAAATATATTATTTTCCTCTATTTTGCCATATAAAGCTTGAGCCAGCATGAAGTATGTCACATAGTTTTTCATGTGGTGCTTGATATTGACAAAACTAATGAGAAATCAACCTTCTGCAGTCTGTGCAGTCCCTGTATTTGTCTGGTGAAGTGTCCCAATGGCTGCACTAAAGCAAGAAGCTGAACTGCACAGTAACTGCCTGACAGTCCTCTTTTAGCAGGACTGTCTGCATATTCACCCACTGGAAAATGTATCCTGTAAACAGAGAAATACCTGCAAAGGCAATTAGGTGCATGCACAACATATCTGAGAGTGTGACTGCAGCCCAGTATTTGAATTTTTTGTATATAGGCAAAACTCCTTGGAGTGAATAGAAACTATATTTTTAAATTTTAACAGTAATAACTAGAACGCTGCTGTTTTTTCATTTGCCATAGGTAGGTATGCAAGAGGTAATACATTTGATTTTGTTTCTGGCATACAACATACAAAATTGTATTTCCAGATGCTCATTCTTTCACTTCTACAGGCTAGTCTTGCTTAATGTCTATTGTAATTTTTTCATTAGTGTAATATGTTCCACTGCTTGTGTATTGTTTATTCCTAGAATTGGGATGTTCTCTTCAATACAGCATTCTTACATTTTTCATAAGAAGCATTGTAGTCTTAAGGTTTCCTGATTAATTTCTGGCAGTTTTGTTTGGTTTTTTTTCTCTGTATGTGTAATAAAGCTTGTAAATTCTCTGCGTAATTTCTGTGTCTGTTCTAGTAATTTGCCATTATTCTACCATATTTCAAATTCACTTTCAAAAGCATTAAAATCGGGGTTAGATTGTTTTAATTTTAGGCTACTGAAGAAACACTGGGTTTTATAGTTGCCCATATATACAATACCTATTTTTAAGTTAAAGGAAAACAGGTTACAAATACTAAGATAGTTTTAAGATTATGAATTAAAATAGGTTAAAGAAGGGATATGTGGGGATAATTTTGTAAAGAAGAAATACTAGGAAATGATAGAATGCATTTTATTCTTTTGAAATTCATTTGTCTACCACATAATGTATCTGAAGTCCTTGAAAATATTATGAGTTTGGAGAATTATGCCTTCTAAACTAATAAGACAATGAGTATTTCAGTAGTAGGAGTTTAAACTATGAGTGGCAAAGTTTAAAAGAGGAGGTATGCCTGCATTTAGCTAATAAGAGAAGCTTTGAGGTAAATAATATAATTTAATTCTTTTATTCTTTACTTCCCTGATGTGTACAACGGCTTGGGTGAGGTAAATAATGTAACTGGATTTTGTGTAATTTATTCCTGGGGTTCATTTGTCACTTTGAGAGGTGAAATGTGTTAGTTAAGCACTAAATAAAAAAATCAAAATCAAGTCTGTCTGAAGCATTCACAGATATACAATTATCACTTTTTGAGCTAGAACACTTGCTGTAGTGTGATCTTTAATGTAAAATACATATAAACACATCCATAAAAATAATTCGTTAAGAATTTTTTCTGTATTTGTGCTAAGTGCTTCTGAAAGTGAGAAACTACAGTAGCAGAAATACTATTTATGAAAGGAGTGACAAAGAACTGCTGCAAATGAGATTGCAAAGAATCATATTTGCTTCATCCTGTTTAGAGAATAAAAAGTGAAGCAGATTTATAACAAAAAAAAACTTAACCCCATTTCTAACACTCCTATCAACAGTAGAACCAGTGATTAACTCTGGTAACTCCTGCCTTTTCAGCAGTGGTGCTGTGTTAACACTCCATGTTACAAGGATTACACTGCTCTATTGCCATCAAGGTCCTTAAAAATGTTTTTTAATGTCAGTGTATATCTGCTCATCAGCTGCTGTTTTGTGGCTGGGACAGGTAGTATACTACAGTGGTATTGCCAGCAGCATTATAACAGGTCTTTTCCTATTCCAGTTTAATAATTTCATATGTAATCAGGGAAATTTATTACAGTGATGGTGAATAGGAGTTCTTGTCACTGGCATTTAATCTTACCCTCAAAAGAAAAAAATTACGTTAATGTAATACTATCTAACACTGATTTGAAGAAAACACTTATTTAGCAGAAGGCTGGGGAACAAGTACTTCTCTCTGGCACCCACCATCCTGTTCAGTTCTTAGGTTTATATCTGTCTGGCTCCAGAAACTGATGAGAAGTGAGCACATTTGCACTGCATATTTTACATGTGCCTCACCAGACCTAAGTAATTTATTCACCTGCAGATTATTCACTGAGAAATGTACTTATGGTTTGACATTGTATCTAAATAGAAACTGAATGCATTACCTAACCTTGTATGATCTGAAAATAGTGGGGGAAAGGCAGAAAATTAATGGGATGCTAGTCTTTTACCTGTGGCCTAAGGGTCAGGTGATCTGCATGCTGTTTAGTTTTGTTGGAGTATCTTTTACTTTTCACTGAGTGAAAATAGTGCCCCTGATCAGAGTTCTTGTTCTAGCTGTCATCAGAAGGTCTCATGTGCTTGTTTTTCCTTGCCAGGTAGCCTAGAGCAGACACCCAATGTAATGTTACCCACACTGGGCTGCCCTTTAATGCTCTCGGTTGCCTCCATGCCTTCCAAATGTTCTGTCACTTAAGGGACATCTCCACTGCCTCATCTTCACAGCTTGTCCTTTGTAAAGAGCCTGTTTCCATCTGTTTCAGCACTGGATGTGTGAGCCATTGTACCATGACTCCATGAGCATAGCAATATCAAGGTCCTGCAACTGCACACAGAGCTCTTAATTTCTTGTGTTTATTCCCAATTCAACAGGTATCAGGTATTCTGGCTGATTTCCCAGAATTGTTGCTCACAATAAGATAAATACTTTAAAATGGTTGAGTCTGAAAAATAATAGAAATCTATTTAGAAAAGGGAAAGCATTTGTTGTGTTCTACTGATACCCATTCAAGTATATAAAAGGTATGTTAACTCTGTGAAGCAGTGTGCCTTATGTAAGAATGCTAATGCTCTTCTCCAAAGATTATATCATAGCTATTCAGTAGACAATAGCTTTAGGCATGAGATAAAACTTTGAGTGCCATTAGCTTAAACTATTGTGCAAAGATGTTTATGGCACTGCTGGAAATACTGCATTGAATTGCACTTGTTTCCTAGGTTTGTATTGGACTAAAAGAAGTCATTAGCAATTTGCATTTTGAGAGCATTGTTGGTACAATATGGTGGTGTGAGTCACCAGAAGCTTAGTGGCATAAAGAATTGCAGCCTGAAGGCAAAAATAATAATAGTTGGCCTAGAGTACTGCCTCTCATTTAGCGCATTATAGTCATTGCCTTTTTATGTCTTGTTTTTTCCAAACATGAATTTAGCTCTGGTAAAAGGTACTGAGTCAGTTCTGAAACTTTTCCTCTGTCCTTGAACAGACACAGCAGAGGCAGCAGAACTGTGACCTTCCCCCCACAGCTCAGCCCTATACCTTGAATATGGCTTTAGGTTGGTGATAAATGCACATCTGCTTCTAGGCTGGGTAACAAGTCAGAGTTGTCGTGTGTTCCCATAGTAAATAGGATCAAGTGATGCCTCTGCTGCTGCTGGGTCAGAGTCCACTTTTCCATTTTCTGTTGCTATAATGGGCTAAATGGACTGGTATGATCATGGTGGCAATATTGCCAGGTGGCTAAATAAAGTTAGTCCTCAGTTAACCCTGAGTTCCTTTATGTGGCAAGGTACCATTTTAAGGAGACTGGGCATACCTCCATTTCTGACTTACTGTTTGCTTTTTTAGGCAGCCTTAACTGGGAATATGAGAAGTGTAACTCAGCTTTCTGATATACACAGGTCTTTCCATAGAATTCACTATGTATATAGTTTTTCACATAAGATTATTTAAAAGAAAGAAAGCATTAATTTGGAAGTGAAGAAGTGAAAGACTGTGATTTCATTTATAGGGAGCAAAAATAAATTAGGGTCCATCCTGTGGAAATATTAAGTTTTTGTAAATTGAGTGATAAAAATTCTTTTGGCCAAGTTATAAGTTTTGATTATCCTACACTGAAATGGATGCAACAGCCCCATATATTATGATTTTTTTCTAGATGGGAAATATTCAGTATAAATATATTACTTATATATTTATAATACTTATATATACGTACATTAAATATTTATATTATTTATATAATATATATATTATAATCAGTATAAATAGATGTGAGCCTGATTTAGCAGCTGATAGTTCAGGATTTTGAATCTAGATAAAGTTGCATCTAGAGTTTTGTTTACTGAAAGCTGTTATGTATGAACAGATTTCAGATTCACGTCTTGTGAAAAACTGAAAGGATATTCCCCACGCTGATTTCAACCTCTCAGTTCTTTCTACTCTAAACTTCATAAACTCTTATTCTGCCCAGTGTTCATAACACTATCATGGTTAGTTCTTTTTTTTCCTGGAGACTTCTTGTGCTTGCAGCCATATAGAGCATGAAATAAGGAATGTGTCAGCCTTTTTACCTTAGCCTAGAACTTAAACCACAAGAAGTTATACTATTTTAACATCTCTTAAAACATGCTTAGGTACTGATTTATTTCAAAAGCTATTTTAATTTGTTAAACAGGGGAACAAAAATTGTGGCCCAGCCCTCAAAAACACAACCTTTACTACATCAGCCTGAATCAGTGTAGCTTGGGTAGGCCAGAGCTGCTTAAATCTAAATTTAGACTGGATCAAAACTGGGCTCCAAATCTTGTTTAAAAGTGCTCAAGTATAGTCTAAAAATATGTCTTTGGAACTTGAGTAAACTCACAGTACTTGGAAGCATAAATAATTACGCCTACTGAAGTTACTATGACTTTTAAATATATTATTTTACAAGAAAGGATATGAACGTCTCTGTAGCTACTTGCTGCTGCTATGTACTGGTGAGTTTGGATGACTGTCAAAAATCTAGAAAGTTACTAGAAGTCTAAGAAAGAAAAAAGCATTCTTAAAATACTGAGTCTTTCAGATGAATAGCTGCTGAAACAGAAAATCCACACCAGTTTTTTTTGTGGGTCCTAAATGTGACTTATGAGTGTGAGACTACTTGATATCAGTGATGAAACTAATTTTCTTCATGGACTGTTTTTTTCCTTCTTATCACTTAAGTTTATTTGTTGTGGTAGCATTTTGAGAGCAAAAAAGATGAGCATTTTATTTATTTAATGATGATGAAAAATTTATTGAATTTGGTAGTTGAAAGTAAGAGGTTTATTCTCTTTCCCCCTTTTTTGTTGAGATCTAAACTTTTTCCTATTTAACAACAAAGAGCTAGTCAGAAGAGCTGACATTTGCACTGAGTATGGCTATTTTGTACTTAGTAGAATAATATATTTGTTTTCTTGCAGTAACGTGGATTTCAGTGTGATGGAAAAACACTGAAAAAGATTGTAGGGGAAGGATTGTCTGAGATCTTGAATTTTTTGTGCCAGAGACATTAATATCTCTTTTCCAGATGAATGCATAGTTATGACAAATAATAAATAATATATTTTGCCATATTTTGTGCCAAAATAATTCAAATAACTCTAGTTAGAATGTAGACCCAACTACTAGATTTAGTTTCTTGCATTATTACATAATTCTGACTCATTACATCCTCCTTTTTTAAATTTTGGATGCAGGCATTAGAGGTCTGTCTTGTCTGCCCATAATAACCTTTGTTAAGTAAATGTCTTAAAATTTAAAGAATTGATTGAAGCAGCAAACAATTCCAGATACAGTAAGAATCGCGTGTGTGTATATATATTTTATATACATATACACATAAAAAGTGAATTTTTTTTACTGAAATCTTGACTTTTATGAAAATGTACTAAGGAACTTGCAATTGGGGAAGTATTTGAAAGCATTTTAAAATTGACCATCATAAGGAAAAAAAGACTACCTTTGAAAGTTTCTTTTAGAGTTGCTGTGTATGACTTTGTCAGAGCAGTTCTTTATTTCTGCTGAGAGCCAGCTGCTTCTACTTCATGGTCTGGTTTTGGATGGTAGCATGGGAATTTGGGTCCCCAGGCAGGAGGCAGGATCTGCAGTTATAATACATGTAAAAAAGAATTCTATAGAAATGCCAATTAAATAATGGAAAACAGGTAATGGGTTTGAAAAAGAGTTCATTTTTTTAATCAGCCTATTTTCCTTTTAGAATTTAGGAAGGAACTTCCCCCTGTGAACAGCTGAGTCAACAAGAAGGAGCTCGTGCTTTGGAACCCTTCAGCTGGTGGGTGTATGTAGCTACCTAGGTGGAATTTTCCTGAGAGAAGCAAAATTATTTAAGGTCACTGAAGTTTTATTGCATCTCATATACAATCAGCAAATGGAGAAAAAAAAAAGATTGTCAGGAAAAGAGGATTATAAGGTCAAGTGACCCCCTCAAAGAATATCTAGTACAGTGTGACAGCCAAGTAGAGACCTTGCTACTAAGAGGCAGAAGAAAGTTAAAAGACTTTAAATCAAGTCTCAGATTCTGCCTGCATCTGTCAAGATCTTTATAAACTCTGGCAGCACCTTTGGGCTTGGTGATAATGGAAATATACCTGAAGAACCACCAAAACAGATCTAATTTTGGGAGGTTCATATAGTATTGACCTATCCAAAACCAGGCACAGACAGCACAGAGACGTGATGTTTCTCTCAGGGATAAAGAGTAGAGTTTCAATCCAAAGGTTCACCCTGATCTTTACCTATTATCAGAGTCAGTGAATTAAGTGTTAAGAGATTGAAACTTCCCCAGCTGCAACATAACTCAGTCACAACAAGGTTGAGGAGTTCTTTTCTTGATTTGGCATTCAACTACTACAATAATGGCATCTTGGACTCCAATAAGCTCTAAAAAGACAACCTGTCAGGTTTGTCACTAATCTCAAAAATGTTTTTTGGGTTTTTTTTTTTTGACAGAAAATGTTGCTCTTCCTTTCTTATCAGATTGATTCCTCTTGAATAAGTTAGACCCAGTGAGGATGTTGCTCAGTCTTGTAGATGATTCCATCAGGTTTGTGCAATATCAACTGCATTAAATATACTTTCAGAAATGAAAAATCCCAATTGTAGTTTGTATTAAGGTTCTAGGAGTCCAAGAGATAGGCAGATAAATTCTTTACATGCCCTTTTGTGACATGATTTTGTTCTTGGTATTTGAGTTTGTCTGAAATAAGTGTTCACTTGTTCCCAATTTTTACCCTCCCATTTTGTTATTAAATGTATTTCTTTGTAGTTTAACCAATGGTCCTTGACTATTCGGAGATGGTACAAACTTTGTCATCATCTCTCACCAAGGAAAGTGAATTTCTCTTCTATAAAACAATTTACCTACCCACTTAATCAATTCCAAAACTTAATTTTCCTTTTTACAGAATATAAGATCTGTACTTGTTAACAACTCACCATTCCCAGTTTGTTATATATTTCTTCACAGAATTGTCACTTAGGAAGCAACCCTTTGCATGGTTACCTTTGTTGTACAAATGTAATAAATTTTGAAAGGCTTCACAAAAGAGTTAGTGTAAATAATGTTTTTTAAAAATTTTAAGTGTTATTGCCAGTGTTAGTATTTCCAAGTGTGTAAAATTTGACAAAGAGATTAAATTACTTGGCTCTCCTAAGATGGCTAACATCTTGTATTTCCTCCAAGGTTTTAGTATGACTTCATTCTTCAACATGTCAAATTGTTTTTACTCTGGGCTGACAAACAGTCTGTAAGACCACTTTTTTCTGAACTGAAAAACTGAAATATTGTGTCATTAATTCTTGATTGGTATCTATATTGTTCTTACCTGAATTTTTATTTTCCTGGGTTTTTTGGTTTGGTGGTTTGTTGGTTTTGTTTGTTTTGGAATTTGTTTTTTTGATGCTAGCATTTTCTGGGCAGCAGAAAACCTCCAGTTTTCAATCAAATATCCTTGTATGTTTTAATGTTTTATGAGAAATTAATATGTCTTTTAGGAAACAGAAAAGTAAGTAAGATTTGTAGTTGTCAGTAGAAATGAATCTCAAGCAAAAGTTAAGGAAAATAAAATAACTTTAGTAAATTAATTTAAATTTAAGAAATCTGTACTTGGATGTTGTCTGATTGCAATTCCATGTCCTACTAGCTAACTGAAAGCTTTATATAATTTCCACTAACACTGGAGTCTCAGCTCATTGTTTGGCCCTTAGCTGGATTTCTGATTCCTTTTCAATTTTAGTCAGAAACCCTGTTGGCTTTTTAAGAGATTTGCAATCTGTAGCAGTCATATTGTACAGAACAAGAGGAAGAGTCTGTGCTTGGTCTTCTGTTTAACAGGAAGGCTGTCTTCAACAGAAGTGCTCCACTGCTATTGCTTTTGCAACATATCATTACAATCAGTGTCATTTGTTCCATGCTTTTTCAGCATCTGTGAAGCAGCAGCTGGTTACTGCTTTCTTCATCACCAAAGTGCTTTCAAGGACATTGGGCTAGAAACTTCCAGGAGAATTTTATTAATTTGCAAACACGGGAATATGAGTATTGCAACGTTGGTTTTAAATGTAGGTCAAGTAAGATGTTAAAAAACTATTGGGAAAGGCTCATCCACAGTGGGAATGTGTATGTTAATCCAAATATGAAGCATCCTCTTAGAAGCAATGGAATATTCTTCTTGTCATTTTGATGATTCTCCATTATATTGATAGTTTTGGTTTTCTTTATAATTATGTTTTATTTTGCTAGGGATACCAGAAATAATATTGGTTCCTTTAAATCTTTGTGTTGACATAAAATGTCAACATTTGATACACTTCATTCTGGCGATTTAGATGGATCTAACACAAGTAAATGTTCTTTAAAGAGACATCTTGGCACATTTTAGCCACCTATAATTCTTCTGCAATATTGAACACCTACAAATCGTGTGTAATTGATAGCTACCCATCTACATTTCTGTGAAGTTTGACAATAAACCCAAAAAGATGTGGACATTCCCATTAAGAAGGCATCGTGCTGTTGGTATTTCCTTTGCTTATTTATTCTTATGTTAGAGTGGGATTCCATTTTTATGGCAAAGCTATCAAGATATGTATCATGAAGAGGCAGTTGCTGTCTTAGCTACTCAGCAATCTATTTTTAATAATCCAGCATAAACTTGGGGAAGTTCAGATACAAAATGGTCAAAAGTTAATGCTTTAAAATAGCTAAGAAACTGTAATAGAGACCTTATGGGGCAGAGGAATGTCAGATAATCTTAGTGTTCTGTCATATTCTTCATTTAGCTAAGGCAAAGCCATTGCAGATAGCGTTGAATAACACCATCAAATGTAGTAAAATTGCTTTGAACATACTGTAAGATGACATCTCTGTGCAAATTGTTAGACCTAGAAATTAAAAATAATTCTTGCTTTCATAGTTCTTTTAGAATGAGCGAGGCTGGTCATTTTGGAAAGAGGCACAGCAAGCTTTGCTGTTGGGGTTTGTCCAGCTATCCACTTCTTGCTAAAATATTGATACCTCTATTGCACTTCATTTGGTAAATATAAATTCAAATAATTAATTAGCTACTATAACTTCTAATTAGCTACTATAGTTTTTAAAGGAACCTAATTTATTCTATTCTGTTACAAAAGCATAGACTCATTGAGGTGGGATGGGATCAACTTCCTTGCTCAAAGCAGAATCAACTACAGCACAGTGTTTTGGAGGCCAAGCCCATTTGCAGGTGGGCTTCAACATCTCCAAGGGTGAAGACTTTACAACTTCTCTGGGCAACCTCTTCTGGTGTTCAACTCCCTGACATTTAAAAAGAGGTTTTGCTACATACGAGACCAATTTCCTTTATTTTATGTTGCCTCTTTAACTTTCAATGGTTACTGTTGAAAGTTGCCTGGCTCGGTCTTCTGTAGTGCCTTGCATCTGAGATTTGTACACATTATCCCTTGAATCTTTCTTCTCATGGATAAGTGATCCTAGCTCTCTCTCTCTTTCTTCCTAGGTGAAAAATTGGAAATGATTTTTATTTAGGTGAGGAAACTATGTTTTAAATACTTTAAATGCAATTCTAAAATTTATCCCAACTTCCTTATTGATACATTTTTGTTATTCCAGATAATTTTATTATAGATATTCTGAACCTAAAATCATCACATTCTTCCCCTCTCCCTATTAAAATATCTCCTAGTACTTCTGCATGTTATTTTAGTTTCTAAAGTGTGTATAATAATCAAATATTTCTCATTACAGTTTAAAAAATGAAAAAAATTACAGTAAGTGTCTGCAGTTGTGTAACGTTTAAGATGCAGTGATTGTAATTATCCCTGTGGAATACTAAAATACATTTATTTCAAAGGTATTTTGATTTCTTCCATCAGAAGGTGTGTGTCCTTTCACATAAACAACACTAGAAAAACCTTCTCTTAGCTCACCTGTTCATGCAATCATTTCCTTTTGGTTGGCAGACTCTTCTTCACTCCCTCAAAATGGCCAAAAAGCATTTTCTCTCTCTGCCCTTTCCAGCATGTTGGCATTACCTTGGAAAATAAATAACAAAAATCTCCAATTTAACCTTTTTGAACTGCAAAACCACTGACAGTGGCTACCTATGTTTTTTCCTAACTTCTTTTTTCAGCAATACAAGATTCCTAATTAGCCTTACTTCTTCAAAATTTCTTTCCCCTGAATTAATTTGTAACTTCTAAGGATAAATATTTTCCAGTTGCAAATTTGCACTAGTATCTAGTCTTCTCTATGCACTGTCTTTCAGTAAAGGTCAGTGGGGGACGAGAAATATGACTTCAAATGATACAGATCAGCAAAATTCTTTTCATTGGGCTTACATGGAGGAACAAGTGCTAAATGTTAAGGTTCTTTGCTCTAGTTCAGATTCTTTCTTACTTGGAGGCATCTCATTCTGGTCAAGCATCTTAGAATCCCATCCTGCAGAAATGTGTGCAAGGCTTTGAGTTTTTTTCCTTGCAAAATTTTACACACACAAATGAAAACAGCAAAAAACCCAATAGTAGCACACTTTTTTTCCCCCAATGAAGTATGGCTTAGAATAATAATAATTTCATACAAATAGCAGGATATGAAAATAAGTAATAAAACACCTTACTCTGAAATATATCAAGGTATCAATCAAGTACTCAGGATGAGGGATATAGCATCCTTGCTGGTTTTCCAGATTGATTTGAAGGTGAAGAGACATGAATTCCATTTAGATGTTAAGAAGAACTTTACTGTGAGAGTGGTGAGGCACTCTAACAGGTTGTCCAGAGAAGTTGAAGGTCAGGTTGGATTGGGCCCTCATCTACCTGGTTTAGTGGAAGTAGTGGAAGGTATCTCTGCCCATGGACAGGAACTAGATCATCTTTAAGGTCCCTTCCAACCCAAACCATTCTAGGATTAGCTATGGAAATAGAAGGGGTTTTTTTCCTATCTTATTTGTTGGTCCCATGTGCTCTTCTTATTATTAACTTTTAGGTAACAGAATTTATCATTATAATAACCATTCAATATAATAACCATTATCAATATAATAACCATTATTTATCAAATAAAACTTCACTTAGAAACTTAAGTTAATGGTTAAAATCCTAAAATCCATTCCCCCCCCTTTCTCTTTTCCCATTCTCTATGTGTTTATGAGCTTAGTGATTATGGGAAATGTTATGTTATCTATATAACATTTTCATTAACTGCATGACAGGTCTTGCACCAATCATATTGAGCCAAAATCTATGATTTATAATCAGTAAATTTCTTGACTGTTGTGGGATTTTTGCTTAGCTTAAGACCTTCAGAATTTGGTCTGTAGTTTTCTCTGTACTAAAAGAACTTGATCATGTTTTCATGAAATAAATCTAGTATTTTTTTTTCTATTGGTTTCTCCCTTCCAGGATCTCATTTCCTCTAAGACATCTGGCATGTAAAATTGGCTGACAGGAATGTTGCCTGGTGCATGAGCCTTGGAATGTTAGCACTCTAAAGCTCAGTGCCATATCATGAGTGTGTTTTTCATAATGTTGGGAAGGATAAGTTTCCAGTTTATTCTTGTGCACAGACTCAGGAATTTTCTTTTGACAGTGCCTTCACCAGTTGTTATATGTAGGAGCTAAACTTGTGGCTGGTATTGTACAGAGAGCCACTATGTGTTTGATTAACCAGTCTCAAAACAAGACATCAAAGTTGAAAAGCTTGATTTCTCTCTGAATTGAATGCCATTAATACATTCACAAGAATTTTAGATGTTTTTTCCCCAACTTGTTTTTTTACTTATCTATTACAAGGTTGATGGACTGTAAAAATATTTGCTTTACAAGAATAGTCATGCTCTATGTCTTTCTAGTAAAACAAACAAAATGAAACACCAGTCAACCTGAAACCATTCTTTGGCTCCACTAATACAAGGGGTTTCAACTGATCATACTTTATTTTGGATGGGGCTTTTGGGCAGGCTTATAGCTGAATTACTCTTAGTTTTTTAATATAAGGAATGTATAATTGAATTATTCTGAGCTGCTGTCATCTACTGCACATAACGTACGAGTGGTATTATTCCATTAGTCAGAATTGCATCACATTTGAGCTGTCATACACTCAGCCATACTGAAGTCAGGGAGCTGCAGCTTCTCTCCAAACCTTCTTAAAGTTCTGTGTCTGTCACTTTAAACCATCAGGTGAGTGCCAAATTCAACTAAGCTCATTGAATATACTGAGGCTAAAATTGCTGCAAGAAGTTAGAGAAGTAAAGCTAAGCAGCAGACAGGGGTGGTGGGAGCTAGAAGAGGAATAAAAAGGCGGGGCTGAAAGCAAGGAGGCAAAAAAGAATTTGTTAAAATCAAGGCTTAGAGAAACCAAATGTGCACTGCATAAGTTTCCTTTGAGATAGCCTGGTCAGTCATCCCTGGCAAATGTTCCCTATGCTTCAGTTTCTCAGTCTGTTTTCTCCTTGGTGTCACTGCTCCTCTTTCTTGCTCAGAGCAGGCTGAAGATTTCTCATTTGTAGGTTTCCACTCGGCATTTTTGAGTTTTCTTTCCCGTCTGGTTTTCCTTAATTCTGTATTATACAAAAATTTTCTCTTTTGGCTGCTTTACATCTGTGGAATTCCAAGGAGAGAAATCAGATTTTTTTTTCTTTTTCTAGTAAACAACAATATAACAGTGAAATACTCTATTAACTGCCCTACTAACTGTAAACATTTTCACAGTGGCACTGTAATAAATGTGTATAATCTCCTAGGATTTCCATTGCTATTGAGGTAGGGAACTTGCCTTGGTTTTTGTGTTATTGAAAGATAAGTCACCAAAAACATGCATTTTTAAAAAAAAAAATTAATTTTAGAGAGCAAAACATTTTGCAGGCTGTGCATAGCCCTGAGTCTGCTGAGAATTTGCTCCAGAGACAGAACCTAAAATAATATAGCCATAGAAATGGTACTGCATGAATCTGAAATCTATGCCTCCTTCAAATTTCAGCTATTGGTCTTGCACAAAGGAAATAGTTTCTTGTTTGTCAGATGTAAAATAAACCTTTCTGTGTCACATACATTTACAGTTTAGAGGAACATTTAAAAAAAATTATAGGTAGATTTTTTCTAATTTGCAGTAAATTACGTTGCATAATCCTGTGTGCATAAAGGATTTCAAAATTTACACCAGAAGCAGATTTCAACATTTTCCTTGAAGAATTAAAAAGAAATGTGCAGAATGATGAATTTTGAACTCAAGTTTATGCATATTTGTGATATTTTGCTAAATTTTAAATAGTTTATCTGCGCTGTATAGATTCATTGCTATCACTTGCCTATCAGACAATGCAGTTAATGGCAGGAAACAGTCTTTTTATGTGTTTCATTTACTCTGCCATCTTTTTCCAAGACTGAAAGAACCCAAGCATTTCATGTTTTCTTGTGTGTCATGTTTCCTAGACCAGTGGTTATTTTTGCTTCCCTTTGGTACTTTCCAGTCAAGACCATTTATGGACTTTGATGCAAAAACTGAGTACAGCATTCCAGTGGAAGCCTTAATGCTTCTGAAGTTGCTGTATTTTCTTTCCATTTTCTGTTCTTCCTCTCCTAGTTTTGAATGTGCATTCTACCATGAATTGGCTCAGTTGGAAATAAAAAAAATGGTTAAGTAAATTTAGTTTGGTAAAGGTGAAGAATACTTCTCCTTGCTTAATGAAATTTATGTGCTAAATATAACAGCCTTCTTCATTTTTTTTCTTTACTGTGGTGTTTTTGTATTAGGATGTGACAAATTTATCTCTAGGGGATTGTAATTTTGAATCTATAGCATGATACGTGAGTGATAAGGTGTTCTAAATTGCTCTATGGGAAGCCTTGTTATGATTTCTCAGTTCTAGATTTTGTGCTAATAGGGAGATGAAGAATTGTTATTTAAAATAGCTCATCATATCTATGGCTGGATAAATTTGACACTTCCAGAGGACATTTTTCTCCACTGTCTAAGAGCCAGGCCTGAAAACTAGAATTTTCAAGAGTTACACCGAGTTGTTCATTTGCACTCATTCACTACAGTGGAGAAAGAAATTTCTTGAAAATCCCTCTTTTTTTTCTATAGTGAATCAAGCAGATGCTAAGCTAAAGTTGGAAGCTAAAGTTAGCAGTAGCCAGAAATCACTTGCTCAGTGTTTCATGATGCCTAAAATTCTATAGAGATAGGTGCATGTATTTGTTTATATAGATAATTAAATTTAGATGTTTTATCCCAAAGCTGTACCTGGGTCAGCTGGCATTCCTTTTCCGGATTTCTGCCCTGGATGAACTCTTCTGCATCCTCTAGAACAATAAAATGAGGAGTTTGAAAGAAGTGTTTACTCCTCAAAATGCTGTTTTGCTAATACACAGAAGTCACACTTGATCTTCAAAACAAAACATTTTTTACAAGGACAAGTTTAAATTCTTGAAATATTCCAGAGCATATTTTCCAAGTATAAGTTGGCAGTCATCTGAAAACTGGGACTATAATTTCGTAGTTATAAATTCGATCTTCTTCAGATCTTTAATTTAAGGTGAGATGAACAGCCCTAAAATAAAAGAGGGTAGATTTAAATTTGTTTTTAGGAAGAAGTTCTTTCCTGTGAGGGTGGTGAGGTACTGGCACAGGTTGCCCAAAGAAGCTGTGGATATGCGCTGTCCTTGAAAGTGTTCAAGGCCAGACTGGATGGTGCTTTGAGCATCCTGGTATAATGGAAGGTGTCCCTGCCAGTGGCAGGATGGTTGGGACTAAATGATTTATAAGGACCCTTCCAACCCAAAGCATTTCGTGATTCTGTGAATGTTCCTCTTCTATCAATAATGATATGCTTCCATACTCTTACTGCTTTCTTCTTGACCCAGTATGGAAACAGAGATGTCTTTATTAAGCTTTTAAAATAAGCAAAATCTTGGTCCTCTTCTGAGCAGAGAGCATGACAAATAATTATGTGATTTAGTATATTGTCTTTTCTGTATTCAAAAACTGCCCAAATCTTGTTTGATTAAGCATAAAAACCCTCTGTGAATGTCATTAGGAATATTAATGAATACTCACATTTTAATTGCCTCCATTTCATTCTGATAAGTCATTTTTTAATTGCCTGTTAGTTATTCCTCTTATGTGAATAAAGTTTTACTCTCCAGAGGCTGGAGGAATTGTACTTGCTATATGGTTTTATTTAAGGATTCTTTTTTAATTGAAGTTGGAAACTTTATTCAGCTGGTAAATTAGAGTGTACTTGTTACATCTTGCTTGTCTGAAGGTCTTGCTTCCCTTATAATACAAGATTCTTAAATCTTACTGGCAAGATGGTGGTCAGAAGAGGGGTCTCTGTTAGCAATTCAAAAAGTATTGGTTTATTTGCTTGAACTATCTCAGGTTTCTTGCCTCTTTTGAACTTTTTGCCATTTTGACAGCATAGTCTCTGTTGTGCAGCCCTACTGACAAAGAAAGGGTTGAGACACATGTAACAATTGCTGATTTCTCCTAATTCAATATCACTTGATTACTTTTGTGATTCAAGTTCCTGTTTTGATCCCATCTAGACATAGATTTCTCAAGTGATTATTAGAGAGATACAAAATACCCTTACCCTTTCTTTTGGTAGCTGAATTTCTATGTTTTTTCAGGAAACCAATGAGACTCTCTTTTGACAGAATAATAATAAAAATAAACCTGCTATTGATAGGTATATAGTTCAGATTGCAGTTGAAACTAGAGTGTGGTAAGTGTTGGCAATAGTTGTAGAAAACTGTATTTGTTTTAGTTTACAGGCCTGTTCAGAAGGACTCTGATATCTGAGGATGGTACTATGTGGTTTCTAGGCTCATGTTAGAATAGCAGCTTACTGTCCTTCACCTTCTGAATTTGCAGTCTGGTAGATTCCAATGGCTGAGACTTTCATACTTAACTTGTAGAGCATTATAAGTGAGATAAACAAATAAATAAAAAAAAAATATATACACATATCTGATATGTTTATCTAATAATATGTTCAAATGAATGCAATAGCTTAATTTTTTTTAAGTTACTCTGAAAAGCCTGGGTTGACTTTATGCATGTGTTTTAGCACACAGATTAATTTTTTTGGCAAATAAAGAGTTTAAAACAGTAATTCACAATGATTAAAGGCAAACCTAAAGACATAAGAAACAGATTTAAGTGAGTGAATTGGCATTGTCCCATGATATATAAATAGAGAGAATCTCTTTGTAACTGGATAAGGGCATTGTATAAATGCTTGTATAAGTGCTTAACAGCACTTCCTCTTGGTGTCAGTACCTTTCTCATCAGGTCTATCCTACACTTGATGCTCTGTTTTCTGACTCTAGAATAATAGAATGGCTGCAGCAAAGTATTTGGTTTTAACAGTGAATATAAAACCAGTGCTGGAATTCTTGAGTGCTGCTCTTGATTTTGTTTTGAATTATCTGATTTTTAGCAAATTAGCTAGAATTCATTCTTTCGCTTTTGTTTGATGCAAAAAGAAGATAATTCTGCTTAATTTTCTTCTGAAAAACACTGTGATATGTTCCAGAAGTAAAAAGAATTATTCTTCCATGATCTCATAACATAATTATCTGTACTAGTTACTGTCAACTTTTTTATTATGTTCAAATTATATGGCATATCACCTTGATAATGTGTTCAGGCTTCAGTAATCTGAGGTACCACACAACAGATTTCTAAATTTAGAGTATTAGAGGGGCTTTTGTCATAGATTTTTATATATTTACTATTATGTTTTAGCTTTTACATTTTTGCATTTGTCCTTTGAGTTCCCTGAAACTTTTTAGGTTAAAATTTCACAGATTTATTCTCTTCCTGAGCAGTATCTGTAGTTGTATCAACATTCTAAAATTTGGCAAATAACAGATATTTCTGGATAAGGGGGAAAGATGCATAGCAAAGAATCCACTGTATTATAAATTGTCATGGATTCTTTTTAGCCAAATATTGAAAAAAAAATTTTATAAGTGACATTCCAAATAAAAATTGCATTTGTTTGTTCCACTGTTTGCACTGATAGATTGGATAACCTTTTCAAATTGTATGTTGCACATTAAGTCAGCTTTTTGTGCAGCTGGAGAATTTCTCATCTGCACAAGCATGCATCTAATGATTCTTGCTTTTTCTAAAGCTTGAGAGAGTTTAAGAAACTGATATAACAAGTCAGGAAGAAATCACAAGATACTGGAAAAGTACTGTGTTGTCATGGATTAATTCTGATTTTTTTAATCAAGGTCCCAAGGACAATTTACCTGTATCTGACACTATTATGCTGACTGATATTGGGAAGTTATGCTGTCTAATCCATAATAAAATAAAAAACAGTGTGATTAATTTATCACATTTGGGAATGTAAGAGGTATAACGAAGGAGGTTTATAAAATATTCTTTGGAAATTTTCAGCTTTAAGTAAATAAGTTACTGTGTTTATTTGCTGCTGGGAAGCTTGAAGAAATAGAAAGCACTGCAAGGAGGAGACAAAGTTTCTTGCTCATGGCCTAGGTTTAATCTCACACAAGAAGACATATAGTGTGAAAAATATTCTCTGAGAGATTCTCTGGATGGATAATTCTTAGAATGTGAGGAATGGGAAAGAATGTTTAGCACTGATACTTTTTGTATGAAGAAACTTTTTTGCACAGAACACAACAATTGAAGAAGGAGCAGAGAGTAAAAAGGAAAGTGCTTCCAGTACTGATGAATGCTAAAGATAATGCCAGCAAAGACAGTTTTAGGACAGGATATATAATAATTGCCACTTTCTGAAGCAATAGTTTATCAAGATACTGGAAAGTTACTTTCAGATGAAAATTCAACCACACATTTACAGAATGTTCTTTTCTTACAGCCTACAGCTTCCTCAGGAGGGGAAGAGGAGGGACAGGCACTGATCTCTTCTCTCTGGTGACAGGGCCTGAGAGAACTCCATGAAGTTGTGCCAGGTTTGGGCTGGATATCAGGAAAAGTTTATCATGAAGAGGGTGGTTGGGCACTGGAACAGGCTCCCCAGGGAGTTACTGGAGTTCAAAAAGCATTTGGTCAGTGCTGTCAGGCGCATGATGTGATTCTTGGTGCTATCCTGGGCAGGGGCAGGAGCTGGACTTTGATGACCCTTCCAATTCTGACTATTGTATGATTCTATATTGTATTAGCTTAATGTGATTATATATACACTTTCTAGGGAGCTGACTCCAACAAATGGTGGTGGCAGCTCCTCAGTCAACAATGTTACCTGAAAAGTAAAGACCTGCTTGCATAAAGAAAACAGAAGGAGTAAGGAAATTAAAAATCTTCATGGTGCTAGGAGCCATGAATAACCTTACTCTTTGAGAATGTTCCTTCAAAAATCAAAGAAAAAATCAAAGAAAAAATATGTTGATTTGGGTTTTTTTGGTGGTTTTTTTTTTTTTTTTGCATTTGACAAAGGAATAGAAAAGGTAAAGGAAAGGAGAAAAGTAAGACAGCACAAATGGAAACTAGCCAAACAAAGTCTAGTCAAGGGAGTTTTACTCTGGCAGGGGGAGAAATTTGAGCTATATGAAATATAGGAAGCCTGAAGTTTATAATTTTTAATTTATCTGAAAGACATATAGTAATTTAAAATCCTTAAATGAAATACAGTTTAAATGTACCACGTATCAAATATTGTTGAAGAATGTCAGTGAAGGAAGAAAAAAGGAGAGAAATTGAAAAAGAATAAAACTCATTGCAGAACCTTCTGTTGAAGTAGCAAAAGGCATATCATGAGTTCATAAAGGAAAAATATAATATATCTATATTAATAAACTTACAAGTGAAAATATTTCTGGAGTAAGAATTTTAATAATTGTATCAATATCACCTTCATTTTTGAGAAAGGTTTTTTTTAAATTGACCTCTTTATGGTATATATTTATGTACTGATTAAAATAACTTACTGAGTCTTGGCCCAAGTGTTGGATGGCATTTCATCCTGGTAATTCTGTTACTGCACTGGAGCTTAGAAATAAGTAAGTATAAAGAACCAGTCTGCTTCCTTTTAGAAAGGAAATAGAAATGCAGAAAGACTAAAAGAGAAATCATTCAAACCAGAGAATTTCTTTATTTAGTGCCCAGGAAAGTTCCAGTCTGTCTCAGAATAGAATAGTTAGAAAGAAGATTGACTTTATCCTCAAAAGAGCCGGACTTGCTGGACTCTGGCATTCTACAGGGTATAAAAGCACAAGCTGTAAGCTTGGAAAGTTTAAAGAGGAGAACATGGATGTCAGTGGTTACCTCTGAGGGCAGTAGAAGTGTCCATATTTGAATGTGAGGTCTAAGTTTTTGAGGTGCTGGCGCAATTGCTTGACTCACTGGAGGCCTTGGATGCAGTTAGCATGCTGCAAGTTCAGCCTTAAATTATCTTGATTTTGGGATTCAAAACAGTATGGATAGTGAGATAGGTAGGGCAAAAAATGAGATTAAGTATAGGAAGGCATGTTTTAATATTAACTGGTGCAGTGGTTCTGGCTGGCATGGCAGAGAATATGTAATATTTGAATTAATTTTAAAAGATGGATAAAAAAAGAGAAATGCTGTTTAAACAAAACACAAGCAACAGGAAATATGTTTGATAGTAAGATTTATTTGCATAAAAGGCTACTTGAAGTGTTTTGTCTGAAGTCAATTGCTTGTTTATTGATTACTAAACGACAGAATGTGCTTAAAGCAGTACAGGCTTGTTTTCAGCATGTTAAATTACCAAGAAATTTACTGACTGATTTGGCTTTAGAAGTTATGTGTACAAAAAAATATTTGAAGCTGGGAAGTACCAACAATGATAACAATATCCAGATGAAGATCTGCAGGAAAGGCAATGATATAAAGCATTATTTGGAAAGTAAGGGTTTGAAGAATGTGAAATGAAGAAAACTCTCCCCCTTGCACAGTATGAATACCAATTCTGGTGGGGATTCTGCAGTCAGGTAGTTTTAATAAAAACCATATGAATTCAAACACAGGTAAGAGACTGAGTCTCTGTAATTTCATTTAGAATAAAAATTATAGACATGACAGAAACTTAAATAATTAAGGAAAAATGTATCTGAAATACTAAACCCTAGACAAAAACTGAAAAAAAAATTGGCAGCTTCTGGTCTGTTAATGGTTGAAACAACTGGTTTTCCCTGCTCTGTCTGCTTTTGAACCCAAAATATTTTCAAGTGGTTGTAGTTATGTTGTGTGCCATGAGAGGCTGAGGTCATGCTTAAAGGTGTAGCACTGGGCGCCCCAAAAATTCTGGCATTATGGCTTTGCCTCCTCCCCTGGCAAATTTTAAGCTAATTGAGGTATGTGCAGAATCAATGGGAGATCTGATTTCATTCCATGTTTAGCCTGATAGCATTCAAACCCTTATCTCTCATCAGGCCCAAATCAGTAGACTTTATCAGCTTTTTTTTGTTGCAAGGGCTGGGAAGACATTTGCCACTTTTCCTATTGCATCAGGTCACCATGTAGCAAGAATAGGTGGTATGTGGAACAGAAGGAAAAAACAAACAAAAAGAGTGAAAACATTACTTAGTGGAGAGAGCACATGCTGAGAAGCAAGTCCTGGAGAGCTTGGAGTCTGATACAAAGACAGTGCATTTTAATTGAAATGGTTGTTGTATTAAAGATTAAGTCCAAGCACTCCCCTAACAAACAAAACCAGCCCAGTGGTAATCTGAAAATCCAGCTTTAATCTTTGTTTTATCTCAGTTTGACTAACACTTCTCTTCCTGATCTGTTCAATTTCTCCTCAGTGTTTTGGTTGTCAAAATACAGAGATGACAAATGACTTCTTTGCAGAACGCCGGCAGAAAATCTGTGTACGGCTGATGCATCGAGCAACATGTGGGGAATGTTAATAGCTCTGTCACCCTCTCAGTTGGGAAAACACTGCTCAAAGGTAACTCTTTTTCACAGAGATGAAACATTAGCTTAAAACCACCACTAATCCACTTCATATTTTTACTTGTTACATCTCTTGTACACACTTTTTAGATAAAAGTTGTAAGAGCCAAAATTTAGGCAATAATGTAAGAATAAAGGGTTTTTTAAACCAAGTAAAGCTGTATGAAAATATGGACAAAACCACACATAACTTAATGAAATTGTCCATGTATAAAAAAAAAACAAAACAAACAGTCTAGTTCTCTCTAGTATTCAGTATAAACTTAGCACTAATAAAATAAGAATGTCACCCATGATGACATTATTAGTTGCTATTGTTGATAGTCCTAATTTTCACTAAGCTTCCACAAGTCCTGCTGCCCTTCATATAGCAATAGTTTTCTAGACGGATTGTTTTTCTTTAGTTGTGATCCAAAGCATGTTTCAAGTAAGGGCAATAAATAGATGATTTCCAAGTAAGTCAATATCGAGCTTTGGTTAATATGCAGCAACTCTTAGATCAAAATATCTATAAATTAAATTCTCTTTGTCTGAGGAAGCACACAACTGAAGAAAGAGGCTGAACACAGAAGCTTTTATTTTTTCTGAGCTATTAGTAATTTCTTGTACACTTCTTCAATCTGTGTTTTTATTTTGCTTGTGTTAGCATAGCCTACCATCCAGTTGTATTTATTAACAAGCTGCTCATGTAAGATTAAATACCTGTGGTAATGCAATACATATGATTAACAACTTTAAAAACCTGTGATTAAGAGTAAAAATAATGAATTTGTACACTTTTCCTTGGTTGCATTGCCAAACTCTCCATTTGTGATCTCTGTTGATTGAATCTTGTCATGAGAATGTAAGAATGAAAATGTGCTGAATATTGTAAGTAATTATTTTTAAACCAAAATCTCCCTAAATTGCTCATTTAGCAATAAGGATAAAAGTATTAGGATAAAGCAGTGTGGGTTTAAGCATTATTGGCTGTAAATGTTTAAATAGAGAGAATTTTGTATGAAGGATATAATTTCAGGGATTGTGCACTTAGAGATTGTACATCTGGAGTCTGGAATGGCAGCAAGATAAAAACACAAGGAATTGGATTAAAGATAAAATGGGGTAAATCCAGTAAACTGTTTTGCCCTTTAGCCTAAATCAATATCTAGGGAAAAATACCAGAACAATGCAACATGCAGTGAAACTCCTACTCTCCACTGATTCACAATTTTGGGACTTCCTAGACCAGAGACATTTTTTTGTCAGTTTTTGCCATGGTAAGGCTGTCCTCAAGCCTTTCAGCAGAGAAGAGCGTTTCCCACAACTAAAGTAGATGGAATTATGAAGCACCTCAAGCAAATGGAGATACACAACTGTTTGGGACCACATGGGATAAATAGCAGGGTGGTAAGGGGGCTGAACTGTGGTGTTGTGAGCCTGTTCTCAATTATTTTGGAAAGATTAAGGAAAGTGTGTGAGTTAAGTGGCTGAAAAAGGCAAAGAGTGCACCCATCTGAGAGGGCCATGAGCTGTGGGTGTGCACATTGAAGGACAAGTTGACAACTGGGAATGCTCTGCATGGATTTACCATCATCATGCCTGATCAGTCTGATTGCCTTAATATCACCTATAAAATGAGTTCTTACTGTCCACCCCTTTTCCTGCTCGTTTAGGGAAAAGTTGAACTCTGAGGGTGCTGGAACAGATTGCATCAAGGTTTCACATGTGGTGCCACTCCACTATCAACTGGGCATTCCTGCTGATGTCTCTCCTCTGCTTTTTAATCAGCAGTGTGCAGGTATGAAGAATTTGCCTCTCTTTCCAGGGCAGTTTAGTGTTTAAAGGGAGGGGCCTAATTTACAAACACTTAGGAAATACCAGATCATCCCGTTTTTCCTTGACTAGGTTCTTGTCCTTTTGTTCAAAAAAGAACTCCCTAGCTTTCTGAAGTTTACCTCACAAAAATCTTCATTTTCCTGCAAGATACCATATTTTTCATATAGTATTTATTCACCTACCCACAGATCCTGTTCTTGAGAACAGAAGTGATAGAGAGACAAGCCAGATACTGCCTATCACTTAGTTCTGTTGTAGTGGGGAGCTTTTGAGAGACCTCTGTAAAGCAGAGTTCAGTCATGTTCCTCTATGCATGAGCACAGTCAGCTCCTGGTCATTCACTTCTATCAATTTTATCTATAGGTTCCATAATTTCATCTGCTGACACTTCCTTTCATCGAGGCTCTTGAGCCACTTTCCATGCCAGCTCTATTTTAGGATGAATGGAGCCTGATCACCCTGCTAAGGTATGTCCTGATTTTGATGTATTCTGAGAAAATTGAAATGTATATGTCAGGGAAGAGAAAGGAAGAATGCAAATTGCTGCAAAATCTGCATGGATGATGAATTTTCAACACATTTTTTATTAACCATAATCCTTTATTAGACCTCACAGAGGTGTAAACTATACATACAAATACATTAGAAAGATACCCTCTTAACAGTAATGCTTCACATTTTGGACCTGATACCAAGAGGGTTGCAAACATTTCAGTACATTCTACAAACCAAAGGGTGCATTAGCCTTTATGTATACAGAGTGACAAAGCCCTTTACTGAAATCAAAGTAGATAAAAGTGAAAATCAGTCAACTACCTCTTCCAACCTTTACCTACCATAAATGCATATAAAAGCCTTTAAAAGCATGAATACACTATTATTTATGGAGCAAAGTTTACTGTTCTAGACAGCTCATAGAGAGAGGGGAAGAGAATGGTCAAGATGGCATTACATGAACTGCAAACTAGCAAAACTTCTTGAATTTTTTTATATTGTACATATCAAGAGCTCCATTTTTTTGATTTATTGGTTGTTACTAAAAAAGCTTATAAGTGCTAGATGGGGAGAATAGCGCAACAAAGACATTGTTGAGGTATTTGGGGGATTCTGCAACACAATGATGTTACATACACAGTATGAAATATTATTTGTCATCAAGTAGTGACATTGTATTATGAGTAAGCACGAGAAAATAAAAAAGAAAGAATAAATCCAGTTAGAACTTTAATAGATATCTAAATGGTTTCTAGTAAATGAACACTTAACACTTGTCACTGTTTGGTTATAATGACTTGAAATGTTAATAGTAGGATTATTCAGTAGTGAAATCAGAAACTCATGTATCCACATTCATGCTTTGCATCATGGAAACCCCAGTTTTAGTCAGGATACCAATTGAGGTCCAACACTGAAGAAAGAGAGGACAGTTACTCCTTATGGAAAGGCTGTCCTGAAAACTAATGCTACTAATCTCTTTGTTTAGCATTCTGGGTGGCTTTGCAGTAATTTGGGAGAAAAGAAAGCTTATACACAATTTGATTATCAGCAGCAGGTGGTGCTGCTTCTTCTACTTTCATTTTGTTTCCTGACATCCTTGGTCTTGATAAACATGTTTAATATTCAACCTTAAGACTCCACGGATTAAGAAACTGTGAAACAGAACCATCACATTCTGACAAAAGCAATGAGAGGTGTCAGACTACAGGTGAAGCTGTTCAGAATATAATGAAGTACCAATCTGCTTTCAGTGGAGCCTTTTATGACTCATGTCTGATGAGACTTAGTTTAATCAGGCAACTATTATCTTTATACACTTCTGAGAATTATTTTTTTCAACTTGCTTAGGATTTCTATAGAATTCTGTTGGACTGATTCCTTAGAAATGGTAATAAATGAAATGATATGAGTTATACACTGTATCATGTGCTCTCACTTGCATGTGCTGTATTATATTCAAACTTGTCTCTAAGTGGAAATAATGGAGAGAACCATAATTCTTATGCAGTATTTATATCAATTACATTTGAAATTATAGTGTAAAAAAAAAAAGATAGAATTCATTGCTGTGCACAAAATAAGGACATTTTACCTCTTAACTGATAACACTTTAGTCTGTTTGTTTGGATCCTTTGTCTTTGTTCATTGTTAAAGTGAGGATTTTTTTCACACCATAAATCAGGTTAATGCCAGTAAACCAGGAAGAGTGGAACATTCAATTGATTTTTAAATTTATGAAGTCAAATATTTCACTACAAAATATGAGTTTCATTTAATCAGTTGTTTCTATAGTTATCTGAATAAAACTTTTTCTTTAACATGAGTACATGAAGCATGATACAATTTGTCAGGATAGAGTCCTTTTTGTTCTGCAGGTATTTTGTTGCTGCATTAGAGGAATGAAATTATACTAATGAGTGGAAAATACAATAAAATGCAATGCCTTTGATTTAGTTAAAAATGGTGTGAAAAATTATCTCTCAACTGTATTTGCTTTGTTTCTTAAGAGCTTTGATGAAGTGTGAATATATAGATATTTTACGTGGGTGTATGTTTAATACTTGTAAGAAAGAATGTTTAGCAGCAGAAGTATCACATTGGTGCTTTTTATGACTTTTGTGAGCTAAGCTGGCAAAATAAAAAGCTACTGAAGAACGCAGAGAAATCAAGAATTATCATAAATAATTTGGGGCATAGGAATTTGCTAAGCCTTTTCCACTTCTGATATAGTTGAGTGCTGTGGAGGGGGATGAATTATTCTTACAAAAAACATATAAATGACAAAAATAATAGTTGAGGTGATGACAGAAATTATCATTCTGCTCTGTTTATATTACCTATTATTCTTACTTTGAAGAGATGCTTACACTTAAAAAACCCACACTTAATAGAAGTTTTATGGAGAAAATGAAATAGAAGATAAATTTTTAATACAGGTTTTTATAATATGGCCCTCAGAGTTAGTATTTTTTGTCTGTATCTTAACAGATAATATATTTGCCTGATGACAATGAAGAGGTGTCCTATGGTTTAAATATCTGGTCATTTCTTTAGGTATGAAAAACAAAGACAGGACCTAAATTGTGACATCCATATTACACAATGCTCTTCTAAAATTAGATTCCAGTTGGATTACTGAATATAATCCATGAGATCTGAAGAGAAAAAAGCAACCATTTCAAATTTTACTTGGCAGGAAAAAGAAAAGCATAACATACACGTGCACACACACATGCACATAGACATGCACACACTGTAGCATTGTCTATATATACCCATATATCTGTACATGTGTCTGTATATGTGTATATATACACAACTACACCCTTTATGCAGCTACTGTAAGATTTTAATGTAACCATCAGGGAGGTCCTTCCTATTTTGGCCTCTGCCAGAATGGAATCTCTATACTGCATGACGTGTAATCAAATTTCTGGCATTCCCATAACACCTTCTGTGTAAAAAAAAAAAAATAAAGGTCAAAGAAGATTTCCATATATCAGTTACTGTGTGTTTGGGCATTTATAGTCCAGTAAAATATTCCAATGCTGTCACAAGCAACATGTTTAGTGTAGGGGTAGAATGGGTAACAACTTTGTGTTGAAATCTTTCTTTCCTTCTTTCAAGACAAATTTAATCTAGTTGCTTTACTGAATGCCACTTCCACACATGAATTGGATAATTAGTAATCTCATTAAGAAAAATTCTTTATTTTATGCGGATTGTACCCAAGAGAAAAAAATATCACTCATCTCCTCCTCCTTATCCCTTGCCCCCAGAATCAAAACAAAGTGAATCAAAGCAAAACAACCCTCCCAAACAAACAGACAAACAATAAAATTATGTTGCAATAGTCTTTTAACTAAGTTTGCTGGGTGGAGCAGGAGGAAGGAAAAACGTTGGTTTTGATTAGAAGCTGGGTATTTGGAAGAATAATTTCCACTGACCAGTAACCTAAAAAGAGGGACCAGTATAAGTAGACCCTCTAAATAAATTATTACTATTCCTTTTCAGACTAAAAATAAAACATTTTAAATATATTGATTATACCTTCATCAGAAAAACATAAGTATTCTATTTGGCCTATAGGTTCCAAGAATATCTTTTTGGGCTTAACTTAGGATAATTTCAAAACAGAAAAATGAAATGTGAAATTTTGCACATAAGGTTGTTCATAGTGACCACATAAAGTAATAAAAGAAAAATAATTCACAGACTGTTAGCCATATCTTTCAACTTTTTCTCACAATTTGGAACTGATGAGAATGAAAAAAACCCAACAATTTCCTGTTAGGAATAGTTTTTTTCATTCCTTGTTAAATACAGATGTGCTTGCATCTTTTGTGGGTTTTAAGAACATTAAGTTTTTGATTATGTGCCGTGAGTAAGAAAGTAATCAGGTAAAACTGAAAATATGTGCACAGTGAAAATCTCAATCATATCATGCCACTGACCTAGCCAAACTCTACACTGATTTCAGACTAGAGTGTGGCTTAAAAATCTCTGGTATGATATAGGACTTGCACAATCTGAAAAGCTTTCAGTTACATCAAGGCTTTCAGTTCCCTGACTTCTAACACTTCTCTTCATCTGAATTTCTGACTTGGAATAAAGATTCAGAATTTCATTTAAAGTCTATGAATTTTTGTGGCATTTTGACTCTTATTCCTGACCCACCTGCATCAATATAAGATTACTTTGCTGTTTTTTGAGTGACAAAAAGTTGAAAAGTTATGGCTAGTATTATTTCTATTTTAATAACCATACCTATGTAATTTTCATACATTAAAAAAATATTTATGCTTTCTTTTATATTTTAGTCAAGTACTTTCTTAAACAAAACAATAGCACCACTTTGGCATTGTTGGCCAAATCAGTAACAGGTAAAGCAAATATGCAAATACACTTTTCTGATCTTGTCGTATCATGCGCTTGCTTGTTGAATGGAGAGCCAAGAAGACACAGTGCTTGGCCTGAAGTCTTCCTTAATCAACTTTAACCATTGGTACTGAGAGAACCAGGAGCTCAGGGGCAACTGTTTTGTGTGGAATTCACTTCTGTAAAGAAAGCTTACCACTAATTCACCCTTCAGTCTTACCAAAGGGATAAGCAGGGTAAGCTGCCTTGGGAATAAAAAGGGGCTATTTTCTTGTATCTACCAGGACTGGATGCAGTATCCCAGGCTTTGATTTTCTTGTCTCTCTTGGCTGAATGGTGCAAATAAGCTCATACAAGTCCTTCATGGAAGTGTGGGTTTATAACTACATTTTTGAGCAGAATAAAGAATTTAATGATTTTTCCATTTAAACTCTTAATGACTAATTATGTTTCCTATGGAGATGAGACTTAAACTTTGCTACCTTGATGAAAGAGAGATACTAAGTGAAGTGGGTTTAGATCTGCAGTGCTTTTTGGACTGACTGAAAATAATGAGGCTTAATTCACTTTTTAAATTATGCATTTCAGTGATGTTCTGTGTAATAGCTGGAATTTTAGGTCTATTCTAGAAAGCAGAAATCTGTGATCTCTGTCATGTGACTTACACAATAGGAAAGGATGACAAATGGGCTTTTGTTTAGCATTTCAGTGATTTATGAGAACCAATAGCATCCGGTGGGAGCCCTGTTCCTAAATATCTGGAGTGCTTTTAAAAATCCAGCTGAACCTTTCAGTTTCTCTAATTAGAAGTCTTTCAAGGCAGACTGCTTTGTACTTTTGGGAGGGAGATGCTTTAGCTCATGCTTCAACTTCTTTAAGTAGTGGATTTATTGTGATTATTAAGTGAATGCAGCCCTTTATCTTTCATACTAACTGGTTTACCATGTGCTCCCTGCCATATGACTGGAGATTTCTTATACAAAGTGCATTCCCCACCCATGCATTTCTCACCTCTGTGGGGCTGGAGCTACTTCCCATTTTGTGATATTATTTATTCTCTAGTAAAGCAAAGTATTGCCTTTGAAAGTTGCAGCTATGCAGTACTTATTTTAGCTGCTTTCAAGAATTGTTTCAATTTGTTTAGACAGTTGTCAAATTGTGATAAATATTGCTGTCTCTGAGTGACATTTTATAATTATGGTTTTTCAACAGGAGAAGTATGGTGGCATGAATGTGAGTGTGTGAATCCCAAGATAAGACAAAAAATTTGAATTAATTTTCAGGAATTAATGCAAAATGATGTATAGTTATTCAGTTAAAAGCACATCAGTAAAATAGTTATCTACAAAGAAATTTGCTGCCACGGATATCTCAAATTGCTTTTTACCCTCACACCTTTCTTCCCTCTTCCCCTTAGAACTTTAGAAGAGATAGGGGACAGAAAGGGTCACGGGGCTTGAAATGGAAATATGTATTCTGTCTGTGACATCAAAATAATGTCTTGTTCTTAGATTGCGTTGCAGAATTCTTACAGCCACTAAAGTAAAAGTCTCCTTCTCTCTCCATCCCCCCTGCCAAAAAAAGGCCTGTAGGAGCTGTGACAGGTATCAGAATTGCTAACTCTGTTTATTGAATTGGTGGCAAATAATTTATGTTAGTTTCCCCATCTGTTTCTCTTTACTTTCTTCCTTTTTCAACATAACTATCTCAGTCAGTGAGAGCTGTGACATATTCTTTTTATTCATTTGCTGTTCTACTTTTACATTGCTATGGCAGCTTATTGTGCATATAGACATCCATCTCACAGAAAGCAGAGGGTTTAAAGAGTTGTATAGGAATACATTGCACTTGTTAAAAATACAAACCACAAATTTTCTATGGGAATAGAAAAGGAGCTACAATAATTTGTTAGACTTTTATGACCCTTCCTGCTTGTTTCACAAGGGACTACTGAGGAGCTGTACATATGCAGTCTGGAGAGAACTTTCTCATGTGTTTAAGTCAATAGTTATCCATTCCCTCTTTTGCTTTTAGAACCCTTCCTTCTCCAGAAGGGATACTGCAGTAGAACGTAGGGCAGATTTGAGCAGCCTTCAAAAGGAGATACTTCCTTTATAGCTCTAATCTACCACCTCCCTAACTGCTCCCTTCATACACTGTTTTCCAGGCCCTCTTTGGAGCTGACCAAGAAATGCTTCATCCCTTGCCTGAGCCTACCACATGCAGCATGGTGAGGGGAAAAAGTTGAATGGGATCACATTGGGGTTCTTGGACAGGGTGGAGCAGTGCCTTCCTCTTCTCTCCCTCTTCCTCTGCCTTCCCTTCTCTCAAAGACAGGTTTAATGCTCACCTTGGGACACTGATGGCTGCTTATCCCCCTTCACTGCTTGGCCAATCTACACTGGGCTGATTTACAAAAATGCAGCAGAGGTGTTATTCAAGGAAGACCCTCTGCAGGGCCTGTCAGAGTTAGATGGCAGGGATTATCTGGGCATCTCTGACTCCCACAAGAGCACATGAATGGCACTTGTAAGTGAGGCTGTAAGGATGTTATGGTTGATCTCTCCTCAAGGACTCATTCTACACTAGTAATTTGGTGATCAGACTAGCTTTTCTGATTTACAGAGAGATGCAGTCCAACTCAATCAGGTAAACCACATCTGATTGTGGGCAGAATTAAGATGGAGGGGAACTTGAGTACCCCTTTATGATTGAACAGAATGTTGATACTTCAGGAACATTTAGGCCCTGGTGGACTACTCTTTGAAGTCACTTGTTTTTCAAATTGTCTTTCAAATTGTCTTCTCTGGGACTACATATGAGTTTTTGTTCCACCTAATCAGATGTTAAAACACCACCCTTCAAGTATCTAAGAAGAAACAAGTATTTTCTTTTGAAGATGGTAAAGTTATTTTCATGTTGAAATCTGAAGCCATTTTAGTTGATTTAAGCTGAATATTTTTGAAAGTAATTTGTTATCTAATCTTTGGCTTGGTCTTTCCATATTTGCTTTTACCTATTACCGTTTTGGCCAGACCCTTTCATGTAACAAACTATAAAATAGCACCGTTGTACTATAAAACAGAGATTTTTTACATACTGTTTGATATATGTGTATTGTTGATATGCTAAATTTTACATACTGCATTATATGGAGGAAGAAAGAAGTCACCTATACTGTTAGAAAATAATTACCTGGAAGAATCATTACTGGTTCGAGAGCCTATGTATGCTTTAACTGCTTTTAAAAATCTTTTGTCTCACAAATTGCAAAAAAAAAAAATTGCATGTTTGCAAGAGAAGGAAGAATAAAACTGTCTTAAAACAAATGCATCTATAACCCATATTTTGTTGAAATGCCAGAGATGGAATTAATGGATGTTTAAAACTGTATATGTTACCTTACTGCTGCTGTTACTGGGAATGTCAAACTGTGCAAATATGAAGGGGTAGACAAACAATGTTTTCAGACACTGTAAAACAAACAGCCTGTTGCTTGTTAAGAAGTGCAAATAAAAAAAACACCACTTAGACATGGCCGATGAATGACTCCAGCAGCCAGTGTTCATAGGTTAATTTAGTGCAATTGGATCCATCAAAAGCCCAAAAATTTGTAGGCTTTTGAGGGGCACAGGACTTTAAGAGTTTTCGTGCAGGACATTTAAAACAGGTTAACAAACAGCAATATATCAACCACAGAATTTTTTTAGCTCTGGTCTGGTTAAAATGTTCTGTTCTCTAAAGACTTAATATTGGAATGTTTAGTTGCATTGTTCACTGGGAGAATGCCCATTGGTTGAAATTGCATCAAGCTTTTTAAAACAAAGGTTTTTTTTAAGTCTTCCAATGTTTAACAAATAATTTATTTACAGCAAAGTATCCTGCAGATGGCACATTCATTCTTCATTCTTGTGGATGGCATGTTCTTACATTCTGTAGTTTCTGTTTCCTGTGTTCCCTCTACTTGTGTTCTTCAAATGCACTTCCTGAAAGTTTAGAAAGAAAAATTTATTACAGGTAGGTTTAAACACATTGTATGATCACAAAACTTATAACAGTAAGAAAACAGTTGTCCAGAGTGCTGGAACTGCTAGATAATTGTGTTTTAATCAATAATTCAGTTATCTACAGAGAACTTAACTATGCAGAACTTCTGTACCTGAAATTCTCTCCTAGACATAAACACTTTCACTGTCGTCATTCTTGATCTTGGCAGAGGAGACATCTGCTGCTGAAACCTGGATGGGCTTAGGGATAGATCAGGTGCCAAAGATTTCCTTTCTTTCCCAAAGATATTTGCAAGAGGAGGATGTAGAGGGGCCAGGGAACTTTTGAGTTGTAACTGCAGAATTTATGGAATCTCTTGGGCTTTGGCACTAGATATTTTCAAAATTGCTCTGCTAACTACATATTGCACAGATGGCATAATAGATTTGTTGGATAAGACCTTGAGGAGGAAAAAAAATTGTGAGTTTGCTGTAGGAGCTGCAGCCATATAATTTGTATTTTCAAAACAGGCAAGGTGATGTGCCAGGCAAATCAAGAGAGCTTTGGAGTGAATAATGCCCTCAGTTCCCTGTCATTCCACACACATTCAGCAGCAGTGATGGGGGTGGTATATACATTTCAATTTGATTTCCTTGTTTGCCACTCTAGTAAATATTAGCCAGGCCCAAGACAGTATCTGACCAGACCAAAGCCAGAATTTTTAAGTGACTCTCTCTACTTATAAGTCTCATCAGAAGTCAAGTCCTTAGTTCAGAAAAATTATAGGGTTTTTTTTTCTAAGAAAAGCAGAAAACCAAAATCTCTATGAAAGGAGAATCCATGTGTATGCAGCTCTACCACTGCATTATCTGTTATTTAAGCCCTAAAAATAAGGAGCCTCTAAACTTTAAGGTAATAACATTTTCTTGCTTTTCTAATGGACAGAAATAAAATGAAAGCTAATTTGGTGCATTGGTTTTGTGGGGGGTTTTTAGTAATTTCCCATAAAAACTACTATTCTACTCATAACCTTTCAATTTCCCTTCAGCATCTATTAAAAATAAAATCAGAAATTAAATTAAAAATAAAGCAACTCAGAAACTTTCAAAGGATTACAAAACTTGAACTCATAGAGACCTTATAATTTTCACTGGATTTGTGCTGGCATCTGATGGATATGAGAGGAATTACTATTTTTAGTATGCAAAACAAAAATTAGGCAGTACTAGTAATTGTTAACTTAATTATATAACCACCAAGTATAAAACATTGAGCCAAACTAGGATTTATCAACACTGACAAGCCAAAGTTGTTAACAGCAAAATAGTCATAATGAAGAAATGTTTTTGTTAGGAATATGCCATTATAGACTAGATTAATCATCTAGTCACTATTTCTGTGAGCTGTTCAGAAGGATACTGGCTTGTCTTCATCCAGTTTTGCTAATATTGCTGTAGAATAGCATCAATCAAATACAGAATCTGAAATGTCAACAGATTTCTGCTTATCCTTAAATTAGAATATATTTTGCTTTTCATTGCTTGTTTCTCTTCCAGCTTTTCCAAAATGACCTTTGTTGCCTTCACTTTTTCCTAAGTTATACATTAGTTTTCATCCTGAAAACTCATTCTGGGTGAACCCTTAAATTTTCACTGATTAAAATCATCATTGCAGCATTTTACAGGAGTCTGCCAACACTAAGGATCCTGCCTTATTCTACAAGTGCTTATATTGGTTACAATGAGCTAAGAAAACAGGAATTTCTTTACTCATATGCCCAGGGTTTTTTTTTTTTTTTCTACACAGCAACAAAACAAAATATTCTCCTCAGTGCTGACCCTAGGTGCTCCTCCTTGAAGAGAGTTTACCAGCATATAGGAAAACTCTATGCTTCATTTTATTTGACAGAAGTAATATATTCTTAAATATTACAAACTCTTGATCTATAAAATAGACAGTGAGAGCCTTAAAATGAAACAACAGCCATTTTGCATTGCAGGGACTTTCAAAGTCTGTTTAGATTGAAAATTAGCTGTATGTTTCCAAAATGAAAATATAAACTCTCTCTGCTACTGTTGTTGTCTGACTTTAAAATGACTTTATCATTCAAATAAAGCAGGAGTGTTTCACTTACAGATTTTAATAATGACATGTAGGTGGAAAAAGACTTGTCATGGTACAACTAGCTTTGAAATTGAAGGAAGATGGCAGGTTGCTTTTACTTCCTTTTACTTCCTTCTCCAGAATCCGCATTTTGATACATAACTACCAATAAGTGTACTGGTGGTAGCATGCATGCCAGAAAATGCTTTTACCCACATAACACATTCTTTTCAAGTATGAAATACTGAGGCAACTGGGAGAAAAAAAGCACAGACCCCAAAAGCAGATGTGAATGCCTGAATTAGGTTCTCAGACCTGCATTTCTACTGGTGTAGAAAAGTCTGGTTTGTTTCTCAAGTCTTGTAGAGGAAGGTAATTGGAAATAAAACTGCTCTGAGCTGATATTCAGACCCACACAAAGACAATCATAATTTTAAGATGAGAGATGCAAAATGTGATCAATTTATAAGTCAGCTAAAGAACAGGGAAGCAGACTTCTAGCCCATCACCTTCAGCATGGATCTTTGGAGATAAGTCATTGTTAGTAGTGGGATAACAACTACCTCAGCAATGGTCATTTGACTGAGCTGGAAGGGGACTGGGAAGCAAGCAGCAGCATTCTTATCCCATTAGGGCAGACATTCAAACCTCATATTGGCATTGAAAGTTCTCTTGCTCTATTGGTAATAAATGGAAAGTCTAATGTTTGTAGTAACAGGCATGATACCTTAGCTATGAATTCTCTGGGGTCTCTGAAAGCTTTCTAGTTCTGTGGGCAGTGTGATCACTGACATAAAAACAGGGCTGCAAAGCAAGCAATGGGAGAAAACAATTCTCTGAAAAGGCCAAGTCCTTCTATCTGCTACACCTAAAAGTTCAGTCATTGGCTTGGTAACGTGGCATGGCTTCAACAGAAATTAGCATTGGTGCCGTGGTGCATATTTTGGCCTGTGAATGTATCTGAGTTGATACTGAGCCAATTACAAAAGAATCTGCCAGTCTTAGAAAAATTAATGAGAAATATTGCAATACTTTTTCTGTTTTCTTAATGGCATTTTTTTAAACTAAAAATACTAGTATCTTTTCCCTTTCTCTCTTAGTCCCACTCAGCATTTATTGAAATTTTGAAGATTGGATAAAATGTGATAAGTATTTTTGAGAAAATCCTCCTCCTATTCATACTTTGTTGGTATATATATTTATGTGTATTTTTTGCATATGAGGCCTAAAGAAGAAAAAGGACTGCAAATCTGAGGAAGAGCAACATTATATCTATATATGCACGACTTTTACCATTTTGCTCAGGTGGCAAGGTGATGACATGGCACTATGTTCATGAACAAGTTCAAGTTGTGCCAGGGCTGGTGTAGATGGAGAACTTTTTTTCCACAGAAGACACCATCAAGCACTGTAAAAGGCTGCCTAAAGAAGTTGTGGAGTCATTATCCCTGCACTTATTTAAGATATATGTAGATGTGGCACTTACAGACAGGATTTACTGGCGGACTTGGCAGTGCTGAGTTAATGGCTGGACTCAATGTTCTTAGAGTTCTTTTCCTACCTAATGATTGTATGGTTCTTTTTTACTGGATTTTTAAATCAGCCTCACCAACCTTCACATTGAGTAGTAATTTTCAAGGTACTTCATAATCCTGAACTTTGAAAGACTTTGTGACATTGTTTCTGTGACACTGCCTCATTTGAAAAGGTCACAATCTTCCCTCATGTGTACAGTTGTGGAAATTGTTCAGTTGTTTCCCTTGGTGGGGCAGCTGTTTTTCAAAGAGCTACTCAATAGTTTTCCAAATTGCTGTTAAAATTTAATTCACTTAAGGATAATTGACTAAACTTTAAGCATTTTTCAGAAGAGGAAGAAACAAACAAAAGAAAAGCTAGATGGTATCATGATACTGAAGACAGGACTTTAACTCCCCTTCTGGCTCTTGTTTTGCACTTTAAAACTCTAAATATAGTGTAGAACTAGGAGAAACCATTGCTCTGCTTTCCAGCAGAAACACTGAAACTGTAAATAAGAGAAGATCTCTACTCCACTGAACTAGGATCATCTACCAAATTGTGCCTAGCAGGAACCATCTGCACAATGAACTAGGGAAATAGACCTCTTACTTAAGCACTAGAAACACTAAACCAAAACCCCAAATCCTGGATTTGCCATTTAAAAAGATTGAGGAGATGTTGAACAAAGACTATCCAATGTACGAAATACGTAAGAAACTGATTCTCCATGAAATCTGAGAGGAACTGAACAACCTCTTACATATTGCACCTAGTTCTATCTTGCATCTTGCATCTAAATGTTAAAATTTTGAAGAGGTTGTATCTATCTAATCATAGGTGTATATATAAATTCACTTTCTTTGAAGAAGATATAGATCTCATATATAGCGTATCATATTGAGAGAAACATTGTTTAACAGAAAAATAATTTGACTTAAGCATATCTATTGTTTTAGTTAAAATCAGTGGCATATCAACACTATGAACTACATTCATCCTGGGAGAGTGTGTCCAAAAAGAGTTTGAACACAGTTGCTTTACTTAATGGTGGCATGTACAACTGACTGCAAAAAGAAAAAAAGAGAAAGAAAAAAATGGAATGAGGATATGTTCTGTTTTTTCTTACTGAATTCCACTTCTCTTCCCTCCAGTGTACTTTCCTCTTATCTATCAGAAATCTAAATAATAGTTTCTCCTACCTGTTATGTATTTTCATTTCCTCAAACTAATTTACTTCATCCACAGGTAAAAATGAAAATTTGTTTGTATTTCCCATCAGATTTGTTATTTTATTGCCAAGTTCCCATTGAGAAGCATTTATGATTTCTTTTATTCTGTTCAATATACTCCTTTTCAAATACAATTTCCTTAAAGTAAGGTGTTTTCTTTAATTTAAATTTATCTCTAATTTAATTTTCTCTCACATTTTCTAAAAATTCTATCCTTTATTTGGGATGCATGTTGCTTCATTTAGTTTTGCAATATTTTATGTCTTCTTTGATCTTATTCTCTCACTCTTTTTCTTTCTCTTGTGCTCTTCATTGTCCTTTTACTGCCCTTTTAACCTCTTGATTTTTTCCCTTTTTAATTTCTGGGATGATTTCTTCAGCAGCTATGTTCTCTCAGTTACTCAGTTACATACTCCCTTTTATTTTTTTCCTTCTTCCAGTACCTCTCCTGAATGCTACCTCCCCTGATGCTGCAGAAAGATACAAGATCTTTCCTGTCTGTAAAAGACAGTGCTCTCCTGCCTATGTTTTAAACTGGGAAGAGGACAGCTGCCTAAAGATGACATCATTCCTTAGTCCTCCAAGGAAAGTGGTGTGGAGATTCATCAAAGAGCTGGCAGGTATCTTGTCTCCTTTACTCCAATGTTTTATCCATTGCCTTAGCAACAAGCATGGGAAGGAGCACACTGATTCCTGGCCAAGCCTGCTTTCTTCTCTCCAGCTTTCCTTAACTTTGTGTGCCCAGACAGGAATAAACCTAAACCAGGGGGTTCTGCAGTTGAGTTCCATCTGAAGAAGTCTTCACTTGTTGCCCTGTGTGCCCTTTGAGGTCTCAAGGTGATACTTCCCAGGAAGGATCGTACATACACTGATTTTTGGAAAGCTCTTGAGGAAGGAAGGGGAAAGGATTCCATTCTATGAACTGACTTATGGAAAAGAATGGATGCTGGAATGATTACAATAGTTCTTTTCATAAAATTGATATTAAGGATTTTAATATACAGCACTGTTTTCCTGACTTCATATGAAATCTTAGGTTCCAGGTCTTGTAAGCAAAAATTTTCAGATAACTGCAGGAGTGGTGCCAACATGTGTGTAGGACAGACAGGGTCAACAGTAATAAAATAAATCATGGGGGACTTACAGCAGAAGACAGATAATATGTAAAACAGATGTTCAGACCTCAGACAGGAGAGACAATTGAACATGAGCTCAATTGTAGCCTAGTTTAAGGTGGGTTTTCTGAACTATAGGCTCTGTTGATGCATACAGTATACATATGTACAGTATATCTGGTATCAGAGGAACAAAATCTGGATACTCAGAACTCCACAACTCTATAAATAATACCAATCAATATTGGAAGCGGCTTGGAGAATATATATATATTTTGAACTTTAAATAGTTAAAATGAAGTTTGCAATGATTGCAGTGACTATCCATTTAATTTAGTTCTGATAAATTAAAAAAGGGCAAAAATAATGAAGAAAAAAATTTTGTTCATTTAAATGTAAAATACATAGCAGAATATCTGATTTCCTTCTTGAGCACCCACTCTACCGCTACCTAAGAGAGGAGGATGAAGAGATTCTGGATAGAAGAGTTGTTAAACATTCAGTGTTTAGTTTCTCTTTTGAAAGAAGTTTTAGGTGGTATTTATGATTGGATGAGGTAGGTACTTGTCACTTACTACCCTATGGCAGGGTAAGACCTCACAACTACTGGTTTAGCAATTCTGTGTTTTATTCAGTGTTCTAAGAGATGAGATGGAACACACCACTTCCCACTTCCCACCTTGGCAACTATTTCCCAAAGTTCCACTTAATCTAGTAGGCAGAACACACCATTTGTTTTCTATGTTACCAGCCTTGATTATTGTATTTGCTGGCAATGTCCAGACGAAGGCAGGAATGATGCATCTGACTCCATCCTTCTCTAGTTCTCAGAAGGCTAATTTATTATTTTATAATACTATATTATATTAAAGAATACTATACTATACTAAAGAATACAGAAAGGATACTTACTAAATGCTAAAAAGATAAAAATGAAAACTCGTGAGTCTTTCCAGAGTCTCAACGCAGCTTGGCCCCAAGACCAGAATCAAGTAAAACAATCACCTGTGGTAAACAATCTCCAAACACATTCCACATGAGCAAAACAGAGGAGAAGCAAATGAGATAAGAATTGTTTTCCTTTTCTCTGAGGCTTCTCAGCTTCCCAGGAGAAAAATCCTGGGCGAAGGGATTTTTTCAGAGAATGTGAATGTTATGTTTGATAGAATTTTCCTTAAAATATGTAGGGTTTTTTTTTTTTTTTTGGTTGGCTCTTTTTTTGTTGGTCTGGTTTGGTTGTTGGTTGCTCGTTGAGAATTTTTGCCAGCCTGACCTACCTTTTGTGCTTTTGGCATGTCAGTGTGGCGCTGGGCGCGTACGGACCGCGCGGATTTGGGCGGTTTTATTGGAGCACAATACATCTCCAGCCTCCTCAGGTCACAGCTCTGGAAGCAGCATTCATCCACTATTCCCTTGTGGTGTAAGCGTCTACTGCTGGATCCATACCCCGTGGGCTTGCCTGTTCAAAACACAAAGGGGAAGTTTTTAGGTTAGAAAGGAAATGCAAAGGTCTCAGGAGCAGTCATATTATTGAGGTGTATGATGTTAACTGAATCACCAGTGGCCATTGTAGAGGCTGCCTTTGAATATTCCTTTCCAGATATTCCTGGAAATGGACAGCTTTGATCTCTATGTGTGGTTGCTATTTAAGTATTTGAGCAAATCTATGCCTTCTTAGTAAAGTATTATTAAAATATTTTATTGAACTGCATCAGCCTCAAAAATGGAGAGGGAGGAAGCTGAAATCTAGCATTTGGACACCTTACAAAGGAAATTTACCTTTTAACTTTTGTATGAAAACTGATTGTTGAGCCAGCTGTTGTTTTTAGCTAGTGCAAAACCATAGATCACAACAGTGTTGTAGGCAAGTATTTCCTAATAAAAAAGGCTACACCGAGGTACTGTGTACAGTCAGAGTGTGTTCCAAAGGGGAAATACTGTGTACCACTGCACAGGCTGTAAGGCCTGCCAGCTAAAAAGTGGGAAGCAGGAATCAAAGTAACAAAGTAATTGATGAAATAGAAAGGTTGATGGAACAAATAGAAGTGGGATATTTTTATATTCCATAGATTTGCACAAGCTAAGAAATGGGACTGATATTGCATGGGTTTCCTGTGCTTTGCATTTGCACCAGCCATCTATGGAAAATACTTAACTGGCAAATATTTTGCATTTTTCACTCAGCTCCAGTAAAGGCCAACATTTTCATTCATACCACTCTTACACACTTATATTTTTGTCTTTTTTTCCTCCTGTGGTTTTTGATTTCCTTAGTAACTGCTGAATTCTCTGCTGTCCTGCACAGAGATTAAAGACCCATTATTTCCTGGGATTGTTTGTACTCGACTAAGTCGGATGTGCAGTTGCCCTTTTATGGCTAACTAGAAATGAAGGAACAGTGAATTCACAAAAAGTAAGTAGTTGCTTACTTACTACATTTATTTTAAAATTCTGATAGAATTTGATTTTAGACAGTAAAATTCTAAAATGATTAAGTGTTTTGTTTTGACATTTTCAGCATTAAATGTTTCCATTTACAGAACTATCCACTTTGGTTAAGAAATGAAAAATATGGAAAAAAAAAGACAAGCATGCCAAGAGCCAAAAAATGAAGTAACTCAATTTAGTCAGCTCTACCAATTTCTTTTCTTGCCTTTTTTATTTTCTCTTCTCCTTCTCAGTTATATCACTGAGACCAAAAATCTGTTATTCACAGAGTTTGGCAGGAGTTTACCTTTTAAGAATTACTCAAGTTAAATTAAGATTTAGGACATCAAAAAAGATGAATATTCAGTTTCTCTTTGGGAACTTATTGCCCCCAATGCTTATACAGCAAAGTCTAGGTTGATATCCCTCTGTTTGTCCTGCAGGTGTCAATTTGAAAAGACAGCACTACATTTTACTGTTCCCTGTGATTTAAACATGTGTCCACTGATGAAGAACCCTTGAGGCCTTAGATATTAGCAAATGAAAAGACCTCTAGTGGTGCAGTGTGTCTCACATTTTAGCCAGCAATGCAGCCAGTTAAGAACTAACTATCCCTATGAGCTTTGTAAACCCAGGAAACAGGCTTTTAAAATGTCTTTTTTTTTTTTTTCCCCAGGGACTATAAATTAAACAAAAAGAAAAACATGCTTACTTAGTATATTGCAATCCACTGGAGGCCTCTATATTGTACATTGCCTGCTAAATTATTTGTTTCATAAGACTAAACAGCACAGCAAGCCAGGAGTAGATTACAGTAATATTTTGGTTTGTGTGTGTGTTGTTTTATATGTATCACTGAAAAGTACTACAAATGCTAAGGATGTGGAGTTTGGGTTTTTTTGTTTGTTTATTTGTTTTTTGTTTTTGTTTTGGTTTTTTTTTTGTGTTTTTATTTTTTGGTTTTTTTTTGTTTTTTTTTGTTGTTGGATTTTTTTCCCCCAGATTATTTCCCCTCATTGAGTTATAATATGAAATACAAGCTTTTCCCTGGAGATTTTTCCTGAAATCTGCCAATCAGGTTGTTTTAGCCTAATACTTTTAAAACTGAGCACTCCTGATAAAGTGTGGAGTGTCATGACTTTGCAGTACACCCACAGCTGTGCTGCATTTGGTCTTGTTCCCATTTAAAACATGGAAGGGCAAATTCTGTTCCTGGATATGCAGGTGCCAGATCCAGCTGAACTGTAGGTACAAGAACTGATTAGTCAACCTTCCTTTTCTTTTATCAGTCTGTCTATTTTTCATAAGCAAGTAAACCCTAAAAGCTTCTGCTCAACTTATTTTACCCTTCAATGTCCAAATTTAATAATTTATAAAGTTGATAAAGTTGATAGGTTTACTGATCTATTCCTGCTGCCTGCTTTATTTATTAATCAGTAGCAACATTTTTCCACACCATCATAAATATGCATAAATAGTTAATACAAATCCTGAATCCTGGAATCTTTCTGGTGAAAATCTCAGAGTACTTCAAAATCATTTTTAGAGTAGCCAGACCAAAACCATCTAAGTATTTCTCTTACAAAATAATAATTTAATGAAGGATTATATAATGTCTTAAAGCTTGTATGGGACATGTAACAAGATGGGAATGGAAACTCTATCACACCAGTGATGATTTCAGCTATGAAACATGGCATTCACTTATTTCTAGGCTTAAATACTTGCGCATCATATGGCATAATAAACACTCATCCTTCATACAAAGATAACATTAGTATTGAGAAGTCAGAATTTTTTATTCCAATTAATGTTTTCCCAAGGTTTTCAAAAGACCAAAGCAATCAAGTATTCTTAAAATTCGTGTGATGTAGAAAGTGATATTGCCTAAAGAGAGAGCAAATTAACAGAAAAAATATTCCTTTTCAGTAATCATGATCCACAATCATAATTGAGAAGTATCTGATGACTAAAGTAATTTTTAAGTAATAGATTTTAAATTGCTGCTGACCTTTTAAGTGCTGCCGTATACAAAGATGCTATCGCAGAGAAAGATGAGATAAAGAATTACAAGGAGATACCACCACTTCTACAGATGTTATCACTGTTGGGCCCATCTGTTCTGGCAGGACTGCAGGGTCAGATGGTCCCAGTTCATCAAGTTAACAAAGCATGCCCTTAGATCTAGGCAAATGTTCAAGCTCCTACGTGGTGTGTTGGATTAAATCACATATTAGACAGTGAGCAAATGCCTGACTGCTCTCCTGCATAGGGACTGATGTAACTAAGCACTTCAGTTGCTCTCTAGACAAGAGTCCATATTGGTAAATAAATGGCACATGGTTCTGCATTTTTAATGTAATTTCTCCTCCTTATTTTTGTTTTAATAGTATTGCCTTCAGTATGGACTGCACCTTCTGTGTCACTATACTGGGAACCCATAGTTCTTTCTCATCTTTCTGACATAATTTGAGTGCTGCCTTCCAGCTGTTATCAAAAGTTCCTTCTATTTGCTCAACCTTCGAAGCGCTGCCTGTGGGCATACAACAGTCCTGGGCATTCCTTTTTGCTGATGTACACTGATTTCCTTGGAGGTTTCTTTCCTTTTTTGTCAGTGGCAAGCTCAAAAGGATTTCATATCATGTAGGGCAAAGTTTATTTAATAGAATATTTGGCTCTTGATTAATCTACTTTATCAAATCTGTGGATGCCTCGTTCAATGCACAACGAGAAGATACAAAGCCCAGTCACAATGATGTCTCCTGAAAGCAGTCCAAGGTATAGGATTCCAATAGTTAAACAGCTGGCTTCTCTGATAACAGCACTTCCCTTTAAATGATGCACAGTCACTGGAGTAATTCAGCAGGACTTGTTTACACTTTCTGTTCTTCCTCATCCCTCCAAAATATCATCCTGTTGCTGCCACTGGATCTGCTCTACCACTGGTTTCAATGTGAGAAGAACTGGTGTAGGTGGACTACAGAAGTTTCAAATGTCAAGTTATCTAGGCATTCTGTGTAGAACATAATCTGCTGTTTTAGTATTAAAATCAGAAATTACATGAGAAAGAGCCCAGGATAAATGCAAAGCTAATCTAATCTAGGACTCTGGGAAAGAACTGGGGTTATGTCTTCTGGAACTTTTATGTGACTCCTTGTATTTGCTGTTGTGTCTTTTTAGCCAAGCGGTAGAACTTGAGTGCCATGTAGACCGTAATTCAGAAATACATCATAAATCTGAAAAACAGATTAATCCTAATCTAGTAGTAGAGTCAATCTTCAACTGCAACTGCAGCTTTTAAAGTATGGTGAAAGGCCATTGACCTGTTAGAGTGCTGTAGTCTTATAGCAAGAAACTCAAAATATTTCCTTCAAAACATTGAGGTCAGGTGCAATTTGGAAGCATTGACAGCAGCTTACAGCCTCAGGATGTATGGGAGCATCCTGTAAGGCAGAAGGTCAGTCAGACAGGATTTCCTATGGCTGAGAGTTTGTGTTGCTGTATTACAGCACAGTAGTTGAACAAGAACCTCCTGTGTGCTAGATCCAGACAGGGAGCTGGTAGTTGGAGAGGTTTTGAGTTGCATGTGCTGTGTGCCTTATGGTGGTACAGAAGGCTAGGGATGCTGAGCTTGAGATTCATCTTGCTCATCTTTGGTCTCTGAAAATTAGGGATCTAGTTTAAGACAGTGAAATTACCTGTGCAGGTGTGTATTGAGAGTGAATTTTTCCTGTATTGAGTGCTTTGCTTAAAATTCAATTTATTCTTGTCCTCTGAAGAAAACTGTGTTCTTTCATCAGCTACAGATAAAGCTAATTGATCTAGTCTTAGTGTACATGCACAGCTTCTTCTAGGAAACTGAACTCAAGGAAAATGAATTAAATTAAAAATTATTTGTCCTAAATCACGGAATGTATGCACCTGGTGGAGTACAAAGCTGTTCTCTTTCATTTCCAGTTTAATAATTAAATATGGCAAATTGTTCTAAAAACCATTCCAGCCAGTGTGCTGTTTAATTATGTATCTCTGTACCTCTTTGACTAAATTCTGTATGTTACTCTAGTACTGTCTATTTTTGCATTATAAATGCCTTCATATGCAAAATAAGAGACTGTTGATATCACTTTTCATCTCCTTGTAATCTTGAACAAATGGATTAGTGTTATATTGGTAATACTTCTTGAGGGTGCTCTGGAATTTCTCATCTGTATTTGAAAAATTATGAGTCAATGTTCAATCAGCAGGAAATGCCTGGGTTTTGATACTTCTATGAAGTGTTAAAACAAACAAACAAACAAACAAACAAACAAACAAGCAAATAACAAATCTTGGGGATTGTTGTAAATTCCCCTACCAGAAATACCTCAAGGTTTAAATGTGCAAAGTAGGCAATCTGATTTTCATGTAAATAAGTTGCAAGCATTTTGAAGTGACAATATTTAATATTTAGTTTCCATTTTCCTTCAATGTTTTGTTAATGCAAAAAAATTATTATGCTTAGACTGATTTTTGTTTGTATTCATCAAAATGAGCATATATTAGCATTTATAAATGCTCAATGAATGGATGCCCTAGCTCTGAAATCTAATTTAATATGCATGAGAATAGAGGATAAGCTTTATCAGTATGCACAAGTAAAATCTTTATGAAAGCATCTGCATTTGTGAATATTGAGATATTGCACTACAGCTACTGCTTTGTGGAATTCTAGACTGTATTAACTACTGAGTCTAATGCAATAAGTTGTTTGCTCTTTGCTCTGAAATCCTAGCAAGTAAGACTGGGAAAACATGGACACTCAGTTAGTATTGATCTATAAGAGAAATCTATCAGGACTTCACAGTGTTTTTCCTGAACAAGTGAGATTTATAAGCTTCACCTTTTGAAAAGAAGATAGCTGTTTGATATTTCAAATGCAGAGTAAAATATCTATTTCTCTTCTTTAAAGTCAGTGAGACAAGTGTAGCTTTTTTCCAGAAGATCTTAATTTGTAATTTTTATGACTGTGTTTATTTAGTCTGTCCCATATTTAAATAATATTTTTTCTTATAGAAATATCCTTTCAGAAACATTTTTCCCCCTCACTGTAGAATTGGGAAGGAGTTCTTCTCTTCCCCTAAACTCACTTCCAAAGTACAGCACTTGTAACATTTTCTTCTCACATACAGGAGTGCTGTACTCTGCTCTTGCTATGGAATAGCTGTTTTGGAGACCACCAAGTGTATTAGGCATGTGATAGAGCCATTATACTTCACACAGTAATTCCCAAGCCATTTGCAATGTGTGAAGAGAAAGCACTACAATTTTGAGTGTTGTGCTGAGATATGAAGCTAGAATTTCAGTGTTTAGATATTTTTGAGAAGAAAAAAAAAACAACTAACTGGAAAAAGAATGGGAAACAATCTGATGTCTTATTTTGCACCAAATCAGTGCTCTGGAGGATGAAAAAACCTTGCAGACCTAGCACAATTCACAAGCCTACATAGATTCCAGGGCTGGAAAGTGCCAGATGCTGCCAAAAAATATATACTTTGGCAAGGGAAGTGCTTTGCTGAAGAGAAATTCACTATTGCAAGAATAGCCAGATCGATCAGGGTTTAGGACAAGATAATTAAGAGCCAGTAGGTCATTTCTACATCAGAATATTGCCCCTAAAAGTGCATTGAGGAGGGAGGGCAATGATGATACAGACATCCATCCATTTAATGAAAATACATCCTCTCCCATTATACATGCTCTCACAGGAAATAATTATTGCTTAGCCTTGTGTGTGGTGGCAGTAGGAACAGTCATGATAGAACCTTTCATATCCTTCTTATCCCAAGCCAGTGGAAAACTGGGTTTATTTGGATTACCAAACTAATAACAATGAAATCATGTAACTGGGTGAAATTGTAGCATTGCTAAAGTAACTGGTAAATTAGTGCAGTCAGGATTATGTCTTGATTAACCAGATGCCAGAAGTTACTTGTATATAACCTGATCCAAGGTCTGCTAAAATCCATGGAAAGATTTCCACTGTCCTTATAGGCTTCTCAACATGCTGGTATTGAACACTTGGTTTTTCTTCCAACTTTAAAGTTCAGTAAGTAAATATTCTCTTAGTGGCATCTAAAGAGATTGCAGGGAATGGGTGTGCTGAGATTCCCTGAAGGAGGTAAGAAGAAGAGAATACTAAAGTACAGTGTGAAGAAGAATGATACGTGGTTAATGCCACTGACCACATAACGTGCAGTATGTTGCTTTGCACTTTGTAATCAGAATTTTTAGCTCTGTAGTTACGCTTTCTCAGCTGTAGGCTGAGAAATGAAAGCAAATAGCAAAAGCCAAGCATGGTACTCTAGCTTTTGCATTTTGGCATCATCATCTGGGAGATTGCGCTGTTATCCCTGGGGATACTTGATGATTGTTTTTCTGTGAGTGTGTGGGCTAATAGGTAGAGGACTAGGTTGCAGATTGCTAGTGCAACCATTAGGGCATGGTCGTGGAATCCTATCAGCTCTTCTATGATAGGTGAGGAAGCGTCTTGGAAGTAAAGTTGTGAGTGGTTGGCCATATTTAGGTAGAGATGTGCTGGGTTTTCACCTGCAATCCCATCAAAGAGGCAGAAGGTGGGAATGGCTGTTCCAAGTCACATCTAATAAATTTTCCATTGTCCAGGAGTGCATGCATTGGCACACATTACAATTTTAATTTTTATTTCTACAGAATAGTCCTTACAGGAGGATTAAGTAGGTGGGCACAGGCCAATGTCACCTACCAGAGACGTAGACAATTTTCATTTCCTTATTAGAAACAAGTACTGGTTTGACAGCAGCTGAGCATGAGCCAGCAGTGGGCCCAGGTGGCCAAGAAGGCCAGTGACATCCTGGCTGGTGTCAGCAATAGTTTGGCCAGCAGCACCAGAGCAGGGATGGTCCTTCTGTTCCTGGTGAGGTCACACTTGGAGTGCTGTGCTCAGTTTGGGGCCCCTCACTACAAGAAAGGCATTGAGGGGGTGTCCAGAGAAGGGCACAGAGCTGGGAAGGGCCTGGGACACCAGTCTGATAAGGAGCAGCTGAGGGAGAGAGCTGGGAATGTTTAGCCTGGAGAAAAGGACACTCAAGGGAGACCTTATGACTCTCTACAACCACCTCTAATGAGGCTGTAGCAAGATGAGGGTTGGTTGATTTTTACTTATTCCATGTAAAAAGTGATAGGAAAAGGGGAAATGGCCTCAAGTAGTGCCAAGGGCGGTTCAGGTGCGATGTCAGGAAAAATTTCTTCACTAAAAGGGTGGTCAAGTATTGGAATAAACTGATCAGGGTACGGTGGAGTCACCACCCCTGGAAGTGCTCAGAAAACTTTGTGATATGGTTTAGTGAGCAAGGTGATATGCAGTCAAAAGCTGGACTTGATCTTCAAGGTCTTTTCCAACCTTAATTGTTATGAAGGTGTGACAGTAGAAGAGAAAGTAGGAGGGGAAAAGAAGGTAAGGCCAGTAAGGGCTGGCTCTCTGCTCACTGACGCAGTTAACTCTAGTGGGTTTGCTCTAATATGCTCTGTGCTCTATCTAGTAAGATCTCACATCATTGCCAGGGGCTTTGCCAGGCAAAAGTGTCCAACCTTGTACAATGATGCAGCAACAGAGCCTAAGGAATGAACAAGATTCAGTTTTGTACCCATGAAGTCCTGAATCTTCTTTAGACTTTCAGTTATTGAACTTTTCTGTACAATGACATGAATTACTCCAGAAGTTACTTTAAGCATGGTCAGATGACTTAATGCTTTTGGCGAAAGTCCAGCATGTAGTTTTCTTACAGCCAACACTTTAGATGTGAATAGTTTTAAAAAAAATCATTTTTTATTGTCTGCTACTTTTGGCCATATTGGGATGCTTTTACCTGTAAAGGTTGACTTGCAAGATTCCTGATTAGAAAGTAAAATTAACCACTACATTCAGAAGGGAAATTAAGACAAAGATTGAGACAGATTCTTTTATCTTCTGTGATGCTAAACAGTACTGTATCCTAAATTACAAGAGCTCTTTGCAGAGAAAGATAAGACCATGATTTGAGTAATATTTATGGAATCTAACTATCAATTATTTGAACAAGAGAGAGCTGTGTCACTGCCAGGAACTGAACCTACATCAACATAAGCACCAGGCTTTAACTGTATACCTGTCTTTCTTTAACCATATTTTTTGAGTCATTTGGACATGTTAAAATATAATCTTGAAATGAAACATTCATTTGAGGTCATGATGCTCCTGTTAAATTTGTCAAAGGAGATAAAAGAAAAGTGAAACTTTCAAGAGGAGTACATAGTCATAAGGGAGTGAGGATGAGGTCATTGGGATGAGAAAGGGACAGTGCATTGTAGCTGGAAATAAAACCAGAACTAAAACTAACTAAAATATGGTTACATTTGATTCATCTTTCATTCACACTACCAGTTGTAGCTACATCCTTTAGTGATTTAGTTTTGCAAGTAGGAGCTAGGAAAGGAACATAACGAAAAAGAAGTCAGTGCTGAATAAGAGATGAAGCTATATTTGCTCTCCTTGTCCTCCCAGCTCACCCTGTTACTGCTGAAGACATGCAGGGGGGTTATAAGGGAACACTGGTATAGTGCAGGGAGAAATTAGTTCCAGTACAACACCTTAAGTATCATAACTACGGTTTCTGTAGCATCCTTGAAAATAGAAGTGCTTGTAAGCAGTAAAGCTGTTTTATGAAACAAAGAGGATGCAATCCTTCTTTTAGGGGGCTGACAATGCCCTCTGTGGTTGCACTTCCTAAAAGAGAAGGTAATTTCTGAATAAATTTTTTTCAGTTCTTACTTGCTAAGTTTCAGTGGCCTTTTCAGGGAAGTTCAAAGGTTTTAAAAGTTCATTTCTATTAAAAGAGAAGTTTTTATAAGTAACCAGAATTATTCCTTTCCAGCTTAAGTTTGATTAATGATTGAAAGTTTTGCATCAGTTAAAGAAGTTTTTGAACGGCTTATCTTATTTTGCAATCCTGTTGTCCTTTTGCTTCACTAGGCTTCTTCTCTAGGTCATATAGGAATATTATAAACTTTAGAAGGGCTGTGGCAATGTTGGTCTGGCCTTTAAATTTTAGGTACTCACTGACTTTTCTTGAGCCACAGCATCCACAATTATTTAATGAAGTGACTCTAGTTCAGCAGAAAAGCAGTAGGATGAATAAGTACTCTTTTAAGTGTGTAGAGTTTTGCATTTCTCTTACAGGTGCCATAATGTGTAAGCTTAATGGTGACTCTGTAAATCCTGTTAAATGTAGTTTGTCTGCAAAATCATTCTTCCCAGTACTGGGCCAATGTTTTTCCCATCATGTCATCCACTTTGTCAGTCTGAGCCTGGCCCTGCTCAGGATCTATGGTGGTTATTTAAAAAAAAAGTATTGTGGAAAAAATACTTGTCTTAGGCATCATTGGCCAGTGGAGGGCTTACATGGTGTCAGAGCAAATGAGAAAGTAGAATCAAGTAATTCCTATAAAATGCATTTCTAAAAGATCTCTTGTTGGTTATTGAAAATCACAGCCCTTTTTAATTCTCAGGTTTTCAACACCAATCACTCATTTTTTATTCCTTTACACGCTAATAAATCTCAAAGCCTGCAGGACTTTGAAGAAATCTTTTGATCATCTGAAAGCAGAGATTCTGTTTTGTCTTGGACATAGACATCAATATGGGTATCTTTGGTGTGTGTCTTTAGATATTTAGTTCTGAGCTTACAAGTTAGCTGTATTTGAGATTAAGAACTCAATATTCCAATTAAGAGTTAAGATGTACTAGTGAAAATGATGTTCAGGCATACCCTGTTGGTACCCAGAATTTGACTTAATACAATCATAAATATTTTCAGATTATTGGCCTTAAGTAGTTAATTGTAGTTAATCCTACAATTAAATCTGGTACTGATATACATAAACTGAATCAAATGGCATAGAGAACAAAGCTTCCATACAAGAAAGCCACCTAAACACCAATATCCTTGAATTTTTCCTCTTTGCTTCTTCTGTCTGATTGGGTACAACTGAAGGAGTTGGAGAATGTCCAGGTGAGGTTAAATTATTTTTCAGATATTAGATGTGCAGTTGATTTTCATTTAACAATATATCCAAATCAACTTTGTCATTATCCACTCAAATGTCATTGAAAAAATGAAAAAATACTTACAACCTCCTGCACTATTATTATACATACAGTTTTAGTGAGGATATAGATGCCAGCCTACAATGTTTCTTTCTTTCAGGTCTTCTGTAGCAAGACGTTTTAGAGTTCTTTCCATCGAGAGTGCTTTTTGGATAAAATATGACCATTGCTCTCACTGAAAATTTGGGCAAAAGATATCCCAAATTAAACTGAATTTTTTGTGGTTTGGGAAAGCGGGATTAATTTTTTCATTTGTTTTTTTTTTCTTCTGAATTCCTCTAAACTCCTCATTGCTTGCCAGAAAAGGAGGTGCCAAAATAACCCAAGGAGGCTGTGCAGCCTCTTCAGAAGTGAGAAGTACAGCAAGTTTAGTGAGCATGGCTGTTCACTCATTTTCCCCATTTGTGAAATTTAGAAAAGTTTCATTTCTGCATCCAGGATAAAATCCTAAATGGAAGTACAATGAAATCACTTCCACAATTCTTCTTGTCTAAAATAGGTCTGAATTTTCTGTTCTGTTTCTAAATGATTACCTAAACTGAATCTCTGGTGATTTGGCTTAATTATTTGCAATTTCTCATCATCTGTTAGTTGCTTATGTCTCTCATGTGTTCTTTCTTGACTTCTTCTGATACCACTTCAAAACTTTTCTAATGAATTTCCTCAACTCATTCCAGAATTCTAGGTGTTCTTTGTTTATCCCTCTAGCAGTTCGACAGCAGGGCATTAAATACATTGCTATCAATTTAAACTTCATAGTTGTTTTGACTTTCCATTCAGCATCATAAAACTGCTATGCAATCAACTGTGATCACTCTAAAGACAAAACCCACGAAAAATAAATTATTGCATATGGCTTTCTCTATGCAGTTTCAGAACAGTATTTCTTTAAACCAGATACATTTAATGTATGCCTCCTTTAGAATTGGTGACAATAAAATAAACAACATCCTTGCTTTTTTTCCCCTAATCTTAATGATACAAAGCATAAACCAAAAGGTTTCTATACAGAAATAGATGCACATTATGGATCTGTGTGGGACTGAATATCTTCCTCTCTTTCTTGTCTGTATTTCTCTACTTGCATGGCTGTGATCTTTTGCCGTACTGCACTTGCAAATAGATCTGAGCACTGGAATCTCCTGGATATGGTTTTTTTAATGTGCAAACTGGCTGTGTCTCTGGGAGATTTGAATTATTCTGTGATAACTGATAAATTTTACCCCAGTACATAAGGTTTTAAAAAGGCTTTCTGTCCTTTCAATTGTTCATATAAATTGCTCTTAAGGTCACGGTCTATTGAAAAATTTAAACAAAATATTTATCTGACAAGGGCTGCAGTTTATTTCTACATTATTCTCAAGTTTTTGGATCTTTTTTTTTTCATTTAAGACTGTCTTTATTGTCAGTCATACATCATGACATATATGTTTGGTTTTTTTTTTTACTTCAGGGCTGAGATCCACGAGGTTTTTTAATTGTTGAATCTCCTGGGCAGTGTGTGCTGTTGAAAGCCTGAAGACTGGCAGTGATGTTATTTGTAGTCGTTGCTCTCCTGTGTTATTTGTGTGCAAATTATGGGCTGTAGGTCCATTCCTTGTTCACACTAGAGGGCTCCTACACACGTGCTTAGCAGTGTGGCAGCACCTACAAGTCAGGGCAGTGGAAACACACTGCAGTGCAAGGGTTTTTGCCTGCATTTCAGGACATAACAGGCTCCCGTGTCTTCCCCTCACAGAAATTGCTTCTGCATATTGTAACTCTGGCACCTCCTGAGCAGTGTCAGACTGGCCTGTGGTAATTTTCTCTCCTTCTTACCACATAAGGTGGGAAGAACAGAAACACTCCAGAACTATTTCTGAGCAATAAGTTAAGATTTGCTCCCAGTTCAGCCTAAAGGTACTCATGAGAATCATAAATGTCATAATCAAGACAGCTGATAAACTGCAAATCTTACCTTGAATGTTCCCGAAAATTAGGTAAGATAGTTGGAGACTATTGAAAATCATTTGGACTTGTCTTTCTGCATTTGGAGGGGAGTAGTTGATTTAATTTCAGTACTGGGGACTGGTCTTTCTACAGGTTGAGGAAAATGCTTGTGCTAACTCTGCATGTTACAGTAGTCTTTCCTGTCAGTATTTGTATCTTGGACTACATAGATCAGATAACAGAAAAGAACTAGAAAACTAGAAGAAAGCTTAACTGTTGGAAGAAGGCACCCCCATGTGATAACTATTCTTGATCTTTTTTTAGACTAGAATTTCAGGTCATTTTGGCCTGTAAATACAGCTCTGAAATTTGAAAGCTAAGTTGGTAGAGAAGACGTGAAAATCAGGAAGCAAAACACTTCTCAAATATCTGTCCTGTTCTCTGTTATCTGTCCTCTTTTTCACAATATTAATAGTTTTCTTAATTTTCTGTACAGAAATTTCTTAGTATTAATCAGATTCGGCTTTCTTAATGTCTAATTTAAGTGAAGTGTTATGGTGGAAAACCCTGAAATTTACTGACAAAATAGCTGTGTGCTATGGTTCAGTAACCTTTTCATTTTCTAAAATAACTGAATTCTCTTCAGTGTGAATGGCTGTGTAGAAAACAGCGTCTGTTCAAGTAACAATATCGGAAATTGTTCCCAAAACACTGAGTTGTGTTGATATTTTAAAACACTGCTACTGTTTTCCACAACTTTAGTACTCAAGCTCTGCCCTGCTCTATGTCAGCTTCATGCTTGGGAAATGTCACTGGAGTGACAGCTGGTGAAGTGAAGGCAAAGAGCAGAGAAGAAGCACTGGAAAAGGCAAAGAGCAGAGACAAAGCACTGAAAAAAACACTTGGAACATATTTCTGTGTTGTAGGGGAAAAAGGATGCCAGAAATAAAGAAAGCAGCACACGGGTTATAATATGCACAACATGTTCCAGACTATGTAAAGGAGTGTTCGGTGCTGGTTGCATATAAACATCCCTGCATGATGGGCAGCACATTTGTCAGGACTCCTTGCCATTCTTCAATAAAGCAGCAACAAGGAAGATTATCTTTCTCCTACTCCAGGATGACGTCACTGCACCGATAAGTAGGACTTAGAAAAGGTTTATGTTCTTAGCACTAGATTTAAAGAATATAATGCTCCTTTTAATATAGTAATTTCTAGCTCTACTAATTTTCAATGTTTATCTTGCGAGATCATTAGGAAATTCAGAAATCATTTCTCTGGTTGGAGAGGAAAAGAGTGGGGTGATCTAAGGATAAATAAGCTTTCTGCTGTGGAGCTCCTCTACCACTGCATCACATCTGGCAAGTATCCACAAGGTCTTTCAAAGTGATAGGCTGTAAAATTGCTAAAAATGTAGTCTTAAAAACTCAAAATATTGTTAATTTTTGTGTTGAAGCTGGTAGTAGCTGTTGAGTACTTGTTTCCTAATAGAACAGACATTTTTAATTTATTATTTCACATTTTAAACTTTCACATTAGACACCATACTGGATTAAGAGAGAGTATCAGTGACAGGACACTTGTTCTTTCATTTTAATCAAAAGAAAACAGATATTATTGTACCATATCCTGCATCTAGCTCAGATTAATTTTGACTCATTTCCTTACAGAAATTGCTGAAAACGCTCCAGAGTTCTTCATGGACAATTCATTCATTATTGTCTCATTGCTCTGGCACAATTATATTGTGTTTAGTGGATGGAGAAAAGGAAAGATGAAGAGTTAGCTCTTCTGGATAGGCTATATGGCATCTGCTATAGCTCAAACTGGAGTCAGTGGGGGGCAGCCCAATCCCTAAAGAGCAATTCATCCTGATTTACTGCACAAAGTGCATGTAAGTGTCTGAAAATTAAATACTTCTGCAAAAGCAAACTAAATATCCACTATCACCATCTGAGCAACAGAACACAAAGTTTGGTAATCATGCACATAAATTCTGACTGTTTGGCATGGTAATACTGCCACTAATTTTTGGAGCAGGTCGTGACACCTAATCCCCAGATTGCCTGACATTTGCTAATTTTAATCTCTGCCTTAACGCTGTTATAATTTAACCAAACAACTGTCTGGATTTCAGGTTTTGTGCATATTCTATAGGTTCATGAGGTGTTTTGTTTTCTTCTTGTAGAGGAGTTGGAAAGAAAAAGGTGCAGCTAAAACCATTGAGTCATTTCTGACAATAAGATTGGAAGCTATACGATTTTGCCCCTGTTAAAATGTAACCCCCTTCTTCTTGAAGTGTAGGCCTGTTTTACTGAATAACTTTTGTGCTTCCACCATGTGAAGGTGGAATTTGGGGAAGAGGCAAAAAGGAATCGTGGTTTAGGTTGGAAAAGACCTTAAAGATCATGTAGTTCCAACCCCCTGGAGATTACTTTGGTTCAGATGTTTTTCTTGCTATTCTTCCCTCATGATAATTTCAAGGAATTATCATCCAGCAACTTTGCTGCTGTTTAGAGTGGCTGTTGTCATTTGTTACTGCTGCCATAGGTGAACCTGCTGCCTGATATTGACATTTCCCTATCTGAACATTGACGTGAGGTTTCTCTTAATAACATTTTTTCTTGGAATTTACTGGTACTGGAGTTAAACAAGGTGTGGTTGCTTTGTGGTCAGGTGGGTTGGTGTGGGTGTTTCTGTAGAGATGCTTCACAGCCTGCTCCAACCAGGGCTGCAAAATCGATATTTGTGTATCTGTCCACTGATGTGCAATGGCTACTACAGGGGCAGTCATGCCCAACCCAGACCTGGTAAGGAAAATGTGACAAGGTTGCATGTGCTGTGCGTTGGTGAGAGCAGAACTGTCCTTGAAACCTGGTTCAAACATGATTCACCCTCAAAGGAGTCAAAGTCCTAATTCAGGTAAGGTCGCTGCCAAACACAGAACTTTGTTAGCAACTTTTAAAGGCTCCTCTGTCTTAAATTACATTTTGTTCTGATTCACTGTTGTCACCTCTTTCTAGATTAGGTTTTTCTGCCTTTTTTGTAACACCTTTCTCTTATTGCTAATTCTCACCTTCTTTTCTCCTTGATGTAATTCTGTTGTATAATGAATGTTTTTAAAAGAAATATACTGGAGTATTGACTCCTTTAAATTCATGATGGATATTCAAAGTTCAGACTAAGACTTTTTTCTATTGTTTCTACATTAAGAATACTGGAAACGTTTGAAAAGAGTTTCTATTAAATTTGAAACAGTAAAAATTTTCTCATGTGATTTTTCCAAGTCAAAATTATTTAGCAATTCTGAAAAATAATGCCTTCACAGCTCATCAGCATTGACCCAGAACCAGCAGATATCCTAACTACAGGGAAGTCACTGACTTCAGAATATTAATCTCTTAGGAATATTGATAGAAATGGGATTAGGAAAAGAGCATGCAAGGCAAGTGTGCTCTTCTCTGAGGTAGTTCTTTTGATTTATTGGCAGAATGTTGTGGAAAATAAAAGAAATTGCTTACTAGGCTCTACCACTTTATTGAGAGGATGCGAAGGAAGTGTGAAAAGTGGGATGTGTAGGGGAATTAGAGTGAGAGCTCAGTATTTTGTTGCTGGCAGATGTGTGCTAGGCTTCACCATTTTACTGGGGTGGTACAATTTAGTTGTTATGACACATCCAGGAAGAAAAACAGAAAACACGAGCTGGAGGCTTGGAGAAAATTAAATGATGATGACTCAGAACTTACACCCCAAAGTAAAATGAAGATTGAAACACTGCACCAATCTGTTTAGAAGAGAAATCTGATGCAAACATGAAAAAATTAGCTTCCTTCAAGTTATTGAAGCTTTGCACTGATCTTCAGATGAGGAAGGTAATGTTAGAAAGTTAGTGTCAAGGTGAAAGGCAAGGATGATCAAGGATAAACTGCAAACTTTATGTTTTTGCTTATGTTTTTGCTGTCATTTTCTTTTCAAAGTATTCTTTTTCTTCATTGTGCAGTCAGCCCGACATCTGCTTCTGCTGAAAACTGAGGAAAAGTGTTTCAGTGCCTAAAAGTGTTATTGTTTGACTCTTTTGGCTGGGAGAATGAGTCTCAAGTAACCTATGAACTCTGTGCCATATTCCTGCAGTAAGCAGAGGGCCTGCTGGGGTGATCTACTTAACTTGCCATTAAGTTTTATGTAAACTGTTATAACATTGTTTTAAAAGGGTTTGCAGGATTCTCTGCAGTAATATGGTATATATTAACTTCTAGACTGAAAGTAGCAGCCAATTTGTATCCCTTATGTAAACAGATATATTTTTTTTTGTATTTACTGAACTGTCTTTCTAAGTTTGATAGGCTATTACCTATAATTTATCATCAGTACTGCAATGTGACAGTTGGCTTAAAACTTTAACCCTTGCAGTATTTAGGTTATATGTGGGTGAGCTTCTAAAAAGTAGTGTTTCGTTGGACCTGAATTGTTACCTGACTCAGGGGATTTCAAAAGCAGTTTTAAAAGGTGAATAAACATCGTTGCCTCATTTTCACACGTGGTGAAAGTTAGACAAATACAGATAAAATTAGTTGGTTCAAGGTTATGTAAACCAGTTAGTTCCATAGCCAGAAATAGTCCTAGCCCTCCCACCTGCTTACTCTTTATCTACTTTTTATCTAAAGAAACACTTTGTCTGTTCTCTGAAATATAGAAGCTTATTTACACCAATTAGGTTTCTCATAATAGAAAGTATAATTTCTGGATTCTTGGAATGCACAGAAAGGGACTAGTCATAACTGCATACTGCTGAACATTTCAACATCTCATAATTTCTTTTTCATGGTTTCAAAATTTATAATTAAATTTTCTGTACATTTGAGAAATTGGCTAGCAACAAGATCATCTTATGCCGCATATCAATCAAGTGACTGTGGGTTTGATTCTGTGAGTAATCTGTGTCCAGAAGTCTTGTGCACTGTAAGTAGCATTTATAATTACCTGGTGTTGAAAGGCAAGATGCTGGTCTGGTTACCGGAGAAATTCAGGTATTTTTATCTTTGCCAAAGAAGCTGTAATACTGTCTACCCAAGACAATGATGTTGCATGGAGCACATCATCCCTTATCTTCTGAAAGCATAGCCTCAAATCTCTCTGAAGACAGCCAGCCTAAAGGGCACAGTGAGCTTTATTTCACATTTTTATGCATCACAGAGACAGTGCTAGTGGTCTCCTTGATGGATTATCAGGAGGGCAAAGGCTACATCACACCACTGCTGCTGACTGTGGTCACAGAAGGGCACAATCAGACCAGCATTAGTTCCTCTGGTTTATAGCTCCAACATGCTGATATTCCAAAAGGACAGATAATAGATAACACCAGCTATTCCACACCGCATGTCACCAGAGGCAAGGGGTACGTGTCATTCCCTTTACTAGTACCTGGCAGTGCTGAGCTCTGTTTATCACCAGCCACTTGGCAACAAGGACTATTCTTGGTCAGGGCTTTGCTGTTGCCCCACAGAGCAGCTACTCTGGAATTTCTGCAGCTCACAGGAATGAGGCAATTTCTGTTGTTCCAGTGAGAAGATAATGTTTCTCTGGAAGGCCACTTAGGGTTGAAATAAAGGAGAAGAGGATTGCATTCCCAATTTGTGTTACATGTTTTTCTCCATTGCTTGTAGTTGTTGGACCAAACCTGTATTAAACTCACTTGGCCTGATACCTGCACCATTTACTCAGCAATTAGGGTGTGCTATGGGTTATTTTTTTATTGGTGCATATATTTTAGTGCATTTTGGCCCATTTGTAATATAAAAGCCCAAGTGTATTGCTGTCCATTAAAATGACCACTATTAGCTCGCTTACTAGACTATATCATTGTGAATTAGATTGGTGATGAAACCTGTTCTGTGTCTGAATCCAAACTTCCACTGTTAACATTGGCTTAACAAGCTTTATATTTTCTGTTTCCTTTATGCAAAACACAAAGAGCTCATATTTCAAAATAAATCTCCTGCACTGTACTTTATTTAATAGCTGACACAGCTGAGATTTTAAGAAGCTGAATGCACATATAATGCATTTTAAGAAGTGACATTGCTATGGTTATGAGTTACACAACAATATGATGTCAGCCCTCTGATTGGTGCCATGGTATTTAGCAATGCCACTTGGACAGGAAAGTTCACACACAGAAGCCTGTCCAACAGTTCTAAGAATTTTATATCTTTTGAAGTATTCAATATATTTCTTTATGTGTTGAAGCACTGGCCTTCCAAAACCCTTGTTTTCATTTTCCAGCAATCTCAGTGAACTTGGGGTCATTGGATTGTTTGCTTTCTCACTGGCTACACTGAAATCAAGCAGCCATCAGCTAAATTAGTATAGCTTGAATGCGTCTAGAAAGAATTCAAAGCAGACCTTTACGACAGCGTTATGACTGTGCTTTTAACTTAGCATGAGTATATAATACAAATTTAAGAGGTAGAGGCAGTTCAAAGGAAAGGTGAATTTTTAGTACTGGCTCAAAATGAGAAATGATGGGACTTTTCAGATTTCAGCTGCGTGATTTGGTTTTCTGTGGTTGTAGCTGTTCCAGAAAGAAAACAATCTACTTTTGTTACAAATTAAGTTTTAGTTTTCCAAGCCATCTCTCCATCTTCTGAGACTATAGGGAAACACTAAAATGAATACTTTAGCAAGATATTATCAATCTGTACTGGCATTTTGGCAATCATAGCTTATCAATTCCTTTGTCTGGAGAAAAAAGAAGTCAAATTGAGGCCAGTTTACTTGACCAAAAAAAATAATATGTATCTGTTTAGGTTGTTCAGCACCACCAGTTTTCCAAGAGTTGTGTACAATATAGTGATGCAGAATGGAAAAAGGAGGAAGGAAACCAGGTGGCATACCAAGTGGCTTTTTATTTAGTAGATTACTGTTCATTGCAAACAAGGCTTGGCGTGTGAAAGACATTGAATTTTTATGGTGACTGTTGAGAAATGCACTGGTGGTCTCTGCTAAACATTCACATTGTAAAATCACTTGATTGGATCCTCATCCAGTTGGTAGTTTCAACTGACTACCTGTGTGGATGAGCCTATGTCACTACAGAAGAGAGGAAATTGCTGAAGGTTTAGAAGGAAACTCTGAGCTGGCAGGGTGCCCTTGCAGCCAGGAGGGCCAATGGTATCCTGGGGTACTTTGGGAAGAGTGTGGCCAGCAGGCTGAGGCAGCAGATCTTCCCCCTCTGCTTGGCCCTGGTGAGGCACATCTGGAGTGCTGGGTCTGATTCTGGGCTCCTCAGCACAAGAGAGACGAGGAGCTCCTGGAAAAGGGGCAGTGGAGGGTGACAAAGATGATGCAGGGTCTGGAGCATCTCACTTTGGGAACGGGGTCGTTTCATTCTAAAGAAGACTGAGAGGGGATCTCACTAATCTAATTATAGAATCCCTCAGAGGTTGGTTCCAAGAGGATGGTGACAGACTTTTTTCAGTGGTGGCCAGCAACAGGATGAGGAGCAAAGGCCAAAAACTGAAACACAAGAAGTCTCACCTCAATGTGAAGAAGAAGAATGTCTTTCCTTTGAGGGTGGCAGAGCACTGGAACAGTCTGTCCAGGGAGGTTGTGGAATCTCCCTCTTTGGAGATATTCCAAACCCATCTGGACTTGTTCCTGTGTCACCTGCTCTAGGTGACCTTGCCTTGGCTGGGGGCTTGGACTACATCGTTTCCAGAGGTCCTGTCCAACCCTAACAATTCTGTGAATTCTGAGAAGTGTTAACACAGCTACAGTACTTGATGAACTTTTAGTGAACAGATTTAGGGATTTTCTGTACCACCTTCCATGGGGTCCTTCATTAGCTGAAAAGAAAATTGGGTTATTTTATGTTTTCTCTTAATTGCTTTTAACCTGTTCATCTAAAATCAGATCTCTAGACCAAGCGATTTCAATAATTTAAAACTTTAAATATTTTTGCATTGACTTCTGTTTATCATCAGACACTTGGCAGCAAATCTTGCTCTTGGTCAGAGCTTTGCTGCTGTCGTTCACAGGAGGTACTCTGGAATTTCTGAAGTTCACAAGAATGAGGCAATTTCTGTCATTCCAATGAAAGTAGAAAGAAGCTAATGAGCCTTTGGAAAGGTGTTTCAATTTGAATAAAACTAGAAGAGGATTATGTTGCTTTTTTTTCCAGATCATTTGGCAAAAGTGCTTTGTTAGTTCAGGTAGGATAGAATATATGCTGAAGCTGCTTTTGAGGAAGGGGTACACTTGCAGCTTTGGTTTTATCATTCATTGTTCTCTGTATAAAGGGAAAGTACTACTTCACTCTATCTCTAGGTTAAATTCATTGACATTTGTATTCTATTTTGAACCTGCAAAGTTCTAGCAAAAATACAAAAGTTTTTTAGGAAATAAAAGTTTTTGCCATCTCCAATTTGATATGCAATCACTAGGGCAAAAATCCTTAGAAATATTTTGAGGAATAGATGATTTCTCAGGATATTGTAGTGTATAATGTATTTGTCTAAAGGCTGCAATCAAATACTTCTATGATGAGCACTTAAAAGGAGTTTATGAGGAAAACATTAATTCTTATTGTCTGCAGTGTTTGGATCTTGGAAGTCAATAAGGAATGAGACCATCTATTACATAATGAAGACATGATTCTTTTCCTTCTCCCAAGAAGTGTGTGTTCTGCATAACTGTGGATACAATTTTTTTGTTATATGCCTTAGTAATTTAGTGATGAGCTGTGTATAATAATGTAAAATTCATAGGCCTGTGACCAAAATTAAAACTAATATTCCCTGATTTAAAGGAATTCCTAGACACATCTTCAGTCATTGGTTCTTCCATTAAACTCTGTTTGCATTGCAGCATGCTTACAAGTGAGTTTAATTTACATATTAAATTAATTACATATTTTGTGTGTTGTGCTACACAAAGTAATACTTTTAATAACACTTATTCCTTATATTACAATGTACTTTGAATTATTGCAGTAAATTTAGGTGCAGTCAGTCTCATTGCAGTGGAGACAAGGTCTAAGCCACAAGTATCTGAAACTCCTAAATAAGACATCCTAAAGAATTTTGAGAGAATTTATATTAAATTTTCCTGGTTAGAAGGCAAAGAAAAGATATGCATTGTCTCCAACTTTCTGCAGTGATTATAATTTTTCTCATGTTTGGTTTTCATCCAGTATTGTTTGTGGTGCATGTTTAGGCTTTGGCATCTTGCAAATGAGGTTAGTAGAAAGGTAGCATTTACAATACTTATTAACCACTGTCTGTTCCAGAATGCCTCTTAGAATATTTATTCAAATTCAGCCATCATTATTTTTAGCTCGCTTGGGAAATTATTAGCTTTCATCTGATGCCTCACATATTTATGCTAGAAATAAGAAGATTTCATACTAAGCGTATTAGTGTGTTTAGCGTCAGAGAGGAAGCCAAGTCATTATGCCAATTCTCATTTTGAAGAGTTTTAATTGTGATAACTTTTTCACAAGTAGTCAATAAGGTCCATAAGCAAAATTTAGACAAGTAGCTAAGGTCCCTGACTTGTATTTCCAAAGATGCTGAGGCAACTAAAAACACAGGCATATGCCTGGAAGGATTAGAAAAACAAATCTAACAAAAAAACCTGCCTAGGTTCACCTAGCATTGATTTTAGTAGAAATTAGATACATGACTGCTTTTGGAAAATCTCTTGAGTGTCCATCTGCCTCTTCAATGCCTACAAACCTGACTCATGTCAGGTTCAGACCTTCAAAGGTCTCACTGGCTATTCATGAGACTCATGCTGCTTTTTGAAAATAGAGTAACACTTTATTACTCAAAAGTTAGTTTTCAGTCTTTTACACATAGCCATCTACCTGCCACAAAATCAAGACTAATTCAGGCACTTTAGCAAACAATTATGTATGAACTTGGACAAATTAGAGAGATGGGCAATCACCAACTATGTGAAGTTTAACAAAGGTAAGTGCTGGAGTGTGTACCTGGGATGGGGCAACCCTGGTTATGTGAGAGAGGCTGGAGAGCAGAAAGGGAGCTGGGGGTCCTGGTCTATGGCAAGTTCAACATGAGCCAGCAGTGCCCTGGCAGCCAGGAGAGCCAACCCTGTCCTGGGGACATCAGGCACAGCATGGCCAGCCAGGCAAGGGAGGGCATTGTCCCACTCTGCTCCGGGCTGGGGTGGCCTCACCTCGGGGCAGGTCTGGGTGCCACAATGTAAAACAGACATTAAGCTCTTAGAGATGTTCAGAGGAGACCATGGGGATGGTGAAGGGCCCTGGGGAAGCTGTATGAGGAGCAGCTGAGGGCACTTGGTCTGGTCAGCCTGGAGAAGCCTGACAGGAGGCCTCATTTCAGCCTACAATGTCCATGTGAGTGGCAGGCACTGATCCCTTCTCTGTGGTGACCAGTGACAGGACTTGAGGAAACAACATCAAGATGAGTAAAGGGAGATTTAGGTTGGATATTAGGGAAAGATTCTTCATCCAGTGGGTGATTGGGCACTGGAATAGGCTCCCCAGAGAAGTGGTCACAGCACCATGTCTCACAGAGTTCAAGTATTTGAACAGTGCTCTCAGACACATGGTGAGACTCTTGGAGTGTCCTCTACAGGGTCAGGAGTTGGATTCCATGATCCTGATGGGGTTGTTCCAACTCAGCACATTCTATAATTCTATGAAGAACTAAATGGTAGATCTTTAAGATTACACTACAAACCTTTCAGGTTGGTCTGAATAATGTTAAAAATGTGGAGTTTTTTGATGTGTGTGTACCCTTTTCAAATCAGGAACAAATGGTATCTATTGATTGCTCAAAAGAGCCTTTAATTGCTGTCTTTATACACAGAAAGAAAAATATTAGAACTTCAGCGGGTAGTTCTTAGGAAAAACAGGTGACTAGTAGGAAAGCAATGGGAATCCAGTCAAGGGAAAATATTTGTGGTGTAATGACACTTATGGCCAAAAGACCTAGGAAAATCAATGATCAATGTTTTCTTTAGTGAGCATAGCACAGAGCCCATGAAATAGAATTCCTCAGACTAATTCCTACTATCGTCAATGAACTGAACTAAAGCCATTTGAAGTTAACAGATAACCATGAGTGAGTATCCATGGAGTCATAATTTTGGATTATGAAGAAACTCCTGGACAGGGCCAGCCTCGCTTATTAACATTACTATTTTCTTCTTCTCTGGCATTGACTTTGTCCCTTCTTTATTATACTACATATCAGATTTTCCTTGACATTTTCTCTTTGCCATGTGAAAAAGTAGAAATACATCTTAAAAACATTAGATCCTAAAATAAAAAATAAACAACATATTTCCACCTGTTTCATAATATAGTAATTTTGCATTCAGAATCTGTTGCAGGTTATTTGATTCTTGGTGGGGGCAGGGAAAGCCTTATTTATTAAAACAGTGTTGTCCTTTTTCACAGATCTGAATTTCATCTGTTTCATATCAGAGCATAAACTTCTATTTGAAAAGAACAGCAGACAGTAAGAATATCGCCACTTATGAATTCTGTTCATTTTATTAGTCTTCATCTTAGTGATAACAGGAAATAGTTGTACTTTATTGCATCAAGTCCTATTGCTTTCAAAAACTAAAATGAAATGACTATGAAAGAAAAATTAGGGGAGTTGACTGAATGCCACTGTAGCAGCAATTGTAGAATTTAATTCTATTTTTTTGCAAAAAGAAAGACAAGGGTGAAATTCTGCAAAATGTCTTCCTTTTTTTTTTTTTTAATTCAACAGATATTCTTGACCATTCCACATTTTAAAATGTTTGTATCTCAGAACAGCTATATTAAATCTAGTGTTTGTAATTCCTGAAATAGTGGTGGAACTCCTTAAGCGTATGAAATAATTTTTGTGTCTCGTATGAGAACACCCTTTATGTCTTTTAAATGCAGAAGAAAATGTGAAGTGACAGCATCATTTCTAACCCATTTTCCTCAAGCCAAACCAGCTGGGAATAGTACAATGCACAATACTGAGAGCTCCTTGAAACAAGCTAAGTCGTATACATATTTATTCATAGCAAGTATAAATAATTCTTTCTTGATTTTAGTGCTTGTTTTTTACTCTGCTTCAAAACAATACGTGTACTGTCAAAGGATTATCAATGTCCAAACAACCTAAAGTTCCTGTCCCCATAGATGGTTTGAAAATTTTAACTACTGTGGTTACTGTTCCTGGCAAAAGGATCACTTTAGAGAAGATCATGAAATGCCAATGTCGTTGAAGTAGTCCTGTGCTTTTCTGTATTGCCTTGGATGAGGAGGGGTACTGGAGTGAGGAAGTTAGAGATGCTTTGTTTTGTTTCAACTCACTGAATGGTTTACAGCCTCAGTGGGATTCTTTCTTAGTTCCGTCATATTATTGCTTTTAGAAGTGAGCTCATTAGGTCAGCAGTAGCTATATTTAAATCTTCCAACTGATAGAATAATCTGGGTTGGAAGAGACCTTTAAAGATCACATAATCCAACCCCCTGCAATTAGCAAGAACATCTTCAACTAGATCAGGTTTCTCAGAGCCCCATCCAACCTGACTTTGAATGCTTCATTGCCTGAGTAACTCACTTGAGCATCATTCTGTGTCTTTCTCCATGACAATACCATGATAGAAGGCACAGGCCTCTAACAGAGAAAATCCTTCCTTAATGACATCTGATATTTAGCTGTCTCTGTAGGTTATAAATATTATTGTTGTCTCAATTTCTTTAAAAACTGCTGGAAAATGAAGACTCATAGGAATAGAAATGATCTGGTGTGAACAGCAGTGTAAAAACCTGCTTCATTACTAATGCATGGAAAGTGCACCTTGTTTTACAGAAATAAAACACGAAGGAGTTTTACTTGCTATGACATGTAAGAGTATATTCTATCTATTCTATCAAGAAAGAAAAGTTAAGCTTTTCCCTTGCACTTTTACTGTGTCCAACTGGAGTGCTTTCTCCAACAAGATTCACACTTAGTCAGACTAAAGCCTGGGAGTTTTTAAGAGCTAGAGGAGCAGCTCTAACTGGTGTTACCTGCATAAGGCGCTTTCTGGGTCTTTGCTTAACTGCACTATACCATAGCAGCTAAAATAAGCTTGGATTTGCTTTGATCTAAAATGGGATTTGTATGAGTGCATCCTTACCTCTAAATGGAAGTTCATTGTGCGGTTTTAAACAGATTCATTCCACCAAAATTTAGGCTCCCAATGGAGGGTCCTTACTCAACTGACTTAACGAGCATAAGAATACAATTGCTACTGCTTCCTTGCTTAATTTAGTGGCGAAAGAAAAGTGTGTCCTAGGGAAAATTCATAACTTAATGCGAGCCCTGAAAGATTTTTAGTCCTCTCACTGACTGCAGGATGATCTTGAGTAGATTCTTAACTCAGAATCTTCATTTAAATGCCCAAAAGTAGATGGATTGAATCTGAACCAGAATCTCCTTATTTCAGGTCACACTCTGTTCAGTGTTAATTATTCAGCAAGTTCATTCAATATGTGGACATTTTAAAATTATGTATGTCTAGGAAGGTCTGAATTTAAAAGTCTATTGTCTGAAAAGACATGAAAGGAACAGTATAGTCAATAACATAAAATACAGATGAGATCTTTTTACATACATCTGTTTTTCTCTAGATAAATCATGAAGGTATAATAACATCACCTATGCTTCCTACACCTCTATCCTCTCTTGAAAATATGAAAAAACCAAAAAACCACCACCAAAAAACAACATAAGGAACGCTTTTACATTACTGAATTCTAAAATATAAGTAGGATTGTAATGCAAATTGTTTCAACTAGTGCCTCTGTTTTTCATTCAGTGCCCATTGATTTAGAGAGAAATGCCAGAAACAATTAAAAAAATGAGAAGAGTTCTAAAAGCAAATATATATGGTGTTTTTGCATTTAATCTTAGCTATATATTTCAGAAATAAACATGGCATTTATTCAGGACATGTATTTGCCAATAATACATTTGATTAAACTAGGAAAATTAGACATACTATCAGTAGCTTGCTCCCAAATTACACAAGAAGAAATTAGATACATTTTCAGTAGCTTGCTCTCAAATTTCTACAGTCTATGAGTCACCAGATTCTTCCTGCCAAACTAAATATGTCTGTAAAAGGCTGGAAACTTTAATGGAAAGAAACATAAAACTTCAAATACGTAGGAAAAACTAAGTTTTTTTCATGGAAGACCTGTTGACTAGTAATTCAGGAATTCAGGGGATGTAGAAACAAATTATTGCAACAATATTATTATTTATCCACAGAAGTTTCAAGGTAAGAAGCGTATTCAATTTTTTTGCTATGTTAACCTAAAATAAATATCCTTATTATCTTTCATGCAATCTGAAGTAGTCAACGAAGACTTACAAAAAGAAGCTGTAAAGCTTTCATTATAAGAGTAGAAGCTCATATCCAGTCGTTTTCATGGGGCTGAGTTAAAAGAAACCTTCAGTATAGTTAATGGACGTCTGAAAAAAAATCCTTCTTTTAAATTAGATGTATTATATGTGGTCTGGAAGCGCCTTCAAACATAATTAGGAATGCACTCATCTTTTTAGATCCACAAGCAGAATGACATCTTCCCTACAATATTCTCCATGACACTTAGATGTTTTATACCCATGCATAAATCATACATTTAAAATTTTCTTTAAGATACAGAGTTTGTGTGTGTAATTTAAGATTTTATCTATTGCCTTAGAAGGATATGGGTTTTAAAGAACCTTCTTTTGAAGTCAAACTAATTTTCAGTAGGATTTGTTTTCTTAGAACCTGCTGTTTATAAGATTTGGGGGTATTAAGTGTTTACTTTTTTGGAGATAGAAATGGTGTTCCTAGAATATTTATTTTCAGAAAGAAAACAGTTCACTGAGCTGGATTGAATCAGAATGGTCTGAGCCAACCCCTTCCTTTTTCTGCATACTCAGCCTTTTGTAAATTTCTGCTCAATACACAAAGACACAAACAATGTAAACAAATAGTTCTGTGTAAAAAATATCATATAATTTCAGGTTTGAGTGAGTCGTAATTTCCCAGAGGAAGGGCTTTAACAGGACACTTTTTCCCTACTTCCACACTTTCATGGGCGCATAAGGAAGCAGAAGGGCATGCTGTCTGGAAGCATCCTCTTGCTCTAGAAGAGATATATTACGTAAATGGGAAGACTGGGATCACAGCTGAATTTCAGAATAAGATGGGAAATATTTAAATATGCTGTAGACTCAAGGAAAAAAAAGGCAAGAGACGCATAAGCTCTAGAAAGTTTCTTTGATAAAAGGAAGCTATTCCAGTTTTCACTATTAAAGGATTTAACTTGAGATAAGCAAATGCTCTGCCTAGTAAGAGTAAGGACATCGAAAACATGAAATTTCTCTGCCTATGGGATTCAATCAGAAAACACAACAAGTATCTCAGAGCAAGACTAGGGCTGGATTTTTGTAGGAATTTAAGTAACTTTCCACAAGCTGGACTCACCCACTGGTCATTATATGGTATGCCCCTCCAAAGACTATGGATGTGTTAGAATTTTTGTTCTCAGAACCTCATTTAGTGATGCAAACATGAAATATGGCTGTCATTACTTAAAAGTTAGACCCAGCATTTGGGCTTTATCTTTCACAATGGTTTTGCACTAAAAGCACCACATAGAAAGTAGGCAATAATGGCTTTTCCTTCCTCTTGACATTGAAGTTCCTGTGGTTATTACCAGAGATAAATTTAGCATAAATTCATCACTAAGTATACATTTGTGGTATTTGTCTTGATTTCTAGACTAGAGAAATTACTTAACTGTTGGTTATCTCTTGCATTTGTTGTCATATTTTTGAACAATTAAGCTTGGATATGGTTTAATAAGCAAGCCCAGATCCATCCTTTGTTTGCAAAGCTCTGAGGTGGCTTCAAGTCTCCATTTGATTTTCAGTGATGTGAGAGGGTTTAAAAGGTTTCTAAGAGCTGAAGTGCTGAATAAGCCCTAGAGAAATGGCTCTGTGAATTTCTGCCTTTGGAATGAGCACTGTGCATGAAATGCCCTCCATGCCCAGGTAGTAAATGCAAAAGGCTTTCATTAACGGGGTGTGTGGCTCTGCTGAATGCCATGATTTGCTTTGTGACTCCTGCTGCTGCTGATCAAGAATCACAAATGCTTTATTGATACCAGAACAAACAAGGAGGTCCATACGCAAAAGTTTTGGCTGATTGCACAGAGCATGTGCCAGAGCTGAAGTCAGGGAAGGGTTTTTCTCAGTATTTAAGATTCAGTGGAAAAGTAAGAGGGGCAGCTATGCCAAGAATTAATGTTGATCTTGCCAAGCACTTCTTTGAGTGACATTATCCAACATGAGACTAAACAGTGTATTAAATACACATCTAGCAGTTAGGGAATCAAATGTCAAGTAACAGCTTTCTGTTATTTGAGACCAAATTTGAAGCTTGGTCTAGTGCATAAAAAAAGCTAAACATCATAAAAAGCATTAACATCTCTAATATCTACCAGCTAAAAAGGACATATATAAATTGAACTTCTGGAGAAAATGTACTTATTTGGTTTTGATAGTAAACCCTTTTTACAGAGTTGTTTCTTGTTGAAATTTTGATCAATGATTTGTTTCCAGTCACTTCATTAAAATTATCAGCACTACTGCAATCCCTCTTAAGGAAAAGGTTTAAAAATTATAAAATCCTTGGTGATCTGAGGAACTAGCTGTAGAGGAGACCTTTTTGCAAGGACAATATTCAGTGTCTATCAGAGGCTAACTCTTCCTAGACTTACTCTGCAATCCATGGAGAAAGAAGACAGAACCTCTCTCTCTGTTATTAAGGGCGTAACTTAAGGAGATTAACCTCACTAAACTGAGGTTAACCTTTATGAACAACTCCTTACCCTTTCTTAATGTGGTAAAAAATGAGAAAATTCTTTCAAAGACTGGCTTATTTTCAGAGATCTTCCTCACCACGTACTACCAGGGGCAACAAAGCACACACCAAACTTGTGTCAGCTGTTTGACTATACAGTGATATCATTGCAGAAGCCAGAACTGTTTTCTTTCTTTTACAGATACATCAGCAGCTGTGCCTATAGTTCTGGTTCCCTGAGCACTGACCCTGAAGACCTGGCTGAAGCACACCTGAGCTCCTTTTCAGCATAAGAGGTAAGGAACCTAGGGATAGATAGAGGAATACATTCAAATCTTCCATAGATACAATATTTGGACATGAATGGGGCATGTAGCCAGACCAAGGAACTTAAAAACACTCTCAGATCTTGCTGTGTGAGCACAGCCAAGATGACCAGCATATGTTTGCAAAGATTTGTAAGACTGTCAGTGACACCAGAGTCTGTGTGTGTCCGTGGCAGCTTTTCAGCATGCCTCTGCTGGGCTTCTAACATTAACATTCCTTTCAATCAGGGATGCAGAGAGGAGCTAATGACTCATAGCTCCTACAGGTATGGAGTACTTAAAGAACTGAGTGCCATGCCATTCTTGTAATTATGCTGATAGGTTTGACAGGCCTAGAAACTTTAATAACATCTTAAAAGCAGACTTCCTGAAGTAAACAAGAAGCTCTTAACTAGAGGGAAATGGGAGAAGCAAAACGTAATTGCCTATTGCTCTGCTACTTGTTTCCTCTTTTCTAAGGCAGCAATTCCTCCACATATACCTTAGTTCTACAAAGCAATGGGATCTCATGACAGCTCTCATCACCCAAAATTATGTTCATGGACTTATCCTGATTTTCTGATGATTATAAACTAATAGTCTTACATTGTGCGCAGCTGGGGATTTTCCCAAGGACAGCACACAATTTTGATTGTCTTAGTGGACAAAAAAAAAAAAGTAGTAAAAATCTGCAGTGATTCTCCTCAAAGCAGTTGACATAGGGAACATTAGGCTGGATGCCAGAGAAAGCCCATCTTTTATGGGATTCACTGCTTTACACATGGGAGCATGTGCTAGGTCATTCTCCGTTCTCTAAAGAAGATCAGAGGAACTCCAGTGTCTCAGGTATCCAAATTCAGCTCTTTTCTTTTTTATGCAAGTGATGGTTCAGGAGATTCACCACAAGACTAAAGCAGTGTTTTTAGCAGAAAAAAAGGGTGGAGTTTTAATTAATGGTTTCAAATAAGTATTGCCATCTAACTTGGGCTTTAGAAATTGGAAGACTGAAAATGTCTAAGGAATTAAGAAATCTGTTTCTTTATTGGCACTTGTGTATTGTTAGCAAGACTGCTACATATTTTTTTGTAAAAGGAAAAGGTATATTTTCGAAGGAGAAGAAACTAGATAAAAAAGAATAAATTATTTTCTCCTTAGAACAAACTACTAGATCTCATGGTAGTAATAGCCCTGAGAAAACAGCATGAGCAAGAATGAATGATTCTTCAGCAAATTCAACATTTATGAAGAATTTTTTTTGAGTAATCTACAAAGTAAATTCCTGTGATAAGACTAGACTATTCCAAGAAAAATTTCCCCCCTCTTAGGCTTTCAGTTTTGTAAGTTTCCTGTAATTTCTCCTTTAAATTTTTCCAACATTCTCTCCTCTTAGTGTTGTTTTGTGATGAGTGTACCATGGTGGACCTTTCTGCACATTAAAATTTAGGTGAATGTCAAAGCCATCCCACTTGGCTTCATGATTGTTGAATCCAGAGGTTTTGAGATTGGGGAAACATTGAGAAAAGCTGTGTTTAAGCGAAGCCACTTTTGTAGCTGTGTCCAGGTTCTCTGTCGCCTTCTCCTAGTACACATGAACCTGAGGGGCAGAAGTTCTCCTAGAGAGATGTCCCTAGATAAAAGGTGGCAACAAACTGCTTTTCTCTGGCAAATCATAGGAGACAAAAAGCTGTCTGAGGAGTAGCCAGTGCTGGTTGGAGCTAAATGTGACCAAGGAAAAAAAAAAGATGCTCAATTTGGAGATTTGTGCTGTGTTTTCCCCTAAAAAACTTTGAAAAATGCTCCTTGTCCTTCTATCTCAAGACAAAAGAGAGTGGTAGAAATCACATTTAACTTTCTCTTGAAATCAGTGCTTCTCCTTGTGTGTGGTAAGCAGCTGGGGCATCTCCTCAGAAGCTGTAAGGAGTTTCCTTTTATAGCTAGAAAGTTGGGCAGAGTAGACTATATAAAGGAAATTTTTGTCTTCCAGTCTTAGCCATAGATACATCCTTGTGGCTGGAAAGTACAGAGTTTCAACAGAAAGTAATACAATTATTTCTATCTTCACTTCCACCCACAGCTCCCAAGGAATAGTAAGAAGTTTTGACCTTGACTCTGAACCAGGAATTCCACCTCAGCCAAAAGGTATTCTTTGTATTTGGAGTCTCTAGTGAAATACAGAATGATGGAAGAAAAAAAATAAATTCCTCACAGCTATTTCCTGTGCAAGTTAAAGGCAAATACTACCATTGATTATCCCTTATTTAAAGGAACCAGAGTATGAGAAAAGAAGGCTTAAAATACTTCTTTTATTGACATACTCTTTACAATAAAATAAAAATTTCATTGGGTTTTTACCTCTGCAAATGATGTGGCATTCTTAAAAAGTCCCAAAAAATCAAGCAACATTTTAAACTTCTAATAGTATGCTGCATTCTGTAGTACATTTGATATGAGGATCTCAATTTGTTTTAGCAATGTTACTGGGCTTACTTTTCTCTAGTTCTGTATTTTAGACTGAACTCTAACAAATAAGAGGGAGAGGGTTAAAACAGATTAAGTTTCTTCCTCATAAATAAGAAGTAGCCAGGTAGAGCACACACATTACTTGGCATCCAAGGGCCCACATACATGTCAGCTTCAAAACATTCCTGCTGAATGATGCAACTGCAAGCTATTGATTGCAACTGTGCAGGACTCCTAAACTGGGGTGGTCATTCATAAGTAAAACCTCCCACAGTTTTCCATAGAAAAAGGTTGATGTTTATGGTGTCGTTACATTATTTTTAGTGAAAACTCAGAATGTCAGAAAACAACAAAGATAGAGAGTCTAAACTGACATCAGATAAAGGTCAAGATTGCAAATGTAATGATCTCCTTTGAAACATTGGAATCACAGTATTTTAAATTAAGGATGACCTAGCTTAGGGTAGAGGGTTGAAACAGATTGTGAAACCTTAGAATAACCGAGATTGAAAGCAAAGAGAGTTATTGCTAATGATTAGCATTTCACGTGACCTCTTACCTTGAGGATCACAAAGTACACCTAACAGTAGGTCTGATTGCTGGGCAGTAACAGCTGCTCTTGTGGAAAGAAAGCATGAGAGGTCTCTGAACCAGCAGCAAAGATTTTGCTGGTAGAGAAACACCTGAGATACATACACAGTAAATGAACAATTGCTCCGCTGTTCTATAGGTATTGTCTCATTGTTTTCTGGTGTAGAAACAGGAGGGGGAGATGACAGTCTTTACATGCACTCCAGCAGTAAAATATTTGTAGGACACTGAAATAATCCTTAACTGCTGCTAAGAAATGCGACAGATTTTGGTGTATAAATGAACACCTGATGAGTTCGTAGGAAAATGTAAATTCCTGTATAAGAGAGTCCAGTACTTTTAATGCTGTGTTTAGCACCAGAATACTAAGCTAAACAGCACCCTGGAGTAGGTGCTTATTCACAGGAGTTGAGGTGTTAAATACAGAAAAGAAGGGTTCTTTTGTGAATAGTGGATTACTTTGCATACATAAAACTAAGGTTCCAAAAGTGAACTTTAATGAAATGCGCCAAGAAGATAGTGAAAGTCTCTGCAATTTATAATTTGAAGAAATTAGAATTTTCTGTAATTCAGAAGTACAAGAGTCTGAATTTGTTTTTATTGCAAGTAAGGAGAAGACATTGAAAGCAGTGACTCCATGAACAGAAATAAATAGGAATAGGGTGGGTATGATCAGACAAACAGAAATGGTAGCATAGCAGACAAGAAGTTTCAGCCATGAAGGAATATCAAGGATATCAGAGAAATACAGATTGTTATTAAAAGTAAATGCTAGCTTCAGAGGCTATAGGAGCACAAATTCTACCATATTTTGAAAAAATGAATGTATTCAGAATGAATAGATTCTTAACTAAAAGTTTCATTAACTTTGTTTAAGTGGCAAATAGCTGAAAATCAGAATTAGATTTCTCTTACATAAAAGTTGAGTATTTCTTGATCCTCACTATTGCAGAGTTAATTTTATCTGTTGCCTGTACTGGTGTTAGTCTTTATTATCTCACCATGCATGAATTTTCCCCACCTGTATTTAAATGATGAAGCATGTGGATACTTGGACGCAGTAACTTTCTGCTTGCTTCTTTCCAGCTCTTCATTTTTTTTAAACCAGATGTTGAAGCTTTGTGTGTTTTTAATATGAAAAAGTATGTACTTAAAGTGTTTACTAGTAGTCTGACATAACAGGCATGTAGTTCTGCCTCATGAGTGTCTTGGGTTTGGTATTTGCTCTCATTCATTTGATTTCAGTGACAGGTCTGTGGAAAGCAGGAACACAGCAGGTGAAATAGCGACAGCTGGAAAGTGGTGAAAAACAATAACAAGTCTGAAAATAAAAATTTATCAGAAAGTTAGAGAGGTTTAACACAGGCACAATATTATTCCTCACGGAGGCTTTACGGTAACTGAAGGCTTGAGCATCTTCCAGGTATAGTATACCAGTCCTAGTTGGCAGCCTGGATGATCATGGCTAAGCTCATTTACAGCAGTTGCAGACTCCAATGGATTACATGAAAGTGTTTAGCAGTTAAATGAAAGAAAGGGTGGACTTACTGAAGTAAAAGCCTCTGTCTCCACACACGAACTGAAGAGCATCAACCAGCTCAGCACCACAGAGTGTTTCTGGGCCAGCAGCAACAGAACTGGTTAAGGTAAGCAAACACAGGCCAAGGTAAAAGAAATGGATGTAGGACACAGTGTGCATCTTCACCTGCCAAGGAAGCAGAAGCAGTGTCAGAATTTCCCCAAAGAGTCTTACAAAAAATTACTCCTGCACCCTTGTGAATGAGAATGAATATGTACTGTGATTTCTTGGACAATAAGCATGGTATCAGGAAATGTCTCCCCATGATTTTTGCAACTGCCTACATGTTCTAGTCCATGTATTTTGGAAACTGATTATTTATTCTGATGAATACTCACAATCACATCTAGTTAGGGAACCCTGTAGTATCTGTGACTTATATTTGCTTTTGGAAAGCAAAATATGGAAGAGTGGAATAGACAGACAAAGGGAAGCCTGGAATAATATAAATAAAGAAAACAACCTTGAATTGGTTTGTCTCAGACCAGATAAGCTAAGGGGAACTGTGACAGGCGGCTGCCAATGTACTGTGGGAAATGGGGGTGGCATAGGATGGAGAAGGGCTGTTTAAACTAAAATCAACATTGTCAGAAGAATAAATGGCTCTAAACTTGCTGTAAGAAAATTTGGCCCAATGGAAAAATAGTTCATTATTAGCACACCACAGTTCTCCAGCCACCTTAGAAAGGAAAACACCTGGACAAATCAATAATGCTGCAAGGTTCAACTTGCCAAAGTTACAGAAGTTGATGTGGGATCTTCTGTAGCAGAAAACCACATTCAATGACTCTTACAGTTCCCTGTTAGTAGCAGGCAAACATTTGAGAAATTAACTGGAGCGTGAGTTTTAATCCATTAAAGATTTCTGTTTTTACTTGTAAGCAGTTATATTTCATTGACCTTCATGATACCCCCATAAGCAGCTGTGGCCATGAGGTTTATACAGAGGTGATAATTCTTTTCTCATTTCCATTCGGTCACAAACTATCTTTTTCCTGTACTTATGACTGAAGAAAGGCCAGTTCTCAATGGGTGTAAAATTGCACCAATCCATTTAGTCACTTATTTTTGTATCCCTTTATGTCCACCCAATTTCTTACCCAACGTGCAAAGAAGATAGCTTTTTCTTTTAATACTAAGAAAAGCTATTTATGTATAGTAGCAGGACACTGAGTAATGTGCTTAATGCATATTCTGGACTTGTTTAGATCACTTGCCAAAAATGATAGTTTTGAAAGGTGTAAATCTGCATTTAATTTCATTCTCTTTTAAGGTTAACATTAGCATTGCAGTCAGGTAAGAAGTTACAAATCTGTCTTCCACATACAGTTAAACTTGGCTTAAAACTGCTTTGTGTTAGCAGTCTAGTGCAAAGTAATTGAAAGTAAAATGATTCATCTTCCCTAAAGTTTCTTTCAGGGGTTCAGGGACCATTTAATCTTTAATATTTCTTCACTGAACTTTTGAAAAAAAGATGAAGTTATCTATTTTCTGATCAATTGGGATCTGATCCAGTGGGATATTGAGCCTTTTTTAGTCAATAGTTTTTAAGAATTCTTATTTTCTTGGCAAGAGATCTTAGTGCTTTGCTGGATGAGTCTCTTATTTCCACTGTGAAAATAATGAACAATTTTAAATCCCATGATAAATCATAAAAAAAGAGAATAATTATTTTCCCATTCACAAGTGTCTTTAGCCAACTTTGCCATGCAAACCCCAACAAGCTCAAATGCATGGTCATGACTTCAATGGCAGATGGAGAAAGATCAGATGGTAAATGAATGATGATAACATGAGGCACTATTTCCTATAATGATTCCATATCTTAACAACAATTTCTTTTTTCCTTTGCCATATTGTTGAATTTATAAGATAAATGTGATGCACCTGCAGTTTAAGATGGTTCCCAGTTCTGAGGAGGTAAAGCAGAAAGCTGTTTAGCACACTGCCTCAGAAAGCTGAAAGACATTACAAATACAAGAACATTATGTATTTAACAATTTGTTCTCGTATAATATTCGGTCCAGAAATAAACATAAATTTTAGACATTTAAAATTTTTTTATTTTTAAAGACTTCTCAGCTGGCTTGCATTTTCAGATAAATATCAGCACTGAACTACGACAAAACAGATTATCTACTGTTTTTCCTTCAGTGGAAGCCAAAAAAAGGCTGCACAGTATAAACCACAGAGAATTTCTAACTTTATCTCCAAATTTAACAACAGTCAAGAACTTTCAAACAAGTAAAAACTTTGCAGAAAAGAAAACAGGCTCACATGTTTCTAGGGTTCAATCAATTGTTTGATAAATTAAGGACTGTTTCATTAAAGCAAATTCCAAAACACAGTTTAAAACTTTAACTTTACTTCATCATTTTAATTAAACACAACATTAATTGATTCAATATGCCTGTGATAAAATCCAAGTACCCCTTTATATCTGAGGGGAATATTCTTAAGAAAATACAAAGTTGTAATCCAATATTGCTGCAGGTTCTCTACAATCAAGCAGGGTACTTACATTATCCCCAATCTGACTAGAACGTTGAGAGCTTAAAAGAAAACGCATTGGCGTGTGGGTGGGGTTTATCGAAGCATCTAATTACGTTAGGAAATTGAATACAGGTTCAAGATGAGCCTGGTTAAGCACTTTTTTTACTTGCATAGAATGACTGACCATATTTTCACAGCTGGAATTTCCTCTTTTTTCAGTAAAATAGCCAGCTTTTGCTACATTCCTCTTTTAGTAGTCCAGAAGAGCAGCACTACAAAGGAATGTCATATATGAACACTCTACATCTCAGTCACTCCTTTATTCTACTATGTAAGTCCCCTTCATTTAACAAATTATCACTTGACACAAGTTGTGCATAAGAATTCTTCACATGCTTGGTCATTTCAGAAACATGTAAGAACATCTGCAAGAATTATAAGTATCGTGCAGGAGACAACATTATTTTGGAGACTATAGGCTACAGCAAGAAGTCAAGAGTTATATGTTCAAAATTACATTTTATTCCAGAGGGGTTGGGCCTGATTATCAAACCACAGTAGAAATGTACAATTGTTATGAAATATCAGTATTCAGTAGTAATTGTTATATAAATAAAGCATATATACTCTAGAGTGGATCAAGGCTTAAATACTGTTAACTTTGAGCAAAGAATCTGGGCTACATGCTAACCTAAATCAATATGTTCCATTGATTCCAAGGAAGCTTGGCAGGATGCACAGCTGAGGAACTAGCACATTACTTTTATGTCTCTTAGTGCCTTGCTCAATACTTAAAAAAAACCCCAACCCTTCTTCTTTCAAGTATATTGGAAAGGATGCCCATTTATACATTAAGGGAATGATTTCATCCCTTGCAATTACAGATCTGTAATTAGGTCATTAAGGAATGAGATAAGTGTGTTTTAAGTGTAAGAGCAACTTAAAAAAAATTATTAGGCCCTAAGCAATTAAAATAAGATAATTCTTTCAACTCCATAAATATCCTTGCAAAATACTAAGGGGAAAAAAGTTCTTGAAGGATATAAATTTGCAGATAATGGAAAGTTGGACTAGAGCCAATTGACAGAAACAGAGGTCAATGCACCTACTGAAGTCAAATTTACCTTAAGACAGTTTATATTATTGTGCAGAAATTATAGGGTCATAACATCAAACTTCACATGCAAACTTTCCTGAGAAAGCCCTCCCTAGAAGGGAAAACTTGGAGATGAACATGTAAAGGAATTTCCATTTTCTTTATGTACAATTGCTTAAGCTGTACAAATATGCAAGGTCAGCAAGAGTCGCAGCTGGTTTCTAATGTAGAAAACAAACTGAACTTCTCATTTACTTTTAATTTATGAAAGCAAAAACCAAGTAAATGCCACGATGCTGCCAGAAAATTGCTGCAGTGACAACATCCCTTAAAAGTTTCCTTGTGAAAGCATGAACATTTTCTCTATAATTGTGTATAATAAAACTGCAGAAACTTAACATGTGAATAGTACCTTTTTTCCTATAAAACCCTGCACCTGCAGAAAATAGCTAAAAGTTCTTGTTTTCAGAAGCATTCATTAACAATATAGACAATGATGTAAGTGGACCTTTTAATAATGACATAACTGAAATATTACAAAGTTCTCTGAATAGAAGTGAAATTTAAGACATGTATTTGCAATAGTTTACCCTTACAGTTATCTATGTAATTGCAACTATTACATACAGCCATTTTCCAGATCACATAAAATTGCATGTTCAGCAATTTATAAATAATTCTCAGTTCTAAAATAATGTTATTGAAAAGTGCACAATACTCCTCAAGCCAGCAGCAGACAATACACAGCAAAATAAAACTAAAAAATTATTTGAAATAGTAATAAAGATTTACCTTCAAGAAATCACACAAGCAGCACTTAACTAATTGTGTTGAAAGACTGTTGATTTTTTCCATTGCTTCTTGAAAGTGCAAAGTCTGGAAATGAATTTGTTAGCAGTAATGATGAGAAAAAAGAAATCCAGAGAGATGTGAGATGTTGAGAGCAATGTCACATTTCAATATTGAGGACTTTATTCCATTGCGCAGGCTCTATCTGCTCTGATTTTAGCAGTGACAGTGAGATTTAGCAAACAGAAGAGGGATTTAGAGAAAATCCTCACATTTATCTACATTACACAGACACTGTAGACAGGAAACAGCTGGGGGAGCATTTGCCTCTCTCTCTCTCCCTCTTCTGGCAAAGTTACCGAGTAAGGACTTTTTTGGGCATGGTGACAAATAACATCATACCTTTGCATTTTAAAACTAGAGCACAGAAGCATATTTTTTTCCCTTTAAAAGAATGTGAATTAGTGACTGAGGGGTTAGCAGACAAAAAGAGCTTGTGCTGCCATGAAAAATAAGAAAATGTATTCTGGTTAACTTTCAGGTAGCTGTGTGTGCGTTTGTATTTATGTGTGTCTGCATTTCAAATATGTGAAAACTTAAATATGTATGGGCAATGTTTGTATACATGCATACCTTTGTGCATATATATATACAGACACATTTTATTCATGCATAGCAGCATAGGTATTTTATTTATATGGTAACAAAAGGCAGGCAGTTATCTACTTTTCCCTTAATGTGTCCTTATGTTATTAAACTTGGCACGCCTATATGCTGACTACCAATTAAAACCTCCAACTCTCACTGTGATTAACCCTAAAACAGCAGTTTGTAATTTGCTAAAAATAACAGAATTGTTGAGAACTACTTGTAAATAGGGCAAAATAGCTTTGTGATGTTTCAACAACCACTCAGGAGAAATAATGTAATTTCCTAGAATTTACTGTACTATGAATATAGTAACACAAGTAGCCCAGTTTGGGGGGCTTCCATGACATTTATCTTATATCTGCTGTTGCAATTATAAAGTGATAACCCCTTCCCCCCCTTTTTAGCAATAATCTTCGAATTTCTCTTGCTAACAATTTAAATGACACTGGGAAAGAGAGAATTCAACTTTATTAGTTCTGCAATACCTAACTTCTGCCTTTTTATTTTTCCTCAATTATGAGTATATTATAAATAACACCAGCTGGCCAGCAACATGCTCTCACGGGTTATGATGTCATTCAAATCCCTCAACTGTGTTAGTGGCTTGCAATGTGCTCCAAGCCAGCTGTTTTTCTATTTATAATGTATGCTTGCATTTCAATACTTAGCTATTGAGAATAAAGTTGTGATGTTGTTTTATAGACACAGTTTATACTTGTTACCCTTTGAGTTTGGAAGATGGCATTTAAGAGTAGAGGGCTAAACAAGGCTGCCGCTTCAGAGACCAAACACATGTCACAAGCAGTGCATGATTTCCATAAAAGCTCTTTCAGAACATTGCATTTTGTCCCTGTTTGCTTCCACTAAGTGAGGGTTGCATGCTGAGGTGCTAGCTGTACTTTATTATTGAAAATAACAATTGAGATCATGTTGGCCCAGATCTGTTGTCAGTTTTCAGATCCACCTTGAACTATAGGGCCCTTGCCAGGCAGAAAGGACACATTTAGTTATTTGTATCCTTTATGAATGGCTAATACTCTGCTCTGTGCAGTTTTAAACAGTGTATGGTTAGCTAAGCTGATTAATCTTTGGAAGGGATTTCTTCTAATGTACCGTAATGGCAGAAGCACAGGGGGCCTGGAGGTAAGTTTGGTTTGTTCAGATAATACTAATATTTCAAGTATTCTGATACACATTTGTACTGCAGGTGCTGTGTCTTAATGTTCTGCTGTTTTATTCTCCCCTCTGCACTTCAGAGGTCACTGAGTGGTGGCACCATTCTGCACATACCTTGATGAAGCCTGCTGCAACTCGCAGGACATGTATCACTCATTCCACTAGCCTTAGAGAAGAATGTGGGAAGACAAATTAGAAAGCTCTGATATTCTTTATAATCTTTACTCTTTTTTTTTCTTTTTTTTTTTTTTTTTGGCTTTTTGCAGCGCTACAGATGGGTGCACACGCTCCTGCCTTTTCCTTCCTAAATAAGAGAAGGAATGCACTCCTCCATAACCTCCCTGCTGCCCGGGCTTCAAACACTCTTCTCACTCCTCACTGTTTGCTTTCTCCAAGGTTTCAGGAGGCCTCTCTTGGTCATGAGAGCAGTAAGCAGTAGAGGGTTCAGCTTTGGGCTCTCAGGGTAACCAGAGAATCATAGGGTCTCTAAACACTGGTAATGTTGGTTCTTTCCACAGAGTCATTCTCAATCCTTATTCTCAGGTTCTGTCCCCTTCACTTTCTTGTTTTAAAGTGGTATTGGCAAAAGGGAGGAAAACAGGAGACTCAAGAAAGGTTTCCATTAGGGATTTTTAGACTTAGTGCAGTGCTTTTCTTGACAAAGACCTTTGTTTTTTAAGAGAAAATTAAAAATCCCTTAGGTCGTACTGATCTGGGGATCACTAGCTTCCTAAACATAGCTTCTATGCTGGTGATAGTATTCAAGTCAGTATGGCAGTCAGTTAACTATTGGAGATTGGTTCATTTCTCCCTTGTTAAATATAATACCTTTTTAACCACTTAGAATGGGTGAGTGCATGCTTATGCAGTTGTATACATTCCCTAAATAAAATGCACCTGTAAACTACAGGGTTTATGGCAGTTTTCAAAGTATTTACAAAAGATGTACAGTTTTCTAATTGGAATGTGTGTAGCTATTCTACATTAAAAGGCAATAGCACATGTATCCTTGTTTGGCTTCTTAAGTATAACCTTCAGCGTTATAGTAGCCACAAAGATACATGAAATGTGTGAGAGATGGAATCAGGTATTTATGTGTATTTATGTGTCCTGACCCTCAGATTTTGTACTTTAATACTCCAATGATTTCACTAACATGCTCTAATGCTATAGATCTCATGTGTCAGTTTTTCCAGAGGCAAATCTGTTTTATAGAAGATATCAAATACAAAAATAGGCAATTATCCTAATTAATATATTGTCCCTACCTAAATCCTTTCTTAAAATGTAGGAACATTGTCACAATGCCTAAAAACACCGGAACTAGTGTGCCTTTGTTGTGCATTCTTCTCTGTTAGACCACTCTTGCCAAATGCAATTATTTGTAGCTGTTGTTTGTTTTTTTACACTGGGATTGCAAGTTTTCCTATAGAAAACCAAGACAGAACCTCTCTAGTAGAAAGAACCACTGTAATAGATATCACCACTATAACAGATATCACTGAGAGGGTGATAGGGCATGGTTTAGAAGAGGGTGGAATAAATACAGTGGCTGGCAAACAGCTGTTCTTCATTATATAAAATGGCAGAGACAAATTTGTCTTTGGAGGAAGGGGTGAAGGGGAGTATTTTATTAATATGGAATTCTGTTTTGAAGTTAGTGATTAGTCAAATGCATGGTGGAAAATTCCTTTCATCAAATTAAAAGTTGGGAAGTCAAAAAAAATCATTTTGCTAATTGATTTGATCTAAAGAACTTTTTTTTTTTTTTTCAAAAAGGCTCAGACACCTTTTATAATGGTGACCCAAGCAGCATTATCACTAGATGAAGTACAAGTAACAAATTTGATGGGAAGGATGAGGGCATGCAGACTGAGCTGTCATTGCTTTGTCAGTGTTGAAGAGACACCAAGGAGAAAGCAGTGCCATGAAAAAACAGTTTCTCTTTTAGGCAAAACAGGGATAGTGCAAGCTTCATGATTAAGTTTTAGGGAGAATCACTTAAGTTAAAATCCTTTGTATTTGCTGATCAAGAAAAACATGAGTGTTTCAAGAGCAGGTTGCATGTGTGAGGAAGTCCAGAATTATGGCTTATAGGTGGCAGTGCTAAAAAAAATGATGTTAGTAACAGCTCAAAATTAACCCATGGACTTGTAAACTGATGGTATATGGTGAAAATGCTGTGATGAGTAAGATAAAATTACTTCAAAATTTTAATGTACAGCACTGATTAAAGTAGCTACTGCTTTGATGTCTTTATATTAACACAAGGTTTTATTTCTGAAACAAATGTGCTGTGAATAATAGAAAGCCAAATATTGATCCTATTTTCCTACTCAAATGAAATATACATTAACTCTTGTTGGTTATAATTGTTCAAAATTTAAACAATTAAATTAAAAAAAAATATACTATATTATGGAAGCTACTCATTAATTGTGTCATGAGATGAGCTATAGTTATGACTGTAAAAAATACAAAATATCAAAATATTAACTAAAAAAAACTAAAAAGCTCAAACAAAATGTGTTTCAACATTTCTGAAAGCATTTTTAAAGTTTTTTTTTTTAAATTTCTGCTTTGTGGGAAATTTTGAAATAGTTTATTCTGATTCAGAATAATCAAAATACCAGCATTTTCCATTAAACTGGAAATTCCCAGTTTTAGCTGTTTGTAGTCTTGCTCTCACTTTCCCAATATTAATTCCTGAATAGGTCATCTTTGCTCAAAAAATTTGCTTACTTTCTTATTCCTAAAAGCAGCAAAAATTCAGAATTAGGAAAGAGAGAAATTTAGGGCATATGACTGCATAAGCTCTATCCTTGAACTCATAGAAAGAAGGTAAAATAAGTGGGAATTGGGATGGGCAACCATTAACACATATGTGTATGAAGGGTGATTTCTATGATTCATTTAAGTGCCTCTGTCACAGAAAGAAGAATGCATAACCTTAGATATTCCCTTAATGTCCTAGACTGTTTCTTCCACATTTAGGTGGAATGTAGAGACAAATTAATTTTTTCCCAAGTCATCATTAGCATCAAGGCTAAATCTGTGCTCACAGATTTTTATAGAATAGGGTCTAACACATATGTTTAATGGTATTTTGCTTTTTCTATAAGTTAGATACATGAATGCCAATGCCTATGTGTTTTTTTTTAATTGCTGACTTAGGAAAAGCTGTAAAGAGAACTGAATACTGTAAATTTTATTACAAGCAGGTTGTGTATGTCCATACAAAGCAAACAGTGTAAGAAAATGACAAAAATGCCCATCTATTGTATCTTGGCCTGAAGAGTACTTGCATGAGTTAGACACTTCAGAAAATACTCCTTATTCTACTTAAAAGTGAACTCTATTTGGAGATGAAGTAAGATGTCTCTAAAACAAAATAAAAGAACATCTGCTTTGACCATTTAAAATTTATTTAATTTGCAATTAATCTGGTGCTTATTGTATGTCTTAGGACTATTTCTTCTGGGCTCATTTCTCTTCACTCTCATGATTTACTACTCAGAAGGGGCTTATCCCATTAAATTTATACAGTGTTTTGTGGACTGAAGCCAGTATGTTCTGCATGTTCAAATACTGAGCTCTGTCTCTGACATTTTTCTGTAAATTTTCATCAAATAGAAGTTACAGATAAATCAGTCACCTCTAGTTTGGCTTATTGATATAGTGATACTCTGGTTTATTTTGAACAAACCATGAAAAGCTAATGGAAAAAAAATTAACCCAGACCCATAAACAACCTAATCAAATTCTGATTCTTAGACTTTGGTCAACTGTGCTTTCATCAAGAAACTACTCAATAATTTAAGTACTAAAAAGAGCCCACAGAAGGACAAAGTTGCTCCAAATAAAAGCTATATTGACTCTGACTCATGAGTGCTTCTCTGTAACAGACCTTCACTGTCATTTCAAACAGAATTGTCTGATCAAATGACCAATTCTGATTTCATTTCCCTATTTTCATCTTAAAATATGAAGTACGTTGAACTATAGCAGATTGATCTTAACCTGTGCATGGATTTTGTGGTTCTGAGCAATATCTGCTTAGTAAGCTTGATGTATTTTGCACCCTTTATTTTTATCTGCTTTGCTTTGATAATGTTATTTTGTCATTGGATGTGGTTTTAGGTTTTCTGAAAGGCAGTGGTAGCTTAGGCCACTGAGACCAATTTTGCAAACTTGTGGTTCTGGGCTTCAGGGCATCCTGTATGTAAATGAATTAAAACAAACAAAAATGCACTTTTGATCTCTAACAGATCTTAAATATGGTTACATTGAACTTGGCTCTTATAATTTCTACCTTTGAATGACCTGAGCCACTTGAGTAATTTCTCCAACCAGTTCCATGTTTTTCTCTGTGAGATAGGAATAATAGTTACTTTAGCTACTTTGAGACTCATGGAGGGAAAGCAGAGCAAGCCATATTATGTATTTTTTGGAAAACGTTATCATGGCTGAAAGAACACCTCTGTATGTTTATAGGAAGTGACAAGCTACTGTGTCAGCCTTGCACATATTATGTCTCTGTCATCTTCCAAATGTGTTAAGCACAGCTGGAAGAATTCCCAACAGATGCTTCCTTTTACTTATTTTCTTTTTTTTTTTTTTCCTATTGCACCATTCACAAGTGTTCTTGTCAAAGACCTACTTCACAAAACTTTTTCTGGAATGATTGCTGTACAATACAAGTACAATCAGGTATGATAAAAGTTTATGCTTCATTTCTCTGCTGCTTAAAAATGCAGAGCTGTTGTGTAAACTTAAGTAAGAGAGGAGTAAAATCTCCAAAGACAATGAAATGTAACTGGAAAGGGAACTGCATCCCAAGAAGCGGAAGACACCAATGCCTGGGATTTAAGGGATGTAAGGGAAGCATTTATTAACTAATCCTTAGTCGAAATATGGACACATTACTGGTTTCTAGAATAAAGTCCTGGTCTTACAAATGGACTCATGAGCATGACATTTTTTTGAGGCTCTGAACCTGCCTTTGTGCAGAAAAAAACCCCTTTCTGCCAAGGTTACTGTCTGGGGTGCTTTTCAGTGGTAATGAGCACCTGCAGTGCTAACTGGACTTCTTTTGGTGCTAGTAGGTGGTAACCACCCTTTAAGATTGGCAAGACCATTTTGAATCCTATGCACACTTTCTGTGATAGTTCAACCTCTCTTCCTTCAGTGCTATGTAGAATTTTAGATTAAAAAAAAGTAAAAAAGCATGAATATAAAGGTTTTCTAATATGATAAAAGAAAGAAGAAAGTAAGAACACATGTTTTAACTTTAAAGAAGGGCAAGTCCTGTGAGGAGTATCATGGACTAGAAGTTTAAATTATGAAGAGAAATAATTCTTAAGCTATTTTCTTTCATTGTTTAGCTTTCCTCACAAAAGATTAAGAGAAGGGAGAGCACATTTACTTTGTATTCTGCGTTATCTGTTTAAACAGGACTTTCCTGTTTCTATGTCTACTTTACAGCTCTCCTATTTCAGTTTCCTAAATCTTTTTTTTTTTTTGCTTTTATTTTTCTCTTACATAGGATATTTTCTACATCAAAGATTAATATTGCTTCCTTAAAAAAATGTTGCTTTTGAAAACTCTTTTTATGGGCAAGAGCATTAGTATTATGGTAAAGAACTGAATATTGGTGCAGTTTTGCGATCATCACAGATCATCAATGTTTCAAAACACTTTGAGATTTGAAAAGCCTAGCAGGCTGTGGAGCAGGTTTTATCAGTGGAGCAAAAATCTTTGCTTAGTATTTGATTTTAAAGTTTCTCATTCTTTATAAGTTTCTATTTTAATTCCTTTTGCCTTTTGACATAAAAGAAAGAGCACATGCAAGCACAGTATCCACCTATATATCACAATGCTTATATTTATTTGGAAATTTTTTATACTTTTCTCTCTTTTGGTGAATGATTCATATTTTAACAGCCCTTTTTTATGTGGCTACAGTCATTGTAGGGGATGTATGGGACGAGGTCATTCAGAATCACAAGTCTGAGCCAGATCAGCTGTGAACACAAGATCAGATTTCAGCTAATAAGGCAGAGCAGAATTCAGTGTTGATGTGGTTTTGTGCTGGTTGCAGGAGACATGGTATTTCATTCTTCATAACATTATAGGGGTGAAGGCAATTTTTATGTGAGCTGGCATAAAGACTGCAGGTACAGAATTAACCTGTCAAAACTCCAGCAAATTTTAACAGGCATGCTGAGTTTTGTTTGAAGCCTTGTGTCATGTATGTTTAGAATATTTTTATCTAGTATTAGAGGCCCTAAAATTCAGTACTAATAATTGAACCGTGGACTTTAGCAAGAATGGAACATATTGGTTTGGAATCAGTTGGTTTTTTAAAATTCTAGAAATATTTTTGATGCTCTTTACAGAAGATGACATTATTCTGATAGGTGCATTACATTTGTTTCTTTTATTCTAATATTTACTGATATTTTTTTATCATTTTCTTCTATTCTTATTCCAGAAACATTGTTTACAGGGAAACAAAGAGTATGCTATGTGCTTTTCTCTCTACTTTTTGTTGTGATAGCTATGTATGATTCTAGTCATATTGCAATAGGTGTAAACTTACTGTTCAGTTCATTACTGGAAAAACATTTGCCTGTTTTGCCAGTATTTCTTTCATCATAAGAATCCATAACATTGTTACTGCATAAATATAGCATCCCTTGTACTCTATATAAATAATGGGATTTTATGGTTGAAAAATAAAGTGCAGGATATGATAGGAGTAAGATACAGTTGCACTCTTTCATCAGCCCCCACTGTGCATTCAGGTTCTTTTCCTGAATGAAAATTGAATGTTTTTGGAAATACTCTGTAGCTCAGTAACAGGACAAAAAGTATGGACTCAAGGCTACCTGAATGAGCACATATTTGCCATCTCCAAGACCACTTTCCAGCCTTGCAAAACATCCTTCTGAATAGAAAGCATATAATTTCTTGGTCTTTGAGCATGGAACTCACTTTTCTTCTTCACAGTTTACTCCTCCTGCATGAAAATGGTATCTCATTACTATTTAGTAAAATTATTATTGCTTCTCTGTGGGTGCACATGGCATGTAGTGCCCAAAGACTGGAAAACCAGTATTTTGTTCAGTGCCATACTTACCAACAATGTTGAGTTTGGGGGCTGTGCCTACACTTCACTGTGCAGGCAACCCAGTCACCACCTTTTTTGGATGTCACAGCTGGGAAGGTCTCACAACGTGGTCAGGTCTTGACTGGAGGCTCAGAATGCACATCTCAGCTGGGGAACCCAGAATTCTTTCTCAGTTTCACTGTCCTTGTGTAGTCACAGGAAACTCACTGACTAAAGATTGCCTGAGAAACAGCCTCCTGAATTTTTGTATGTCTCAGTCTTCCTGAAGGCAACCATTTCATGACCTTGCACATCAAAAAAATCCAATGTGATCCAGAAGCACTGAGTACCAATTCCTTGTTTTTGCTAACCACTACTGGGTTTTCTTGGCTCTCAGGTGAGCTGAGGAGTCTAGGGCAATCTTCATTCCAAACACATGGAATGCTTTCACAGCTCAGCAAGCACATGGCCTTTGGCTATCTCAGTGCTATATGTGACAAACTGATCAGGGTGTGCTCATGATACAGCTGGGAAGCTCTGTCAAGGAGGTTTGTCTCCTAAAAAACAAATGGCTTAACCAACACTTTTATTCTCCCAAAGCCAAAAGCAGGTGTTAGTGACAGGTACTAGGTAGCCCATATTATCCTTGTAGTTGCAGATGGCTGTTTTTTATTTTTATTTTCCTTCCTCTCTTGCACTGGAACACCAAGCTGTGCATCGTGAGAAAAGAGCTGTCATGGTCCACTTTGTCTTTATATAAGGAGATATTTTGAACATTCTGACATAATCAAATTTAATGAAGTCTGTATTTGATTTTTTTGTCATGTGTGCCACTTTTTAAAAGGCATTGTTTGAATAACAGGTGAGACAGAATGGTTTGACAAAAAGGAAAAAAAGGATTTTCTCTTCATTCATAGCAGTTGCTGGCTTCCTTACTACCCACAGAACTGTTAACACATTTACATGTGAGCTTAAATACTGTGCAGAGTTATATGGGTAGTGAAATCTGTCCTCAAATCAACTGCTTGAACTGGTAAGTAATCCTAATATTAATGAAAATGTTCTCAGAATCTTGTCTTACAATACAGTATTTTAAATATCCATATGTGTACATGTCTGGCATTAGTTGATCTTGTGTTATAAGAACCAGCTGAAGTTCATGATGTAACCATGTTAACACTTTTTAATAGCTTTTTGAGAACACAACACAATTGTGTTAATGATAATCAGTTAAAGACTCTATTTGTTCCAGATGTTACTTTTCTAGGCAAAAAAAAAACCAACTTCCATATCCCTGCTTAATATCAAGTAGTCAGAAAAGTCCTAATGTGAACCTAATCTCTTTCTTTAGATAACATACTACTGAGCCATAGCTTGAATTGGATAAGTGAATACAATTGTGAAAGAAACATAGAAGCCTAGAAAAGCTTTTTTTTTTTCCTTTCCTCTGGCATGGATCTTTAGTTCCCAGTGGCCTCAAGTCCCACACCACAAAATCACTATAATTGGCATGGCTGGCAACTTCTTCTCTCATTGTCAAACAGATCTTTTACAGTAAATTTGTAGGAACTCTGAAACTGAGCTAATACCAGAAGTATCAAAAGAGAAAAAAGAAAGCAAACCACACACAGATTCAAGCATACCATTAAATGACTGACTTTTGATAAACTGTAATATGAAGTGACCTATATCAACAAAAAAAGACACATTTATTTATTAGTTGCTTACATTTCAAAGCGTCATCGAAGATAAACTTGACATTTAATGCCTCATCAATAAGAAGGGTCCATTTTACTAGATTTATAATAAATAGACATGTCCAGGCTTGTTACTAATGTTAAATAAATGTTTATCTTACAGAATATATCTTCAGGAAAGAAAAGAATCTGCAAATTTGGAGGTGGGGAAACATTATACATGTCAGTCTATGCTGCAGTAGTAGCTGGAAAATATATTTAGTTATTACAGTAGACTGCGAGAAATACCTTCTTCTAGGGCTTTTCATTCCTGCATAAAATAGGAACAGGTATGATGGCCCAGAAACACTCCTGCTCTAGGACAAATAAAGGAAGGAAGTTCACAATGAGTTCTAGATTCCTACAGTTCTGTGCTTTTCTGCATTTCTTCAGATCATGTCTGCGATGGAGATATCTCAGGCAGAGGACCTACACGGCACCTCAATGAACCTGTGACCACATGAGGTGACAACATGAGGTGACCACAGGACTTTCAGCCGTGCCATTCCTGTTCACAGGATGTCCTTGGCATGCAGTCAGCTCTTGTAAGGGTGCTACCTGCTTTCTTTGCTCTAAACACTCTGTGATGCATCACCTGGCTTTTCCTAAAGGAGCCTTCTCATTGCTGCCCTTCAGCATTGCCACTGGCCTTTCTGCGACTGTGTCAGGACATTGAGGAGAGTGAGGAAGGGAGCAGGAGGCTCCAAGGAAGGAGCTGACCCCTGCTGCCCAGAAGGAAAGCAGTATTGTGCTGCCCTGGCATTTGTCATTCTTGGCCTGCTTTGTCAGCATCCCCCGTCCTACCCAATGAGGTGACTACAAGGAATTGAGCTACAAGGAACAGGTGCCACACATCTGCTGGGATTTCCTCCAATTTAGTCAAAGAACAAAGGCATTGCCTGTGAAGCAGGTGTGGAGAGTGCTATAAGGATCACTCAGGACTACAGAGCTCTTCAAAATGCCTGTGGAAAGGACATGAATTGCCACTGTTCATACAAATACAGGAAGACCTTGACCTTGGTGGATACTGCTCTTGCAAGGTAAGGGAGATATACCATCTGTATCAATGCATATTGGGCATTAGGCCAAAGCAATGTCTCTTTGCAAACAGCAAAAACTTTTTGATTTTGGTCAAGTGTAAAAGTCACTTTTGTTTCTCAATTCCACTTCTGTTTTACAATTTAAGATGATTTTATTAGCCTTACATGGATAAAAGAGTTGTAAAATATTGTAAAATCTGAAAGACAGGCCTTTTTTTTCTCAGTTGTTAAATACAAACACTCTTCCCCAAAAGGCATAAAATTATTTGTGCTAATACAGACAGAATCTATATAAAAAGGCTACCCATATTAATCACAGTCAGATTAAGCACTGGCTTTTTTTTAGAAGCATTCTATCATGTTTATGCCCTTGATGGGCTGCCTTATTTTGATGTTTTTATAGTGTTAGCGAATTTTGCAGTTCAGGGAAAACCAGAAAATTGAAATACCAGTCATGCAGTGACAAGGTTGTTTTTCTCCAAAGTATTTAAGAAAAAATTTCATCCCCTAACAGCCATATGGTTTTTTGAAAGAACAATGGGCAAAGTGTGAGTGCCATTAGCCTTCTCTGTCATGCAGACTGTTGAATTCTCCACTGAGTGTGCATTAAAAAATATCTGCTATCACATTTTCTGCATATGACTGTGAACAGAATGTTCTGCGTAGGAAACAGTGGCCATGTAGACAGGAGTGATGTCCCACTGCCTTTAACTGCATCCTCATGACTGTAGACCTGGATATCTGATTCCCTGAATTTCCCCTCCCAGGGAATGATGTACTCCACTTCCTCTTGCTTGTCCCAGATGTCATGGTCACACCTTCTCTCCAAAGGGAAAAAAATGCCCGCCAGTGAGTTTGGTCTGTTTGCAGGGTTTTGGAAAGGACCTATCTTATGTAGAGAGCTACAGGGGTTAAACAGTCTGACATGAGATGAGGGCAGGATGGGCAGTGCTGTGTTAGGCGTGATGTTTTGGAATACTGGGGTGGGCTGGCAGGAATGCAGATCATCTAAGCTGTGTAAGGAATTCAGAGCATGCTGGAGGAAAATTCTCTTAAGGTTTATTTCTTGACATTAAAGCTGCAATGCTCTCAGTTTCACATAAAGGAGATGTGAAGTGCTAGACAATGTGGGCAGTCAGAGAGTCTGGTCTTGAGTGTGTTGCTGAAACTGTAACAAGGCAAACTGTAACTGCAACACAGCAGTTGACTTGACTCGTTCTGGCCATAGCCCTGGCATGGGTGTTTAAACATGTGCCAAGCTGATTATAGTCTGCAGGAGACTATGTGCCAACTGAGAATTGCTGGAAGGCAGGCCAACATCAAAACAGTTAGAGGGTAAACTGCTTGTTGACTTTGTGAGTGACTTCTGGGAAGAGGGGCAGCCTCTGGCAGCCTCTGAAATTGCTGAGAATGGAAGGAAGTAGTGTCCTCTCAGAAATGCAGTTTAGGGTGGTTATGAGAAAAAATAACCCTTGAGCTTCTTTGAGACAAGAGTTGTGGGAAAGATAAACTGAGTACATGAACTCAGTGTGGGGGAAGGGAATGAAGAAACTTGCTGGGTTTATTAGGAAATTGGTTCATTTTGCCTTGTTCACTCCAGTTCAGTCTGGAGGATTGGGACCCTATATCAGCCAGTGAAGTCAGGAAGGTTTGGAAAACACTGGTCTTTATTTGCCACAAAAGCCAAAAAGAGAATATAAGTATAAGCTTTTAATAGAAATGGGCACACATCATGCAGATACCCTTGCACTTTACTCTTTCTGCTGGTAATAGCCTGACCAACACCCCTCAGTTTATCCTTGCCAGTTTTCTTAATAGGGACTGAAATTCATAAGTCATAGCTGTATTTCTTGGCTTTGGTCTGTGATTAAAATCATTGCAGATGGAGCAGGAGTGGATAGGTAAACTTGTGGCACTTAAATCCAGACATTTATTCATGATAAATTACATTGAGTTCATTAGATCAATCTCTCCGAGCATTTTTTCTTCTGCCCTCAATTCCCTGTATCGCTAGAACCAAAGGGAGTTGTAGCGTCTGCATGTTTTTAAAATAAACAGAAAAATCCTTGATGGTGCTGGACTAGATGTTCCTGATAACGTGTTGCCAACAGAAAAGTTCTTATCCTTGAAGAAAGTTTTTCAAGTGGTCATGACACTCTCAATCGCGTAAGCCTCTCTTCAGAACAGACATTCGGTGCCCTCAAATGACTCTTCAGACTTGGCTCAGAAGCAGGCTGACACAAAAGGGGCTAATTAACACACACATTTTCATGTGGAGGAATCTGGTTTCCAAACAGATTTTTACCAGTAATATAACTGACAAGCTGAATCTGCTAGGACTGTTTCTTCCGTCCAATTTGAATGAAAATGGGAACAAGGGATAGGAGAAAGAGACATTTCATTCCAGTGACGGTACAGACATGATGAATTCCTTTGAGCCCAACTTGTGTCATGTTGTATTTCTTCTTAAATGGAGCAATGCACAAAATATAAGAGGCAACAAATTAATATACAGATGTTGCATGTGCCATTTACATACCCACAGAAAATGTGGGTATGAACATTTCAGGAGTATGTATGCATTTATGGAGAAGAAATAGAACAGGGGTAGAAAGGTGGTTCCATGTTATAACACTGGTACATTACAAACTCAATTTTTCACTTCTGCTATAGACTTCAGATCCTGTGATTCCCATATAGTGGTTGCAGCAGTATAGCCCTACTCTGCACAAAATATTTTAATACTGTCTGTGTCTGTCCAGACAATTGTGACAGGACTTTGAGGAAAAACAGGGAATTAGTAGAACCCAAAATTCAAATGCTTCCTCTACTCCCTCACACTCCCCCAACACTAGTTAGGAGAATCATCCTTAATGTGCATAGCCTTGGGCTCCCCTACTCACTTCATATTCTCTCTGTTCCACCTAGATTGATTCTGAATCAATTATTATTTTACTGTCACCTTTATGGGAAATTATTCATATACCTCTCTCACACCACAGAAACAACTACCAAGTGTTGATAGCTAATTGCTCCAGACTAATCCACTGCCTGTAGCCCTGCATCTGGCAGAATACTGTTGTGGCTTCTAGTAAAGGGCTCTGGAGGTACGGAGAGATTTTCACATGTTTTGGTGAAACTCACAAGGAGTCCATTGTAACATTGTGCCCTTTGGATTAAGATTAAAGAAATTACTTTTTTGTCAGTTTATCAAAGGAAAATTAAAGTTCCTTAGACATCAGTTACATTGAATCTGAGCCTTTAATCATATTGACAAGAAAAGATAGAGAATTTGAGCTAAAGAATGTGTTCATAGCCTTAATGTTGGATGGCTGGTGTTTAACTCTGTGTAAACTACTGATTTTTACCAGGAAGAGTTTTAACTCACTCTAGTTATGTACTTCTGTATCATTTCAGTTTAAAGCATTCTACCCCAAATCACTCTATACATTTATCCCACATGGTAGACTGAATCAGTCCAAAGACTATTAGATAAAATTCTGTAAATGCTAATTTCACAAACCTGTTTGGTTTGCATCCAGCAATACAAGGAACTCGAGCAGCAGTTTAGGGGGGGGAAATAGTTGTGATTCTCAATGACACTGCCTGGGCAGTCTTTATTCCATGTGAAACTCTATTTGCAGTATTACCAAATATTAATATACTGAAAGCTGTTATAAATTGGTGCTGGAACAAATCCCAGGAAAACCTTTAGGAAATGCTTAATGAAAAAAAGTGTTGAACTTGAGGCTTATCTTTGAGAAAGTAAGAGAATGCTAAAAGGAAATTATATGTAAACAGAAGATGACCTGGTTAATACATGAATTACTATGCAGACATTTCAGATTACAGGCTTTTCCACATCTGACCAATAGAAAAATGTACAAACAACTTATAATTCCAGAAAGAAAGCCTCCTGGACAAACAGCTGGGGGTAATTATGAGACCATGACCAAGCCATCAACAGTGTAGGTGTTACTTTCAGTTTGGAGCCAAAGGGAAAAGGAGGCAGTTAAAAAAGTGCCCTGGGGAGGAGTAGGATGGAGCTGTAAATACCATAACAAAGAGGGGCCACTTTAAAAAATAGTAGTAGCAGTAGAAAGCATACAAGGAATAAAAAATATACATGTTCAAAAGAAAAACAGATTTTTAGAAGCAGAAAAGTGCAGAAATAGCTTAGGAGTTGTCCAAAGTCAAGCTGAGTCAGATGTTACAATCCCCCCACCCCCCAGCAAAACCTAAATAAAATGTGTATCTAATTTTCTTTTCTACTCTTCCCAGAGTGGGTTTGTGACACTCTTCTTCTCTTGCCCTATAGTTTCCTTTTTTCTCCTTCTATATGATCTGCTGCGCACCACAAGTTTTTTGATTCCCCCGTTTTACGTGCTATTCTTCACTTTTAGTGATATGCACTTTCTTGGATTGTCTGCATCCTTTAGCATTAATTCTCCTTTTCACTGCTATTTACTCACTCCACTATACTGAGGCTTTGGGGTAATGAACTTCATCTGGGATGAGGTATACAAGAGACTTTTCTTAAAAAAGCTTTACTTCTAATTAAACAATTTTTTTAAATTGTTTTTTTCACTATGAGGGATGCCCAATCGTTGAATGCAATGGGTGTAACTTCTGCCATATAACGTGAATAGGTATTCACTGGAACTCTAACATTGTGGACAGATACATTTTGGACCAATATAGCCATCTACTTTACTTTTCTCGTGGCCTTTACTCAACAGAACAGTGTTAAATTGAGTATTGCTAAATGAGATGGCTGGAAGTGTCAGTTCTACAGTGATGTAAGACGCAGAAAGAGATTTATCAGCGTTGTTGATCCAGAAAGAGCAATTTTTCCTTCTGAACCCTTAAAAATGTAAGCAAGACTGACCAGCTCCAGGCCCTGGAGGAACTATGAGATGAAATTCAGTCACATTCAGAGCCAAGGAAAATAATTATGACAGAAGGCCAGTATGCATTCATACAGAAAATAGATAATGAAAATCAAAGAAGCCAAGTCCTGTCGCTAAGTCTCATCTGAAACACCTGGTGCAAGCAGATAAGTAGCTCCCTAGTTTTGTTACAACTTGATTAAAGTACAGCTGAATTTTTGGTTGATTTTTAATTATAGACTTTCTGCTATGTGTTCTACCTTCAAGCTAGTTCAATTTTTTTCTATTTCATAAATTGCCTATTTAGATTTTCTAACTTTCTTCTTGCCATTGGACCTACTGGTTAGTGCTCTGAAATACTGGTTTATATTTTGATTGACACTAGGATTCATCAGGTACACCACGTGTAGATTTTGAACATTTTTTTAGCCAAAGTTGTTGTAGGAAGCACCATGCAAACACCAGAAAATCTTTTTATTAAAAAAAAAATAATCTTGAAAGCTGTTGAAAGAAAATGTTGAGCTACGAGAAACAAAAAAATAAAAAAGATGTAACTCTAACTTGTTATGGTGGTGGGGACTGAGAGTGTATTCCACTGTTTGGAAGGTGTCAAGTTGAGCATGCTCTCTTAACCACAGCCCTTTATAGTGGCTGAGGTCTAAACTTGACCCAAGTGCATGTTTAGCCAGATGTCACTAGTGATTACAGGAATTTGGACTGACTTTCAACTGAACCACAAACCTGGATGAATGAATGTTGTTCCAGATGCATTATCTCATAATCCTAAGGAAAACAACATCTCAGATGAAAGGACTATAGAACTTTACTTTGTATGAGCTTTGAAAGCTAAGGCTGATCCTGAGATCATTGAAAAGGTTTAACCTACGACTGCATGAAATTTTAGCCAAACAGCACTTAAGAGCTCTAATACTTTTAGAATCCCCTCTAATTAGTAAAAGAATATTCAAAATTAATTCAACTGGAAACAGTGATCTTGAAACTTACAACAATTTCTCACTTTAAAACATTTCAATGCATTTTTTATGTGTTTGTTAGCTTATATTATGCTAGTAACATCCCAATCATGCATGGAATATGCTTCATTGTGGGGAACTCTTTACACATACTATTATGCAGAAAGATCCCAGAGATAATAAAATTCAATAACCTTTTAGGTTGGAAAAGATCTTTAAGATCTTTGAGTCCAACCATTTACCCACCGTCAAGTCAAAATTTGTTGACATAATGATTTGCATTGAATGTCTGGAGAAAAGGGGACTGGGAGAAGGACAGGGAATATTTTGGGGAGCTTCAATCAATAAGTAGCCACTGTACTGCTGACTTTTTGCCCAGCCTGGACATGAAACTTGAGGTAGTTTTGGCAAGGAGGTAATATAAAAGAGGATATTTAATGGTGGCCTTCAGAGGCAGTTATGGAAAGATGTCCACCAAGCCTGTCCCTACAGGGATGAGTACTCATATATAAGTTTTAGTAAATTAGTGTAATTGATTAAAAGCACCAATTAGGAGGACAAGTAGTGATGAAATGTCTCCCCCCCCCCAGGTAAGCCTCTCCTCTGGAGCCTCCCTTCAGTACCACTTCTACTTTGTCCATGAGCATGGATCTCCAAGAGTTATTCTTGGCCTTGGTTCCCAGGAAGAACCAAGATAGGACTGGGGCTTTGTACCTTGTACCTCCCAGGGCTTGGAGCTCTGGAATTTGTTCTGTTTTTCTGCTTAGGTAAGGCCATGGAAAAGTACTGGGAAAACTAGCTACTAATAAAATGGGTGACAGATTGACAAATGTATTTGTGAAGAGTACAGAGAACATGTAAAAGAAAAAAGGCAATACCCAAACAGCAACAGTACATTTCTGTGTATAGACATATAGACAATCATATATAGACACACATATAGACATATATGTGTGTCATATATATATGGTTAATATAATCGATCTTACTCTTCTACACTTCAGAAGACACTCCAGACCACTAGTTTAGTTACTGGCTTTTAGCTTATGACTTTGGATGAAATCTTCCCCACAAAATATTCCAGAAGACATGAAAATAAACAGGTCTTTCAAACAGACGTGTTAGACCTGTATGTTCAGTGCACAGCTGAAGGTTCACTGTAGCCAGTACTGTGCTATCAACCTGGATTTCAAATCAAGTTATGGTGTGTTAACATGCTGTCTTCTGTCAGCTGAGCTATTGCAAATCCAAGTGGGTCTTAGCCTCTAGCCTGAGCAGAAATGAGTCTCAGTTTTAGTTGTTTTCATTGCAGACTGATCTAAGTCACAGTAATTTCCCGTTGTTTCTGGCAGAGTGAACTGGCAAGCAAAGATCATGTGTTGTACAATAATTTGTCAAGCAACTTGATGGTGTGTCTGAGTCTATATTGAGATATTCTAAAAAAATGTATGCCTGGTAAAACTTACAGGGCAAGCTGATTTATATGCAGATGCAATAATTAACAAAAGTAGGCCCATTTTCTCAGTGGTGGGACAATGTGTTGGATTGCTGGAACAACAGAATTAAAACTGGGAAAATAATATGTATTTCCCTAAAAGACTGTGAGTATCATTGGTTGGTTTCTTTGGTGTGATCAGGTAAGAATTTTTGAACTCCAATAGCAGAAGCAGCCAGAAAATGATTGCATATAGAGGTGTGTAACAGTGACATGGGCTAAACACGCAAGAATTGGAAATCAGTTATGCTGAAGATATTATTGTTAATATCTTAGAAAAAGATGTTTGAGTTTGCTCACAGGACATATACTTTTTAGATGTATGTATTAAGCTAATGATGAAGAATTAGTTATTAAATTAGGCAGCTAATTCATACATGTTTGTGTGAAAAAAAAAAAAATCTCTTAGCTGGAATTTGACACCTTGTTATAGAAAGTGTATGAATGCATCTTTCTAAAGCCAAACAGAAATCTCCAATAATGGCCAGCAATGTTATAATGGGCATCATAGATTTGAGTAGCTATTCCTTTTGTAGGAGAAATGAGGGTCTGCTAACATGATATTCAATTTTTCCTTTCCTTCTTTAACCTGCAGCAGCCAAGTAGGTCTCTTCTCACTGATTGTTTACATAGCTAATCCTTTCCCACCGTGGACAGTTTACGATAAATTACACCTATTCAGTGGAATAGACTTTATTCTGCTTTTGTTTCACGATTTATTTAAGCTCGGGTGATGCTCTTATCATCTCAGGAAGAATAAGGAGAATAAGCAATTACTGGCTTTGTCAAGTATAGCTAGTGCACGAATCACCTGGAGTAGATTTAAATTCTTTACCTGTGCAACATAAATCAGAAAACACAGCTATTACACAATTCAAGGTTTGTTTTCCACATATAGACATAAATTAGCTACAGGAATGGTTTGATAGTGTTTTCTAAATGTGGTGTAACACTGCTGAGGAAATAATCATTTAAGAGTGCTGAGGTAGCCATCCAATGTCATTGCAAGGCTGCTCTAAAAAAATCTTTGGAAAGTCATGGCAGTTGGGCAAAATTGTCAAGGACTGGCAGACAGCAAAAACACTCCTGTCTTTGAGAAGGATGAAAAATAAAAACAGCTGATATTGTTTATTTTGACTTTTATAAGGCTTTCAGTACTCCTATAATAGCTCCTATAATATCTGCATAGACAAACTGGTGAAGTTTGGATGATGTATGTAGTTAAGTGGATTGAAGACTGATGGAGCTTCTGGGATCAAAGGGAAGCAGCATGAAGCTGTACTGGAGGGTAGTCATGATTTGGGTGCTCCAAGACTGGGATAGTGGAGCTAAAACTGTTTAACATCTTCACTTACGATCTGGATAGAGAGGCAGAGCGCACACACAGCATGTTCGTGGATCATCATTCGAATTAGAGTGATTAGTGGAGCATCATTAGAATTAGAGTGATTAACACACTAAATGGTTGTGCCTTTAGAGAGACCTTGGCAGGCTGGAGAAATGGGTCAACAGAAGTCTCATGATTTATAACAAAGAGAAATATAAAGTCCTGTGTACTTGTGAAGCTTCATGGTTTAGAAATAGCATTCTCCAACTTAATTCTTCCCACTAAAATCACTCCAAGATGCTCACCTCTCATTTGCTCCTTGCAGCAGGCTGGAGAGGAGAACTGTAGGCACAAAAGGTAAAGCTCATAAGCTGAGGTGAGAACAATTTACTGGAAACTGCAATTGCTAGTGGCAGAGGGTAGAAGAAAATGTTATTGCTCGCTGTGACAACACCTGACCATAGGCAATTCCAGACGGCTCCGGCTGCCACACTCCCCCACTGCTCCCTCTGGCCCTCCCAGGCCTACCACACAGGCCCCTCTGCCATGCTTTACCCCATTGGAAGGACACCCTCCTCTCCAGAAGAGATTCCTTCCCCCACCTGGGGTGGTTTGGAATAACTGCTGGGTCCTGGCCATTCCCTCTCCTGCAAAATGCAGCCCTGTCCTGGCCAGAACCAGAACAAAGGAGTAGCCCCATTCACCAACACAGGCTGGAGACCAACCAGTTGGAATTCAGCTTTCCAGAAAAGAATTTTGTGTCCTGAGGGTTCTTGTGGACAAGTTAAGATTGTGACCTTGTGGCAAAGAAGGCCTGCCAAGTTCTGGGCTGTATTAACCACATAATTTCCAGAGGATGGAGGGAAGTGACCCTTTCCGTTTTTCCACTCCAGTCATGAGCTCTCCTATATACAAAAAGGATACTGTTGTACATGCTAGTAAGGGGCATGGAGATGATTTAGGGACTGGAGCATTTGGCATAGTGGATGACAGACAGAGAAGTAGAATTGGTAAACCTAGAGAAGCCTTAGAGGGATATTTTCAAAGTGGAAAAGGGGGAGAAGGAGCGAGAACTAAGTTGGGTTCTTCTCACTGACATCCTGTTAAAAGCTATGAAGCAATGGAAACAAACTGAAACACAACATATTTAGGTAAAACATAAGGGAAAGGTTTTCAGTGTGAGTGTGTTCAAAGGCTGGAAGAAGTTGTCCACAGAGATTGCAGAGTCTCTGTTCTTGGAGACATTCAAACCCCTCATGGACAGAATCCAAACAAGGAGTATTAGTTGACCCTACTCAAACCAAAAGTGTGGTGTGTAAGGGGAGAACAGCTGATATTTTTAGAGGATTGATAGACAATATCCAGAGGTAGCTTCCAGTCCCAATGATTCTATCATTCTGTGAAATGACTTTCAAGTACTACACTGTCCACACACTCTTCACAAACAAAGTCTAGGATGTCAGCATACTACTGTCATGACTTAGGTGACCAAAACTGTCAGAAAATCACAAGAATTTAACCTTGACCTTTTTCCTGAGGTTGAGACAAATTGGTTGTGCACACAGGTAGCAGAGAAGTATGGCCAGGGCGGTTCTTTTTAAGAATCCCATTCTGTTTCCTCTTCTAGAGCCTGTGAGAAAGTTTTGACAGCTGTCCTGGCATTCAGTTGTTTACAGGAAACCATGGGCAGAAACAGTTGAGCATTCTTCACTTTTCATGAGACTACATTCCTACAGAAAAGTAAACCATGCATATTGACTTATTAATAAGGTGGAGTATATTTTGTCTCTTAATAAATAAGACTTCTGCTAAAGTAACACCTACCATTTGCTGTGAAATACCTTAGGGAGTATTTCAGAAATTAAATAAAGCTACATCTCTAGCTCTCAGTATTAACTTATTTGGGATAACTTTTTTTCTTGTATGGAGGCAAATAGCTTGGTAAAGCATACTATTATTACTAATTTGGTGCAAGTCACAATTATGATGTTCAAAACTAGACAGTACTTCTACAAATATCTTGCTTTTTTTGCTGTCTGAAGTTTTATATGTTTTAACTTTCAGCAGTAAATGTGTCACTCATGCAGAAGCTTTATCCAAAAGTCAAAGTTGGCACACACTCCATTATACCAAATAATACCAAATAATGAAGAAGAATGGAGACTGATTATTAATGCAAAATGGCTTGAATAAGCCAATGAATAGAACTACAAAAATAGATTAAATAAGTGAGTCTCAGAAAGGATGTTAAAATGTACATCTTACATAAATCAAAAATGAAGTGTGTACGACACAGAATGAGTCACCCTGTGAATAAGAGGAAGATGAATTCAAATGTTATTTGCCAGTAGTAATAGATGGTACCACTCTGGTTCTGTCAATCTGCTAAATAATAAAGATGGACCTCATACAGGAAGTCAGTAGGAGTTTTGCTTGGCTAAGGAATGTAGCATAGAGCACTAGGAAAGTAATGAATTTAAATATGAAATATCTGTTGTGTTGCTCTACATTCTAATCCTGTCTCCAGTGAATCAACTAGCTAAATAATTATTAGCATCACTGAGGGAAGGACCCCCTCTCCTCTGGTAAAAATTAATTTCTTTGTTAGATGCAAATAGCCCATAAAATGTTAGTTTTTTATCAGAATAGTAAAATTTTACCAGAATTTTTAGTAATGTCCATCAGTGAAAGACAAGGTAGAAATGCTGTTCATTTTAGAGTTAGTAGAAATTTAAATTTTTATCATATGCCAGAGGATACATGAAAGAAATTATAAACCTGTAGAACAATAGTCTTTTAGGCATTAGCATTTAAATAATATTACATTATCAAATCTGAATTAGATAAATAGGTATTACTACATTCAGCATTGAATATTTCATTATTGGATTAGAAAATGTAAGTTTGATATCAAATAGCATTTCCGTATGAATTTCTAAGCATAAAATATCACAGATGAAGCTTGAAAGTTGTTATTGTTTTTAGCCATGTCCAGATTGGATCAATTTTTAAAAGCCTCCTTTGCCCTACATATTAGGCTGAAAAAAGCCAGGACAATGACTGCTATTTTATTGCTTTTACTAATCTGAATTCTCAAGTTTTAGTTTGTCACTGCTAAAGGGAAAGTAAAAGAAAAAGAAATAGTGCCGTGGTTTTAGTGCACTAAGAGTAGAAAAAAAACCCAGAGAAGTAAAAAAAAGGCTTGAGAGACAAAGGGGAAATAAACTTGGCAAAAAAAGTCCTGAAGTGCAGGAAGGTCAGAGCAGGAGAGAAAGCTTGGAGGAGACAGATGTGCTTGGGAACAAAAAGGGTAAATGCAATTTCTGGAGTAGAGCGAAGCCTTGGACTCATTAAAGCAGAGAAAAACAATCAAGAAGGAGACTTTGGGGAGCAAAGAGAGCAATCACACCTTGGAAGGAAAAAGAGAAAGAAACTGGGAAGTGGGCCTGAAAGAGGAGAGCAGGGGAGAATTGAGAAATGAGGTTTTGGGAGAAGAGATAGGGCTTTGTTAGGATGGAGTTAAGCAAAAAATATTGCTAAAGGCTCCAGCTCTCTGAAATGTCAGCCAAGGTGGCTGTCTGTAAATCTCTGGGTTTATTTATTTGTCTTGCCACAATATATAAAGGAATTTATTTAGTTAGTGAAATGCATTTTTCTTGCATTCTGCAGAGCCTATTCTCCCTTTGGTGTACATGCTAACGGGAGATTGTTGAATAAATCGATGGGAGAACAGATGTCTTTGAGTAGTTTTCCATTGGCAATTTATTCTTTCTATTTAGAATTTTTAAGAATATGCAAACTTTTGGAAAAGTTTGCATAGAATGTGCCTAATTCATGCAGGCTAGAAACTCAGAATTTTGTACTTAATTGTGAAATACGGAGGGCTGACAAATGGCTGGATGATATAACCCTGAATCACTTAATCACTAACATGGTTAGATTGTCAGTGATGTTATTGCACCAGAAAGCACTCCCCTAAGTGAAAAACAGTTGTACACTGTATTCCAAAGGCTATCTTGGACAGTGAATGATGTAGTTGGGCGATTAAAGGATTCGGTGAATGCTGGAATAGATTAATCAGTCTTTGATTATGGATGACATCCTTTACTTCAGAGAAGTAAAGAAGTTATGGAAGAAAAAAAAAGGATAGTTCTGTTAGCAGTATAGTTCTTCCATTTAATGTATGAAGTTTCATAGAATTTGTCCAATTATACAATCAGATATGTCACATTAGGAAAAGAGCCTGCTTCCTTTGCTCATAACAATTAATATGTCACTTTTCAGGTGGGATACCTGAAGGCAGCAGAAGGCCTTGAAAAGTAATGTACTGTTCTTCATACAAAGATGAAGAGTAGATAAGGAGTTTAAAAGTTTCTTTCAGTATTTTTCTTTCTTTTCAGTGTATATCAGCTCAATGCTTTGAAAAGTTTGCTTCCTTGTTTAATCCAATTGTTGGCTTACAACGCTGAGCTGCAAACTGAGCTAAACCAAAGGAACCTAAACCCCAATGAATTTGCAGTGCCTCATCTACTAATGTCCACATTTTGTCACAGGTTTCCTAATTATCAAATACATAGGAATGTGTTTGTACCTGCTGGCAAATCTGTAGCTGATCTGCTCTGAAGACAAAAATGAGGAATGCAAAATGTTTTCTCAGCAACTACCAAAAAAACTATTTGTCCTCTAATGTGATGTGACATTTGTTTAATTCTGGTTTAGGATATTAAGAACCAAATTTTAAAGACTTCTTGTACTTGGGGAACACATCTGATTTGGGATCCTGATGGTTTAATTCTGTTCAATTTATATATAAAAAATATGCATTATACTTGTATGTATAAAGTTTTCCCTCATTGAGTGTCACACTGACACACACATGCATAAATTAGTCTAAAAAGAAGGCAAATGGGTTGCACAAATTCTTTTGGGTTGTTGTGAATGTGGGTAGAGTGGACAAACCAGTCCTGAAAACCAGAAGGATAAGGGTTCTCTGCCATGTCATTGAGGAGAGGAAAGGACAGACTTAGTGATGTTAGATGCAAGAATTGTCAGGTTCCATGTGTTGAGCCAGCTGCTGTGAACAGAGTGGTTCCTGGCATCTGGTGTGAATCATCTGCTGGTGGCTGTGACATGGACCCATAATCATCATATCAGAAAAAAGGAAACTTTGTCTGGAGTCCATTTGAATGCTGACTGTTACAAAGGGTCTTTGTCTTTAGCAGGGATCGAAACCCAGGATGAATAGAATTCTGAACTATTCATTTAAATCTTTGCTGCAGGAAATATTATTTTCCTTATTTTGACTAGTCTGGAAAAGGTGGATGCCATCCTTGTTTTGAATTTTGTCACTTTGGGATACCCATCTCGAAACCAGGCCGAGCAGCTTTTGTCACATGTGACTGATGCACAGAAGAGGCTGGTATCACAGGACTTGCCTTGCAGCTGACCTCTGTGAGACTGCATCCACAGCCTCCCACGGGGATCTGAGTGAGTGCTAGAGCCCCAACAGCTCAGAGAATTCTGCCAACTTGCATCAAGTTTACACTAAAACAAGAAAGAAAAAAAAAATTCAAACCTTTCAAATGGAGAAACATTTTCTGAATTAAGATTTATTACTTGGTTTCATAATCTGTTACTTGACAGCAGCTGGCTATACAAAGTGTGGAGTCTATTGGATTAGTTTATATAACAGATGGTTCTGTTTTCAAATTTACTCCAAATGTTCAGATGCTTTAGTAAATTAATATTTCCCATCTGATAATAGCTCATGGATTCAGCTTTAATCTTTGGTCTTTCAAAAATAAAAGAATTAATAAAGACCACTGGGAATCATTGACACTCAATTTGAAAATGATAGCCTGGGGAGTGGCAGGGCTGGGGTAAAATGCATAAGAAATTGCACCAAGATTATTGTACTGAGGTTTAAGCTAAAGTCACAGTGTATGTAGTGTTAGTGTGTACTTCTCAAAATATTTTTATTTGAAAATTTTGAGACCTGTTTAATGTCTTAATTGTGTATGTTTTATAAAATCAGTCTCAAAAGAACATAAAGTAAGACCAGGACAATAAATTCATTAAGCTTCATGAAAGCTCTGTAAAGTGAGTAAGATTATCATTGTAGTACAACATCCTATTGCAATATTATAACTGAGTGGTTCATCCCATATATTTTTTTTTAAATCATTGGAAGAAAAAGAAAAAAAACCAAGACAGCTTTTAAACACCTGCAGGCAGTACAGTGTTGTCTGTTTCTTACTCAAGTAGACATATGGAGATGTTCTATGTCTGCATGTCAACCTTATATCAACTTTCAACAATGTTTTTTCTTTGTCTCCACTGACATCTTAAAAAAACCCTACTAAAGGATGTGAGCAAAATAGGACCTGCAAAGAGTGAAGAAGCTGTTCCAACAAAAATTTGCTCTTTGTGTATAGATGTGACATAATACCAGTTTATATTGCATAGCACTTTTAATTAGGCAGCCTGCTTCTTCTACAGAGCTCCAGCCTCATTAATGACTATGACAAATGGTGCTCATTGAAGACTGGTCTTTATTTGGCGGTTCTTCACAGTCTCATTTTTCAATATATGACTGTATAAATTATTTATTATGTGCCGTCCAAACCCTGTCCTGAAAATAGAAATTTTACAGGAATATTTCTACTGGGCTAGTACATTAGTGCCAGTGGATCAATTCAAAGAGGATATGTGACTGTAGACAGGATTTCAGAACCCTGGAGTTAGATGCCCAAGCTCCACGTGTGATGTAAAGGAAGGGTAAAGATATTTCAGAGGGCTGTGTGGATTGTCTCTCAGGTTGAGTAGACTGCAGACCAGGGGTGACACATAGAGGGTTACTGAAAAAAAAAATACACCTAAAATCTCTCCACTGTAAAATCTTAAAAATCTTACTCAAGTGTATGAGGTCATATCCTTGCACTTTGGACAGAAGTCTATCCCTCATCCTTGGTGAAGTATCTAAGTTCTTGCTTTCAATAAAGAGCAGGGAACATCATTATTTCAGAATTTGACTAGAGGAGGAGGTAGCAAAGATTTGAGGTTACTCTTACTGGGAGGGTGATTGTGCAACAGTTTACTGGTTAAGCATTCGCTTGACATTTTAGAAATCCAGTTTTCATTATTTTCAATCTCACTCTGATATAGGAATAAAAAGTGTGCTCAACAGCCATTCCATTGTGCACTAAAGCAAGTTCTACTCAATAAGGCAAGAAAGAAGACAAGGTGAACCAACATTTCTTAATTTAATGGCTAGGGCATGCAGTTGAGAATGAAGGAGGAAATGAGTGAGCAGCTGCTACTCAAAATAGGGAATATCTATTTTGCTGCTTTTCCTTTAAAAAAAGATGAAAAAACCTACAATGGAGTGTGGGGCTTTCTGATCCAGTCCTGCTGTTGTCTGGAGCCTAAAGCTTGTCCAGAAAGTTTATCCTTTCATGTTGTGGCAGAGTTTCAAAAGGAACCAGTGTTTTTACCCTCCCTTCCTTGCATTCCCCAAAGTCTATTGTGTGGAAGTTTTGAGTATGACTCACCTCAGAAGAAAGGGAAAATTGAGACTGTACCTCCTACATCCCCAAGGAATGGCATATTGACTAGACTGTTGCCTAACAGGAGGCACCACCTTCTTGGTCAGGCAGGTTTTAAGAGAAATCAGTGGGAGTAAGCTTTTTAATAGACAAAAATGGGAGTTTCTAGAGCCAAATTAGGCTAAGGAAAGCATGTTGGATTGAACTAGGCTCTGTTTATAGTGACATACCTCTCAGTGTATAATCAGAAGTAGAATTTTAGACTCTTGTTACACTGTGAGGTGATTGAGACTCTTATGGCGATGAGGTGTTTCCAAGATTGGGTTGAAAGAGAAAGGTGTTATAGGAACTCAGAATGATTTCATCTGAGTGACAGTCCTGTCCAGTATGGTCTATTTTTGTCACAGAACTATGACAGACTGCAGATTAAACAGTGAAAGAATATGAAGTGGCCAGGCTGACAGTTTAGCTGACATTATGAGAACAGTGTAAGTGAAGAGTAGAGCTCATCCTGAGGCCTCTTTGGTCTCATTGATCTCAGTTACAGGAGTAAGAGCTCAGCACACTTGCTGTTTGGTTTCATACTGCCCAACAGCAAAGAGCAACCATGTTGTCCACTTCAGAAAATTTCAGATTCTTTGACTTTCCCAGCAGCACCTATGAGCGGCACCTAGGAGCTGAGGCAGAATCAATTTACCCATGGGAAACTTTAGCTACTCTAGCCTTGAGGAGATCCTTCTGCCTCCTGCATGTTCAGTTTTAGGTTTTATGGCAAAACTTGGGTAGGTCTCCCCATTCAAAGACAGCCTTAAGCACCATGCACTAAATCAGGCCTGGCTTCACTTGAACTACATTTTCTATATCTTTGGTTGTATCTGTGTGTGCACAAGGGAGGCACATCACAGCTCCCTAAAGCAGTTTGCAATGCAGTAACCCAGGAACAAAAATCAGACCAAAAGACCACAGGACATTCAATCCTGCCATGTATGGTGGATCCTCACATGTGTCATTAGTGGGTCTGGGTTCTTGGGCACAGCTGTTTAGCACTTGAGCTGACAAAGTAATCTGTAGTGGCAGAAGGCTTTTATCTTCCACTAGGGGGGAATGGATACACATACTTTGCTGGTGAGTTAACAAATCTCTGCTAGCTCATGAACAATTTATGAGACTTGGGGGTAGTAGGTTAACTGGCCCTAAGGCAAGGATTGTCATCGCCTAAAAATAGAAACACACCCCAAGAATGATGCTTTGGTTCGTTTTAGCTGTCTGTATTTCTGTGAGCTTTTGAAATGCTTAGGTCAATTTTTTTTTTTTTTTCCCTGTGACTAAGAGGGGAAAAAGATGAAAAAGTAGGACTTTAAGGAGAACACCATGTATTGCAAGATGCACAAGAAGTAAAAGTGGATAGGTGAAACAGATAACTTTTTGATGACTGGAAGCTGGGTTGTCAGTTCAAAAACCCTGAGCTGCCCTCCCCAGAGACACCAGTTCCATTGTGCTGCACACAATGGCCCAAAGCTCCCTCAGTCCATTCACTGCAGTCAATCACAGCTGGCAGGACAAACCAACCCAGCTGTCACTACATTCAATTTCTGTGAAGCAAAGGTGAACCTGACACTTAGAGACCTTTCCAAAATCCAAAACCGACGTGAAGATCTTGGTTCTTGAATCTTTGGTGGCTGAAGTTGAGAGAGCTTCTGAGTCTCAGTCAGGCCCTCACTCCTGTGGTGTGCCAAGGACTCCTGGCTTCCCGACAGCCTTAGAGATGGAACCTCTTCTGTGTCTCCTTGAGCCTCAGTTACTGCTCTCAGCTTTTAATTTCTCTATGTATGTTCATTTTTCTATTAATGCCAGTTCTCCCCCTCATCCCAGCCCTGTGGGAGTGAATTTTCATTCACTATGGGCCTCTCCAGTTCCCACTGTAGTCAACAAGTGCTTTGCTAGTGACTTCCATGCAAACAAGACCTGGCCTTTCCTATTTTTTCTCTCTTCATCCACCCACATCTGTCATCTATCTATTCTTATGTTGTTTCTCTAGACTTTTTCTTTTTTTTTAATTCTGTGTCCAATATTATAAACTTCATGATTTTTTTTAATATTTCTCTGGCCCCTTATGCACTGTAATCTGAACTCTTTGCTCTAAACCTCCCTAACTTTTCACACACCCATTCCCTTGTCCCTCTTTCATTTTGTTTCTTTTCCAGCCTTTTGCTTTCCTAGTTTAACATCTCTGTCTGACTTAGGAAACAGAAAAATAAACAAAAGTACTAAGACTTTCATACAGTAGCTGCGTGAGGTGGTGCTTTGAATTCATCAAAGGGTATTCGTTTTTCAAATTTTAATAGCCTGGGTAGGAATCTTGTTCATTATTAATCTGTGTTAGAATTGTAATGAAACACTGTGGTGGTGGTAATTAAATTTCAAGACAGATGCTTCATAAATAAAGAAGCATTTCATAAATATCAAATTATGCCACTATCCTAGCATGTGCAGGTTCTCTGTCATTACAGAGATGTGATAATTATCTCTGGTTATTCATTACAGTTTAGGAATGGATAAAGAATAGAAAATGTAGGCATGAGGAAGGGAAATACCTGAGGCACTGAGGTTGTACCATAGAACTTTTACATATGAGTTTTAGAGGGTTTTGCCACTCATTTCAGCATGGAAAATTAATATGTAGTTAAGTAGTACCTCTCTTCAACAGTACATTTAACTGCATGTTTCACTAACTGCTGAATAGCCCTTTTTCTTCCACCAGGCTCTCTCTTTGAACACTACTCTGTTCCCACTGGTGCTTTCATAGATATGGCAAACTTGAAAACTTATTTCTTTGGGTTTTAAAAATCTCTTGAAGTGAGACTGACAGGCATGTATTTTCCAAGGTTCTCCTTCTCGCCCTTCTTGAAAACTGGGACAGTGTTTGCCAACTTCGTGAGCTGGGACCTCTCTGGATTCCCAAGACCACTCAAAAATCATCAAGAGATGTTTTACAATTACTAAAGTGTTGCAGTGAGGTCCATTTTGTGAATTGGAGAGAAGTTTCATTTTTGCATCACTGGTGCGCAACATTCCTCTAGCATAGTTGCACATAAATAGCAGTAGACCCCTCCTTGTATTGTATCCATGTTAGTATTTTGTGTGTGCAGAGGTGTGCTTCGTTGTGTAGTTCCAAATCATGTGCTAAAGTCCAGTCAACACCTTTGTAGATTTAAATGCAAATCAAGTAGTTCTGGCATTTAATTTTTATTAATCGCAAAGTACTCTAAACTTTCTCAGAGTCTGATCTTTTCATCCTAAGCTTATTTGATCTTCATCCAAGTAACCAGCATGATTCAGTATTCTCCCAGGATATAATATTATAGTTTGCAAAGTGATTGTTAAATGCATTAATAATTTCAATGGGATCATTAATAACATCTCTTGTCAGCGACCTAGCTTGGATAATAACTTTCTTGTGACTTGCATGAATTTTTTTTTTTTTCTGGGGGGAAGGGTATCCTTTTCCAGAGGTTTCTAGATGTCTTTTAGTTGTTTTCCAGTGGCTGAAATAGCTTTTAACAGTGGTATGTCTTGAGGTTTATGCACTCATTTCTAAGAAAATGTGATAATTGGTTAATGAACCATTCCTCTGTAGTTGTCCTGATTGCTTAACTTAACAACTCTACCAATATTTTCTGTAAATAACAGTAATTATATGTATTTTTCATAATAATGTCTTGTTGTTACAGAATAATTTAAGGCAGCGAATATCTATTGACAGAAATAATTAATCTAATAAAATAGTATGGCAAAGGCATGTCTCCTGGACTGAAAACTAATTTGGCAGAATTATAAGAGCCATGTATTATTATTGCTGGTATTTTCATATCAAGATAGACACTGGATTGCAATGGGTAGCTCTCTGGCTGTTGACCTATTGTAAAGAAACCCAAAATGCAATGTAACTTGGAGAGAGACATTAATCATCTTCATCTTCCTATTTACCCCTGTCAGTCTGATAGATTGCTGTGCGGCAACATTCATCTTGCAGATCACCATATCCTCCTTGAATGACAGCAATCTATCCCTGTACATCTCTACATTTCCTATATTGCTGTCTCCTCTTTACTCTCTGTGGAATAAAGCAAGTCCAACTACTTGCTGCTCACAGTTCAAGAAAGGATCCCCCTTCCTTATCTACCTTGCTATGATGTGTAGCAATGGAGTCAGGGGCCAAGGTGTTGTCCTTTATCAAAGGAAATAAGTGAATACAGACTGTGGAAAAAACAATATATCCTGCTAAAACAATGAGAGGGAATTCCTTGCCAAATGTTGATATAACTCACTAGCAACCAGTTCTGTAAGTTGTCTCTGTGCACTGTCTGGTGTGAGCAAGCCAGATTTCACTGTCTTAGGAAAATGAAAAAGTCCTTAGGTAGTTCTGCTTGTAACTGTCCCTCACTGAAACATTTTCTGGTTACTTTTCTCTGCTGTCTCTTTCCATCTGATGTGTCAGCATTGTACAGCTGAAGAGTAAGATTTATTATGCATTACCAGCACCAGTCCCACCTTTGAGTTTTTTGCACATACATTGAAATGGCAGGATGGGTCCATAGCTGTAGACTACAATGGTTGTTGAGGTTGGTGTTCTTTGCACAGTGAATACAGGTGCAAGATTGTTTATTTACTGTCCCATCCCTGGCAGTGTTCAAGGCCAGGCCGGATGGAGCTGTGAGCTCCATCCGGCCTGTGAGCAACCTGGTCTAGTGGAAGGTGTCCGTGCCTATGGCAGTGGCTTTGGAACTAGACCCTAGTTGGTTGGCCTTCCAACACAAAACCTTCTATACTTCTATGATTCTGTAATTCTATGTCTTCTGTCTTTCTAAACCTAGAAATTTTAAATCACATTTTTCAGAAGCGTACTGTTATAATTGTACTTTTGGAGGGTTATCTTAGATATAATATTCTTCAGTCAATTCCCCAGGTCAGGTTAGAGCCTCCCATAAAAATCTTCATCCTAAGTCAGCAAACAGTGGGTGCAAGTGAGCTGGTGGTAGCAGCTGGGAAATGCAGGCATTCCCACAATGACCATGTCATTGTGTGCATTGGCATAAGCATCATTCTTGGAAATTTGCCCTCTTGTGCTTCCCCTCTTTCCTTACCTTTCCCAGAAAACAAAAACCTCACCACTCAGTAGTGGTTGCTTTACTCTTCAGAATCATTTCACTGAAGCAGCATCTAAACAAAAAATAGGGGTACACAGTTAGCTAGAGACAGAATTTTCCAATGAACTCCAGCTCAGACAATGATTAGTAGAGTGGAAAGAAGGATATTCAATCTGGCCTTGTTTTACACAGTCCCTATAGGTGTTATTTATTATCAAGGTACTAAACAAGATGTTAATCAATCATTGTAGCTTCAGTTCTGTGGAGTTTTATATCCTGTAACTTTGATTCTTCTTTGCATGTAGGCAAACTGGGTAAGTATTTATCTCTTCTATTCAGATGAGGGGCTGAAACTTACGTTGTTAGCATTACAGAATCATAGAAATTAAAGATGGAAAAATTTTATTAGATCATCTACAGTAGTAGTTCATCATCTTGCCAATACAAGCATTTTACTATAGAACAATGACTCCTTGCCCAAAGCCGCAGAGAGAATCAGTGTCAGAGCCAGGATTAAAACTCAAGGAGTTCCTGGCTCCCTGTCCTCCACTCAGACGGCGAGAGCATTCTGCAGAAAAGCTAGATTGTCCAAACATTAACAAAAAACAGCAGGGATGATTTGATTAATTCAGATTTGTTGCTAAAAGGCCTGTAGTGTTTTTGATTAGCTCTTGGGCCCTCATCAGGCTTAGAGGGGTGTGTGTGGTAAATTTCCTTTTACCAGTTTGGTACCTACAAGATCCTGAAGTGATACGTGTTCTTGAGAAACATGCAATTAAATCACTGCTTCCAGAAAATCCATATGGATCAGCATCTTTATGATAAATAGGTCAGACTTAATCCTGTAAGCTCTTGAAGATAAGGGCTATGTTTTCAATAGCCCACACAGTGCCTTACTGGACACTCTGAAAAGTACTGTGATATGTGTTAATAATAATAAATATTTATGTATTGGACATGAGAGCTAAAGTTAGAAGTTATTTCTGAAGGGCAGATTTTTTGTTCATAAGCAACTGCACCATGAAAATTCCATATCCTTAACTTGCAGGGCTATTTGTGAATACTGGTTATTCTGTATCCCATACATATTTTCAAGGATGAGTGGTGCTTAATATTTTTATTATTACTGTATAGCACTTTGTACATATATTTTGTAGATGCTTATGTAGCACCTACAGAAAGAACACGAAAAAAGTCAGTATTTGCTGCACAGCTTGGTTTTCACTTCCACACCAGAGTTTTCACACATGGGTTTCTACAATAAAAGTATTATTATTGGTACTGGAGAAACTGCTTCTTTTACAGATTTCAGATGTATCTCATTATGAAGTCTTGTTTTCAGTAGCTGAAGTTTAACTATGTAAAGAAACTTTTCATTTATATGTATCCACCTCAGACTGGATTTTCTGAGAAAATTTCTAAGAAACGTAGAAGAAAAATTGCAGCTATTTTTCATCTGAATCCCTGTGTTTTGTAACAGGAATAGAAAATTTGTCAAAAGGGAATCTTTATGTTGGATGTCTGCTTTCTTTCTGTTTTGAACCAAGTTTTCAAGATATTCTGAGATGTTCTGGAAGCAGGTTTTCTTCACTTAACTTTTTCCCACTTAAAAATGAAGTTTTCCACTGGACTGATTCTGTTTACTCTTGAACACCAAGTCTTTTGCCTCTTCAGTGCTCTTTTGGTCCTTCCCCTGTTGTCAGATGACATCTCAGACACTAAAAAATGACACTCAGTGTTGAGGCTTGCATTGCATTTTAGCAGGAATCTGAGAATGAGTGGTTACACGCTGTGGAAATGCAGAAGATAATGAGAATTAACTCTGCGTGCAGCTAAGGTTGTGCTTTCACAATCACTTGAAGATGATCTAAGTAGATGCTTCTGCCAAAAGTGGTGACCTCACCTATCCCCAGACAATGGTGGCATATTCCTGCTTCTTGACTTTGAAAGAACTAATCCAGATGACAACTACCAATTTTCAGCTGAATTAGTTTCCTAATTCCACTAACTTCCTAATTCCACTGTTTCCACTGTATCCATGAAGATGGTAGCACAGAAGTGGGAGTAAGGTTGCTTACCTATGGCAGGGACAGGGAATGTAAGCTCATACAGGCAGCAGCTGGAATTATCTTTAATAAGTGCTAGCAGTCATGTCCTCCTCACCTTTCCATTGATGATATACAATCTTTAAATTCAGTCAGCGGCCTGTCAGTGTAGAGATTAGTGAATAAGACATGATTGATAAATGTCAACAACTTTTGAACGTGCTACTTGGGATATTTATCTGCTACTTAAAAATTATTAGGGATATTCATAGGGATTTTGTTGTATGCCTGTATTTCCTTTATTGTGTTATGGACCACCTGATTTGCACATTTAATTTTGCTGTGGAAGATGGAATTAATTTTATTTTAAATATCTGTAATGTAAAATTTGGAAACTGACCTGACCAACTAGACTGCCTTTAATCATCAATGAAATGCTATTTGGACTACTAGGTGGGGGTCTCTCCAAGTAAACTGTCATTAGGATTAATCACACTCTAGAAAAGCTCACCTTGCTGTATTGAGTAAATAAAACAATTAATTTTCTGCAGATGAATAGTCACATGAAAATTTATACATTGTTATATGAAATGAAGCCAATCAAAAAGCCTACCCATCTAACCTGGTAAATCTAAGGATTAGGTTAGGCAAGGAGAACAAAAAGATTGGGTTTCCTTATGGGAGTTTCCATACTAGAACAAAAAGATAAGGTTTCCTTGTCTTATGGCAGTATCCATGCTAACATTTGTGCCCATCGTCTGAGTCATACCTGTGTAACGCTGCTGTACCCTTCAATTCAGACCTTCTGGCTTACTTGAAGTGTACTTAACCATAGTGTCCAGGTTGAGGGTAATTAAAGAATAAATTCTTCACTATGAATGCATTGGGACACTGGAACACATTGCCCAGAGGAGCTGTGGATACCCCATCCCTGGAAGTGTTTAAGATCAGGTTGGGGTGATCCAGTGGAAGCTGTCCCTTCCAATGACAGGGGCATGGAACTAGATCATCTTTAAGACCCTTTCCAACAACAAAAAAAATCAGTGATTTTGGGAGACTGGGCCAGAGAGACTAAAATTGGTAGAGAAATTCATGATGTAGCTGGGAATAGATGGAGCTGAATGCAAGAACAGCCGGTAAGGGCAATCAATGACCAACTCAGTTGCTTTTCTAAACCATAGTAGTCTGTGCCATGCAGCAGGGTGTATCAGCCCCACCCATGACTTGTGATTATCAGAATAGCGCAATGTTATGGATGTTGCCATTTCCCTGTTTTTCTCTTTTAAAAATATAAATTTGGATTTAAAGTCAAGCACTTGAAAGTGAGAATTACTATTAAGACAATCCCTAAAGGATCGTAATCCATGTTACATTTTCTGTGAGAGATCTGTTGGGAATTTGCACTCTTCTTCTTAAGATTAACATATTTTCCTGAATTTCAAGGTTATACAGGTCTATGTAAAAAACCCAAAAGCCAGATATGCCTGGAAAAATGAAACTAGTATACTCTCTCCTAATTTCAAGTGGAGGAAAAAAACGAACAGATGAGTACATGTAAGTCAATCAAGTATACTGTTTTACTGCTGCATGCAAATATCTTGAAATTATTTTAAAAAATCAAAAATATTTTAAAAAACCCTGAACTTTGTGATTAATAATTAATTAAATAATCCTTGCAACATATAAATAACTTTCTAAACACTTTGTAAGTATTTTTGTTTGTTTGTAAACTAAATCTGATGAATGCCACTGTGTACAGTAATATTGTTATGCTTTGTTTGGTGTTATGTACTGTGGGCTAGCTGAATCAGAGATCTAGCTACACAATGAAAATTAGACAGATATTAAGTATTTGTTGAATTGAAGCTAAAGCAAGTAAAGTTATCATACAGTCCAATTAAATTATGTTTTAAATATAAACACTAGATACGTGTTAACTTCAACTGAGTAATATGTAAGAAATAAACAGCTCATTTTCCAGCTGGGCATTTACAGCCTTTGGCAGGTAACTCACTGTAGCTTCAGAGAGATTTAAGTGGTTAGGTTAAGTTCTATGCATGGGACCATGAGGCATGAGAAGAGCTTCAGCATATGAGAACAAGGGATGATCCCAATGAAAAACACATATGTGCAGTTCATATCCTGTGAATTCTCTGGCTCTAGTTGGAGATCATGCCATTGTTTCTAAACAGCTCTGATATTCCCCCCTGTGTCAGTGCTAAGCATTGTTAAAGTTTAATACTACTTCTGTGCTGTTCAGTTTTTTAGTTTTCTTGGCACACTCCACTGAGGAAGAAGAATGCTCAGGGCTAAAAATGAATAACTTAATTGCTGGGCCAAATTCTGAGTCCCTCAACTGAGCAGAACTCCCACTAATTTGAGAGGAACTTTTGTTCAATTGACTGCATAACTTGAATCATTGTCCCATGTTAACCTCTGGTAGCTTAGTTAGCCTCATTGCAAGATACAAAGGGAAAACATCTTAATCCTGAGGAGCTGAGTCTAAAAATGTGTCACTAAAAACCCTCTTTTAAAACAGTTTTTATGTTCTAGCTTCACTTTGATTTAATATTCTCAGCTGCTGGTGGAGCAGGTTACTTCCATACTGGCCAAGTCTATGCTTTTGAGTTATTCTCCTGCATTCTGGGAGAGCAAGAGTAAAATTTTGGACGGTTTTTCAATAAAACAATATCTATTTGGAAATTACTTACATGTTCTTGCAAGATGATTGCTTTTGCTAATCCAGCTAACTGCCTCAAATTCACTGTAATTTCAGATAAGCAAGCCACTGGGAAACTGTTGTGTTGCATTCAAGGATGGTTGCAATTCACAGATGGATAAAACAGGGGGCTCTCCCTCCTCTTCTGTTTATGACAGTCAGTTAGCAATAAGTTCTGTAATATTTCTGGAAGAAAGAAATAATGCTGCAAGAAATAGGGCATAAGAGACTATTTTTTAAGGCTTCTAGTCTGGCTTCATGCATTGTTGCTTGGTTCTCAAAGCAAAAGCACCTCGTACTATTATTATATGAGAACTATTTTTAACATTTTTATTGTTTAAAGAATTTATTATGAAAAATAATTTAAAGGAGAAAAACAGCCAGCTTCTTGAGAGTTGACAGCTTTTGTGGCAATAAAGGCAAGTCTTTCCAAACTCCTCAAATTTATTTTACACTATGCATTTTCAAGTCAGAAGGGAAAGTAGCATTACCTTTGATAGAATTTTTTATCAGAATGGAAAAAAACCCCAACATTATAAATTTCAGAGAAATAGAAAATTTCAGCTTGAATTGTCATCTGTTGGTCTCATGTACTGACATTTATGGGAATATTTCCATTCTGTTTTCATGTCTTGTGACTGAGGTTATCACAATCTTATTCTAAATCTTGTCTTAATAACATTAGTGTTAAGCCCCTTTTGATGGATTTAGGAAAAACAGTTTAAGACATTTGTTTTTCATTCAATGACTCTAAGTGGTGAATGACTTCACCATAACACTCGTGAGTTAGTTGTTTTTATCTTGATAATCCAAAACATGCACCTTATTTTTGTTCTCAATTTGTCAAGCTTCAATTTCCAGTTGTTCGTTCTTGATATTTATCTTCTTTAATTAAAAAAAACAAAAACAACAAAACCAGAAAACAAAACTACTACTACCAAAGCTATTCTTATTTAATCACTAATAAGTCATTATCAGGTCATCTAGTTATCCTTGGACAAATTGACTAGACTGAGCTGTTCTGTTCTGTCATTCTATGACTAATTTTCCATGCTGTGATTCATTCTTAGTTTGCTTTCCTGAGCCCTGCACAAATTTTTAACATCTTTGTTTTAAGTCTGGACATCAAGAATTGCACCTACTATTCTAGTAGTGGCCTCACTGGTGAGAATCACATGTAAAAATCACTACAGAATGCATTATTCAAATTCTATTGCCACAGGGGCCAGAGAGTACCTAGCTACCATGATAGGTAAAGCTGTAATAACATACCATCCCAACCTTTTCTTTGGGTTTGGTTCCTGTGGTTCTATACACTCACCATGCCCATTTAGCTCTGAATTTTGGTTGTTCCAAAACTGTAAAGTGAAACTCATCTCAGCCCACAGTTCTTCCCTTTCTGCCCCCTGAATTTTGTGCTGAAACTATGCAAAAATGTCCATTTTTGTTATTTTTATTTAAACAGCAAAAATAGCTTGGCTCAACTGTGCTGAAAACTGGGTCATGGCTTGTTCAAAATATTTGCAGCCCTTTCAAGGAACATTGGTTGTACTTAGGGCTTGTAAGGAACTCTGAATTCAACAGTTTTAGGTGGCAGGTGAGAACATTGTCCTGAGCTAAATGAATTTGCTTTTTCATGTTTCAGAATATGCTATTGTAAGATAAGTCCTGTTCACTTTCTTCCTGTGAGTTAGTGATTAAAGTTAAAAGTTCAAATATTTTTGTGTTCAGAAGGTGTCACATTGAATTCAAATTAATTTTACTGCATCTGAAAATCTCTCCGTAAGGAATTGAACTCAGGTTTGTTTTCCAATAACATGGAAAACAGGAAAACAGGTTTTCATGGATATAATGAAAACACTGCCTTGTACAAGCTGGGCTCAGCATGGCTGGGCTGAGGGCTCACAACAAAGTCACATTAGTTCAACAAGGCATCGTGCACCAGCAGAGCAACAGTTACAGCATGGAGGATGTCCTCAGCTCAAAGCAAATATAAGATCATCCAACAGGAATGTTTGGGCACAGGTTGAATTACAGAAGCTTTTTTAAGTCTTGGTAGCTGACTTGGTGTGTCCTCTCAGACATTCAGTCATAAATTAATAAAACCCAGCTTAAGTCTCAAGGAAAAAGTAGGAGAAAGGTTATATTGCCTTGCATGTGAAGGAGGCTAGCTGACAAGACAAACATAAAATGTCATAGAGTTTCAGCTGGTATATGGAAACTTGATTGTCCATATGACAGTAATGCAGATTGCTGTTAAAAACTATATCTCTTGTGGTGTGTGTTTAATATTACAAAACTTCTGGTAAATTGACTCAAATTCATAGGTTTTAATGAGGACTGCAAATCTTTTTGGCAAAACAGGCTGGATTTCCAGCAAATACGGAGCAAACTTTTCTTTGGAGGGGAACTGTGTAAAGTCTGCCTCTTTCAGCCTTTCTTTGCTTTTGATCTGATGAAAACCTGTAGGCTTAAATTAAAAAATAAAATCATCCTATTCTTCAGCAACTACACAGTCTAGCTCTGAAAGCTGAATTAGTCTGGATTTATGGGAATACTAGGTTTCATACTTTATCTCTAAATGTGAATGGGAGAATTATATCCATCTTGTACTTCCATCATTTTCACTGTGAGCATGGGTGAGAGAACACCAGCTAAAGTTGTTAGCTCATTTCTGTCATTTTAATGAATAGATGGCAGCATGTTTATAAGAATCTGGTTTGTTCAAGGAGTGAGAAAATCAAACTGTGGGCATGTGCTTTGGGATGGTAGCAAACACCACAATTTCAGATTGGCATTGAGAGATTTTAAAAAGTATATTTCATTTATTACATCTTTATGTCATGTCTTGAAATTGAAATACAGAGTGCAACCCAAGAAATATGGAGCTATTAGGCATGACCGTTGTAAAAAAGGCATGGAATCACAGGTTGCTGGATTTTTCACATGAAGGAGCATGGAATTAAAACTCAGCAAGTTTTGAAAATCGTTGCAAATTCTAGACCCATTCCAGCTCTTTGAAATACTTGGGAAACCTTGAAGTAACTCAAGGTGTGAATGTTTGGAAAGCATGAGTGAATTTTTGGAAAGCAAAGTTCACCTGAGTGAACTCTGGGAACCGGACACCAACGATTGTGCTGTGATGAAGTCCCTGATGCTCCTGTGCAAAGCAGTGGAGGGATTGAAGGGATTTGCAGTGCCAGGGTATCTACTGGACCCAAACCTGTTGTTATCCATTGCCTTAAAAATAATGTAGAACATGACTCTGAAGTCTGGTGTACATTTTTTTTGTTACATTATTAAGAATGTGGAGAAATTACAAGTCACTTGAGTTAACAATACTTAGGAAAACCTTGAGTAGGTAGGTGCCCTTAAGTCAGCATAAAGGTACATTTTCCATGTAACTGCACCCCAGAATATAATACATCTTGAAGACAAACTAAGGAATTATGCATATTTGCAGGGATGCAGAAATTACCCATAACATTTACTAGAATGATTTAAAGGTTGGCCAAAATGCAGTTGGTAAAAACACTGAATATTTTTAAGACTGTGATAGCAAACATTACAAAATCTTTAGGTGTTCCAGAAAGCAGCCACTCTTCACTTTCAACAAGCAGAAGACATAGTTACAGCTAAATAAAACAGATGCATGTGTTTCTCTGTTTATCTTTCCTTACACCTTCAAGTCAAACTGGTACAAATCATATTTTTCTCAAGTATCAGACAAAAGTCTCCTTCAACTCACTTTTGTAGTTAATTTTCTACTTCAAGTTGCTTCTTGAGCTCATATCTTAGCTGTTTGTTTTTTTCTTAAGCGTCCTTGTTGAATCTCATGACTTTCATCAGATGGTCACATATTTTCCACTAGAGATTCATTGCTATTTATCAATTCACTTTGCTTCACTGGTGTTTTTGTTTCTTTCTTCAGCATATTCTGATATCAGTCACTGTGATCACTCAGTCCAGAGATGTAAATGTGACACAGGTTTGTCCACCACTCCTGTGAGTCCCAGCAGACATCTCCAAAAGAAATCACCAGTCTGAAGTTCAGAAACATGGATCGCAAAGTTAATAGGGTAAAGGAATGTGTATTATTAACATTTAATGAAGAGGTTTATTTGTCATATAGTCTTCCCCTCCATGAGAAGGCCTTGTCAGCTCTAGTGTAATAAGCAAACCCTACCCAGCACAGATAAATACTAAATTTTTGGCCATCCCTTGTAAACCAATACCATCATGCTTCAGGTAGCTCTCTTCATATCTGCTACAATACCTAAACAAAATGGGGTGAGTTGAGGACAGAGTTGCAGCCCTAACTCTGAATTTCCTGGCTTTTGTGGGCTTAAGTCATACCCTTAATGTTATTTGAAAGTATTTTTTTGTGGTTTAATATATACTATAACTTTTTCTTTTGTGACAACTGGATTTATACTGGCTTCATCCCTAATACCACTGGAAACTGGAAGCAGGTCATAGTGTGAGCCTGTATTCCAAATATTTTAAACAGAAAGTCACCATTCGGCACTCATGGCTCTTGTTCTCCAATAAAAGTTCAGTGTTCCACTTCAATTAGAATGATACCTCTTATGTCAATACCACATCCAACTTGTAGACTATTTGTCCTCCTGAATGTTGAAGGTGAACAAATGAACAAAAATCTCCTCATACTTTTCTGCTTTCTGTTTTGCTCATATGGAAGACCTGTGTTTAGTGAAAAAAAAGGTATGGTTTTTTCACCAGAAATTCTTTTCTTGTCTTTTAATTTGATTTTCCTTGGTTGATTCGATAATAATTCCATGGTCAAATATTTTTATGCTACCAACTGTATTCACATTGACCAAAATCTGCCTATCTCACCAGTAAGTACTATTTAACATCTTCATATTAAAGCCATGGTCCTTGGTTGTCAGAGTAATGTTACACCCCATAACAAAATAAGTCCATGTGCAGTTGTTGATGCGAAGTCCTGCCTCCTAATAACTTCTCAGGTCACAGAGCTGAAGAGTATTGCTGGAAGTCAAATCACTTTCATCAGAATGCTCTTCATCCCCCATGTGTACACAAGCATTAATTAAAAGAAAAATCCTTGTCTCACCAAACCTGTGTAGCACTGACTGCCTGCAGAATAAAATACATATGAATCCACGTGCTTCTTCCTTGAGGAGGAAGTTGATAGATCAGATCCTGCATTTATAGAACCCAGAGTCATGAGAAAAAAAGGCATGGAGAAACCTGTGGTAGAAAATGAAAGAGGGGATCAGTGGAAGGCAAATTGTAGAAGACAAGATCTTGAAGAATCCATGGGTACTGCTTGTGTCCCTATACAAGCAGGCAACAGAAAGTTCCAGCCCCAAGGGTTACCCCACCATCATGCCATACACTTTCTTCTGAGGGAGTGATCTTATGGTCCCTTCAATGCAACATGAGTGGGGGCTGTTGTTGAATCAACAGTCTCACCCTGCCCAGCCTTCTGACAGTATGGTCCCATCATTTTTTTTTACCACTGAATAAAATGTATCATTCTCATTCATACAGCCTTGGACAGAAGCTAGATAAGAGGAAGAATTCCATAGACAAAGAGGTCATAAAAAATCTTGAACGGCTGACTGATCCCTGTCTGATGGAAAAATTTTGCTCACATCACTTTTGTAATTCAAAAGCTTTTGTTGCATATCCGGGAAGTTAGTAGAATCTGACTTATTTTTGGACAGACAGCTGTTGTTTGCAATTTGCTTGGTTCCTTATATTGTCATAAAGGTGTCATTCAGCATTTCAAACAGTTTGAGAGAAGCAATTTTAGAACCTGTGATTTTCAGGCCTTTGTACCTTTTTTGCCCGGAGAATACTGTTAGGCTTGTTTTCTACTCAGTGCAAAATTTGATAGGGTATGATATGTGGTGGTGGGCATTGTGATGAGTATATAATTTGGGGATGTGTTAGAATCTGTCTCTTTTAAGGCTATCTGCCATGATTTTTAAATTTTATCCATTAAATAATTAAGCAATAATCGTCACATAAATGGATGGCCAAATTTTCTCCCTCTTCAAGAAGCTGAGAAGCTGAAACAGCATTAGCCTTATGCAGAATGGTCAAAATGAAGTTCTAGAATGGTCAAAATTAGGTTCTAGAAGACATTACCTCTGCCAGCCACTGTCTAGAAGGTCTATATTTGCAGGAGAAATCCCTTCATTAAACTAAACCTGTATAAACCCTCTCTTTCTTTGTTGTCTGACATAGCTTTCAATTTGAAGAACATATTTAACAAAAAGGAGAAACAATACCTTTTTACTCTTGAAAGTCAGTTGGGAAATTTTGGCATTTGGCAGATTAAGTGGTAATATTTTTTGTCATCTTATTGGACCTCAGTTTTTCTCACCTGTTATAAGATCCACACACTTACCCCTTAAATCTTGTGTTCTTTTCTGACAATGCAAAGAAGTTGAGCTGTGGGGTTTTTTTGTTTGTTTGTTTGTTTTTGGTTTTTTGGTTTTTTTGGGAGCATTTTCAATACCTTTGGACATTGTCATGGTGAACCACACGGCCTCTTTCTTCCACCTTCCTTCCTTTTTGGTGGCTAGCAGAACTGTGCACAGGGCTCTTGAAATCCCAGGCTGAAACAGTATTTTTCTAGTAATTGGTGTAAGCACCATTAAACTTAATTTTTTTATTTGTATCGTTTTGCAGAAACAACAAAAGTTCACAAGACTGGAAGTTTGTCAAAATGGGTCAATTTTCTGGTAGAGGGGACATTTTTCCAGATTTTCAAAGTTCAAAAATCTCATAAAAATGACAGTGGTGATATTGTGGCCGGTGAATAGCTCTAAGGTCATTGTCTTGCTGCATCTCCAGGTGACAGATCAACTCTTTTTTTTGTCTTGTTTCCATTCTTTTGGGCTGGTCTCTAAGTAGCAGAAGAAGTTTGTTTGCTCTCTCAAAATACAGTACAGTACAGAGGAATGTGTGTGTCTATGTATGGACGCACATAAGTGCACAAAACCACAGAGGTTAGTTTTAATTTACTTTAAAATGCGTAAGTGTATTTGGGAGATGGAAACTAAGAGAATTCATAATAAGGCTGAATGTAGTCCAGGAATATTGTAAGATTTGAGAATAGAAAGCAGTTTTCCAATCTTTCATGTATGGAAATACCAGATGAGTCAATGGGTGTTCTCTGAGCTAGGAACTTCCAGGGCTTCTCTCTCTATGTCAGCAGCATCGCCTTATAACTTGTTTTTAAAGGCCACCCAGTATCCACAGCCACCCCTGTTTTAACTACAGCTTTGGGTGCTCAGAACCCCTGAAACTGGGCTTATGGTTGCCATAGTGCTCCAGGAAAGGCAGGCACAAAAAAACAGTTTAGAGAAATTAACATCTGGCATGTGGGTTAATATAAGACTTGCTAAAGGTGAGAACTCCTGGTAAAAAATTGCACTAAAGATTTTAAAACCCCCTCCCCACACCCCTGCCCTTGAACCCCCTCCAACAAAATAAAACAAAACAAAAACAAAAACAAAAAATTCCACAAAACAACCCCCCCCCCAAAAAATAAAACAACAAAGGAAAGAAAACCTGACTTAATCGTCGTGTAGTAACACTATGCTTTTAAAATGCTTTTGACCACAAACAGTTTGGAGCAACCAACTGCAATCTATTAAATTTCAGCTCACAGGGATTTTACTTTTTCCTCAACTTTTTCTGGTATATTATATAAGTATTTTTAGGAAATTCACAGTTCTTATTGAGTTTAAGAGAAATATCTAGCTTTATAAGGAGAAACCAATTCATATCTATAGCTTCTAAGGTAGACTTTGGAAACTAAGGAGATTTTTCATTGTTGATTAATGGATATGTTTTATATTAATTTTTTTTTCTCCTGGGACTTACTTCATTTTAACTTTAGGGTAAAATCCAGCCTGATTTATGCAAGTGCCATTATGTAGAATGCTGGAGTTTTATTACATTTCTTTCTTTGGGATGAATAAAGTAAGCAGAAGTTGCCTTAGAGAGTGTGTCTATCCAGAGCAAGATTTTTTTCAATATCTAGTTTATATGGGAGACATTTTTACATATAATAATTCATAAAGGTATAAGTAACATTAGCAATATTTAAATGCTATATAGGTACTTATAATTACAGTAATTCTTTATCCACAGAGACCTTTCAGGAGTTTCAATGAGATTTGAAACCTGTTCATCTCAATAGTCATGGAAATTATTTTTGCAAATGAATGAAAAAATCAGCTATGTTGTTTGGGTAATCTGTTCTGGGAGTCATGAAGCAATGAAATCTAATGACTAAATCCTTCTTTCACAGATTTTCAGAGTCAGTCCATTATCAGCTTTTCTATTTTTGTAGGCTTTATTAACTATTTTATGGAGAAGTCCCATTTCACATGGTATAAGGCTCTGTTAGGATGGTGGTTCTTGTATCTAAGCATAGATGTGTGCTTAATGGCTAGAATTGTTACAATGCTTCTTGGAAGCTGATTAAAGACAATTAGTGTTTGCTTTGGAGCTGTGATGATTTTAAGTGTTTTTAGAGGATTCACCTAGTATCCTTCTTTTCCCTACCTTTTTTTTTTTTTTTTTTTTTTTTGGCTATACCAGATACAAAGAGCTGAATGATTTGTATGAACTAATTTTTATCAAAGTTGCCATCAAAACAATTTTGAGTGGTGTCAGAAGAGGTGGGGATGTGGGGGAAAAGATGGAGCCTTTCCTTACATGGAGGCAATAGTGGCCTTCAGGTAACAAGTCTGAGGTGACAGGATCAGAGAGAGAGAAAGGAACTGCTTGGTGAACCAAATATCAATAGTTCAGTATATAGGTAAAGGGGCAGTAGGAACAGGAGGCAGATTTAGCTTGGGAGCTCTCATTTTGGTACCTGATTCAGAGAACAACCATTTTCAGTTTGATCCTTGTAACTGATGGAAGAATTAAAAGAAAATGTAAGTGTTGGGGGGAAAACATTACTTGGAAGCATCTCTGCCTACCTATTTTGACAAGAGAATGCCATTGCATTGGTTTCCATTTCATGCAAAAATTGATAGGATATAATCCTATAGGATTTGCAATGATGGGCGTTATGCTGAATATATGATTTGGGGATGTGTTAGAATTTGCCTATTTGAGGCTGTCTGTGATAAATTGGATAATTAAGCAATAATGATCACTGTCACATAAACAGAAGGCTAGATTTTCCCTCACTTCAAGAAGCTGAGAAGCTGAAAGAGTATTAGCTTTATGGAGAATGGCCAAAAGTCAGCTGTACTATGCCTTCCACTTGAAAACAAAAGAAATACATTCTTGAGTTTAAGAAATAAATAAGTAACTCAGTGCTTATACAAAGCTCTCTTGATTTCAAGGGAGATGCTCTGCATAACAGAGTGAATGAACTTTAAGCCTTCAGCCTTCCTATTTGCTTTTCTGGGGATAAATTCAGACAGAGGTAAGTATGTTCAATACAGAGTCTATGAACAATCATGAATTAACACCCTACACAGCATTCCAAATTCTGATTTTCTGGGAAAAATCTTTAGTGTATTCTATAATAAATTAGCAATACTACTGTAATTTAGTATATTGATAAAGTAATTTTACTAAAGTTCTTCTAATAATGAAGCTATTCTAGAATTAGGCTTTGTCTTGCAGTTAATGGAGATTTATGTACTGCAGAATGAAGCAAAAAAAAAAAATTGCTTTGCATTCATTTGAAAGCAGGACTTTTGAAGAGCATCATACTAATTCTGTAAAGCTTAGCAAATATGTCTGAGATTTCCAGGAACTATCTTCCTGCGTAACAAAGGTGGTAAAGGAACATTTTCTACTGGTACTAAGGTTACTGGGGAAAGTTCACGGTCTCGGGGAGGTTTTCGGGGTGATTAACCTCAGGTGCCAAGGCTGTATAGTATTTTTTCTCTGAGAAATAACTCAGGCTGATAATAACTCATGCTGATCTGATTGGATTAAAGACGTCCAGCAGATCATGGCCTCACAACTGTCTGTATCAAGAGTTGTGGATGCAATATTGTATATTCCAATATAGAACAAGGCTCAGTATTAAAGAAAGAGACAGATGGAAAGGCCTGAATTAAAAAAGGCTCTCTGATACTTCTTTCTGGGTTCCTCATGTAGAAGATGATTGGCTGCTGGATAAACTATATCTGCACAGATCTTCATTTCTTCATGAATTGCTGTCTCAGAAGCTTTTATTGTTCTGTGTAGATGATTAACACACTTGCAGATGGCTCTGCACTTACTAGTCCTGGTGTTGTCCCAGGGAGAACATGGGTAAAAATTCCTCCATGAAGTTGGTCTTGCATAGATCGTCTCAAAGACCCACTGGCTCAATCTCCTCCTGGATGGAGGGAAAATAAATGCCTTATTATCAAAATATTGTGTCATTTCAAGGTTTTAAGATTTAACGAGGGCCACTGAAAGAGACACAATGGATTAGAGGTGCAATAAACGCAGAAACTGTAACAGAGACCCTCTGGGGCACACCAGTCTGTGAGCATTTTGCAAAGAGGAAAGATAAAAGAAAGGTTAGATAGGTCTTCAGTGTGCTGAATGTCTCTCACATTTTTTTACAGATTAATATAACTGAATGGTGCTTAATTAAGTTTAAAATTTTACTTTATGGTTGACCTTTTCCAGCTTAATGACGCAGTTTCAGTGGTAGGATGCAGGAGACATGCCGGTGACAATGATTAAATAAAAAGAAAACCATTAAGAGAAACCATGCATATTGTTGCCTAGCAGAGAACCAAAACATTGTTTTCCTGAAAGCCATATGAATTTGTTTTCTGAAGTGTTAAAACGGGCATTGGACATCAATAGAAAAGAATGGGAGGAGAGAGCTCTATTGTAGAAGTTGTCCTTTGGAGAGTGATCATACTTATTATAATATCTCCATATGATTTTTATATGAAAATAAACACTGAATTTGCAAAATAGTGCTAGACTTTAATAGTGTGAAGGTCACACTCCAAGTAGATATTTTAAAATGCGCTTCACTTTACTGACTTTAGTTACTGTTTGTCTCTACCTATTTCCAGATACTACCTCAAATCTGATACAGATAAATGAAAACTTAATCTTTTCCCTGTTAATCCCTTTTGCCTTCTTTCTAATCAGTATGAATAGTGCTAATCTGTTTACTCAGCCCCAGAAGCCAGGCACAACCTTTGGGTTGGGCTTGAGTCCAGACCTTCACATCCAGGCTCTGTGTGTGTCTTTGCCATCTGAGACCTCTGTTCTGGGCTGGGATAAATCTGTCTCTGAACATATCAGTTTATACACCCTAACTATATATAGACAGCAAAAACAAGTAGTTTAGATCAGATAAATTTTTAGCAGGCCACAGTTGGATAAAGTGAATCCCTAGATGAGATGATGTGGGCCTGGATCAGGGATTTAGCAACAAGTATAGAAAAGGTGGAATATGAAAGATGATCTGGAGAAGGAACTTTAAGGCATAGCATCACTTTGAGACGTCTAGGCAAAAGGGTTGTTTTTATTCTGTCTGGAGTTAATAAAAGCTGCTGCTTTCTTCTTTTTTCTTTTTTTTTTTTTTTTTAATTTCTGAAGAAAGGCAGATCCCTGACTTTTGTTCTCTTCAAAACAAGAATTAAGATACATGTGTTGGAAGAATATTACTGAAGTCACCCAAAGTGTAAGTATTCAAAAAACAATGAGCTTTGAAATGGCATTGAAAAGCACAGTTTTTACACCAGACAAGGAATAGGTGCAGTAAATTAAACCTGAGCCAAAGGATTCTGTTAATTTTTGCTAGTGGAGACAGTGGGCTGATGGTGACAACAGGTACTCTTCAGACCCTGAAAACTTGAAGCTGTAAGTGTAGACTTGTAAGAGCAGGCTACCAACTGGAAGATTATGCTGCCTTCATGGCCTAGAGTGCTGGCTGATTTTCCTGTGGTTTGGAGAATTGCTTTAGAATAAATTGTGTTAAGCACCAGGGCAATTCCTTCCTTTGCTTGACACTTGAAGTGAATGACCTGTGAAGGCAAATGCTTAATTTTCTAAATATGAAGTAATTTGGCATATAAACTGCATGGATTTTTGCTTATTTCATGTCTATGACATACAAAGTCTAAATCTATGATCAATGGAAGGGGAGGAAGCCCTCTAATTTACTTCTATTTTGTATTTAAAATGTTTTTTTACATCCCTATGTGAAAAACCAGGGCTTTTAATAATAAGGCTTTTTTTGTTTGGGTTGGTTGCGCTTTTTTTTTTTTTTTTTTTTTTTTTAATTAGAAAAATGGAAGCCTATTTTTAAGCAGGAAGCAATTTAATTTTTTTGTTGTTGTTTGCTTAAATGGACTCCAATTACAACTGAACTGGATTTTTTTTTATTTGACAGAGGGCTATGAATGTTCATAAAATCGATATTTAGATTACCTGAATATTTCTTCAGGCAGACAAGGCACATAAATTTATTCCATATTTCCAGACTTTTCTACTTCTCTGGCAATTTGAAATATAAAATTCTCACCTTCCTCTTTCTGGCCTTCATCACACATCAAAAGCCTAACAAATATTACATGAAATCTGGTTTTGTTTTGTTTTTGTTTTTTTTTTAATAACTATTCAAACAATCTGTGTTGTCCAGATATCCAAAAATCTCTCAGTGGTATTCACTGCTAAGGATAATCCATTTCAGGAAGACTGAAGATAATAGATTTCATGGGCATTACTTAAGCAAAATTACCACCTCAGTGAAATGGGAAAACATGACATGAAAACCAAACAAAACGGTCTTATTAAAAGATGTCTTAAGCCCAAATGAAATAAGACTATCATGGAGTCTAGTTTAAAATTGAGGTGAAAAACTGGAAGAAATTTGCAGGAAACTTTTCCATTTTGTTTTACAGAAAATGAATGGATATGTTCTCATTCCTGTGGAAAATTTTGGAGGTACCTCACATAATTTATAATTGATTTTCCACTAAACTGTTGAGGAATCATTTTTGCTTCTGTTACTAAAGTGCAGAACCAGCAAAAAACCTGCAGAACATCTTGGCAAATTCTTCAGAAATTACCTCTACCTCAAAAACCTGAAAGTATGATTTTTTTTGGTTTGTTTTTAGGGCTTCTTGGGGTTTTTTGTATTTGAAAAAGAAAATATTGTAAGTGTGTGGAATACATTAGTTCCATATTTCTCCTATTCATTAGGGCCATAGTACTGTAGTATATTATAGCTGACCATTTCAAATGACACTTTAAGGTAAATTTCATAATTTTCAGATTTGAAATTTAATAATTACTTTTTAGAATGCTTGGATCTAATCTGTGACTTAAAAGCCATAATTGAGCAAGTGTCAAACCTGCACTTGGTTTGCTCTTTCCTAGATTTCCAAGAGTCTGGATATTAGGAGTTTTAAATAATCATCTCATGAGTTTTATTACCATATAATGAGTCTCTCAGCCTTGAGTTACTGCTGAATTTTCTGCAGCAACAAAAAAATGCTTAGAAGAAGATAATAACTTCAGAGCAGCTTAAAGAACTCAGAAATTTTATGTAGTGTGTGCGAACTTTGCCCAGAACTTGAGTGCAATGCAAAGAGCCATTAGAATCAACCTTAATTGCAAAGTTAACTAGAAATCAAGGAGAAATTAATCCCTTCATCTGAAGTACAGTTTTATCTGCACTGTTTTGGTGTCTCCTGTTTGATACAGACAGAAGTGAGATGCACATTTTTACTGCTCATTATTGTAGTCATGCTGCAGAGGGCAAAGTCTTCAGCTAAAGGTGAAGGTTCTTTGGGATCAAATACACATTTTACTGCTGATGTCAGGGAGATTAGCATTTTGTCCTTTGTTTCCATAAAAATCAACCTGGAATCATTCCCCATTGTCATGGTTTAACCCCAGACAGCAGCCAAGCCCCATACAGTCCCTTGCTCACTCCCCCACCAGTGGGATCAGGGAGAGAATTGGAAGGGTGAAACCTGGAAACTTGTGGGTGGAGATATAGACAGTTTGACAGGGAAAGCAAAAGCTGTGCACACAAGCAAAGAATTAAATCATCTCTTCCATGGGCAGGCAGGAGTTGAGTCATCTCCAGGAGAGCAGGACCCCATCACATGTGATGATGACTTGGGAGGACAAACACCATCACTCCAAACATCCCCCCTTCCTCCCTTTTCCCTCCACTTTATACACTGAGCATGATGCCATATGGTCTGGAATATTCCTTTGGTCATTTTGGTTAACCTGTGCTGTCTCTGTCTCCTTCCAACCTCCCACGTCCCCCACCAGTTCCTCACCAGCCTCATGAAAAGCAGTAAAGGCCTTGGCTCTGTGTAAACCCTGCTCAGCAATAACAAAAACTTCTCCATACTATCAAGCCAGTGTTCAGCACAAATCCAAAATACCAACCACTGTGAAGAAAAATAACTCTACCCCAGTCAAAACCAGCATACCAATGCACTGCACTGATTTTTCAATCCTGTCTCTGTAGCGTCTTTTGCAAAATTACTTACACAGTAGATTGTAGAGACAGATAAATGAGAGGGTTTCACTCGTTCTCTCGAGCAACAGACATTAAACTGCCTTCTATTTCCTAGAGCCCTTGAGAATACATTTTAGTCTAGCTGTGATATTAGTTCTGGTTGTATCACAGATACAAGAAAGAATGTGTAAGAATAGTTTCATTGCCAGTACCCCTATCTGTACATTTCACTTGACAATGGTGAGAATTACAGAGACACTTTGAAAAATATTTTTGCCAGTATTCTCTATTGTTACAGAACCATCATATAGATTAAAAAATACTGCTTAGGAGACAGGTGCATTCCTTTGTTTGCAATTTCTTAACAGTAATGTTAGATCATGCATATTATGTTTCTAAAATCTAGTTTTAATCAAGCTTATTGTCAAAAGTGTCCATTTTTATCTGTCTCTGAATACACAGACAACACTGGATATTATCATGTTTTTGACTTAGAAACCTTCAAATAAATGCTAATTAATTATAAATTAATTTTTTGACTTAAAAATCTTCAAATAAATGCTAATTTCAATTAACTGAAAATTCTGAACTGAAATACCATTTACCTGACTATATCGTTACCATATAAGGTTCAAGCCAATCTTGACTACTTTCTACTTGTCTTTTAGGCCTTCAAATTATAGCCAGTTCTGTACTTCAAGGAGTATATTCAAGAAGAATATTTCTAGTTTAGATATATTCTACGTTTAGTAAAGTGATTCCTGTCTTTGAATTGATTATCCAGTGACTTATACTAGAAATAAAAATTAAACAATAAATCCTTTTTTATGTTTGACATAGAATTTAGGGTTTTTTACCTTGCAATGTATATCTGTTATTCTTTTTTTTTGTTATGATTGATAATTTATTAAGTTCTGAATACCCATATATAATGCAGACCAAATGAGCTTCACCTTATTTAAGGTAATACCTATCTTTAAGACACTAAAGGGATGAAAGACACTGAAGTATGAAATCTGACTTCAGATTAGCCATCTATTATTGTATTGTTTCAGGTTTCAAAATAATTGTCATGCACTCTCTGGAATCTGAACTAATGACTCAAGGCTTCTTTAATCAGATATGTTTGCTATGATGGACTCTGGCTGTGAAACTTCTCATGCTGATATTTATAAGTGGGGTGTGACTTTATTTCCTCAGGTGACATTAGAAATTTTTTCGATTTATGTGACTTATTTTTAATTATTTAGGATGCTAATTCTGATTATTTAAATTTGCTGAGCTGACAGTCTTGATTGATATCATAAAAAGGAGTCCCTTTCATTTATTAGTTGTTTAATTTGGTAATAATAAAATGCTACTTTATAATTAAGTTGATTTGTAAGCTCACAAAGACAAAACTGTCAAGGTAATTAGTGGAAAAACAATTCTCATCCCTTCATCTTCTATTTAAAAATGAAATTATATCCATTTTCAAGCTAACATATCCCAAGGGAAAATTATTGTGTAACTTCTCTGCCTCACAGAAATCTCTTCAGTCAGTTAAAAAGTTGGCCAAAGATTTACTCCATAGATCCTGAAGATTACTTCAACGTATGGAAAAGTAAGAGGACACAATTACCTTTTTATCAGTTGAGTATTGGCCTTATTTTCACAATTTCATGAGTTCCTTTTAGTTACTGTTAATTTAGATTTGTTCAAGTGAGGTGATTCAGTTGCAATTCCTCTGTGTAATTTGTTTTGGTTTATTAAAAAAAAATGAGAAACTTTAGAACAGGTATTATATGCTAGAAGATACCTTTGGCTCAGATAAATACACAGGCTTGGAGCAGGAGAATGCAATTGCATGTAGGACTTGAGAATGTATGATGAGATCCTTGGCTATTTCAAATACGTCTTTGAACAGATTCAAATGGATGAAAACAATCCTGGATGTAAATGTGCTCATATAAATGAATCCACCTTTTTTTTTGATGAAGTTGTTTGATAAGTTCAAAAAGAAATTGTAAATACTCCAGACTAAGTTATCTTCCTTCCTTATCTCTCATATTTTCATCTGCTGTGAGGTCTCTGAGGCATCCAAATTAATTCTAATTCAAATTTTTTTTCTTTCCATTCTGATTTCACCTTGCCTTTCACCTCTATTACTCTTTTTCATCACAGAATCTGCAAACACAATCATTCCTTTTGGAGCCAGTGATTCTCTTTGACCCAAATTTGTACCCTAGGTGCTACAAACAGTAAGAAGCAATAAATATCAAATAATACAGTATTCTGCACTGTGATTTGAAAAATGGAAGAAAATTATTAGTGCTTTGTATAGCATGAATGAAATTATTGTCACTTAGCTGCATGCTTCAGAAATTTATACAGATAGCTGAAGCTCTTTTGGCATGTTAGCAGCATTGTATGCAAGAAAATTCTGACATTTTTCATTATGAGGTGTTTTTTTTTAAAATAGCTATTAACTTTGCTAGAATTAAACTGCTGGAGTTGAAATCTCCTTGTCTGACCAGAGCTGGTTTTGTTCATTATAAGTTTTAGTTTCATGGATGATAAGTTTTACACATCATCTTACACTTGTTGCCATGACAATGATGATCATGAGTGTAGACTTTGGAGCAGGGAATTGCTATGTGAGAGAAGGATGGTTTGAGTTTTAGGGATAGATCATTTACTTGCCCTTTAAAATTTGTTCAGTTTTGGATAACTTATAATTATTTGAATGCTCTTAATTTACACATCCTCAGTAGAGTTTTGTTAACAAACTTTCACACACATTTTATGAATATTCCCTGCGTCTGAGGTATGCTTAGTTTGCTCAGAGAGTGGATGGGCAGTTTATACTGTTTGAAACATCTTCAATCTCATTGAGGAAATACCTGTTTTCACTGTTTTCAGGACACTGCATGAAGAACATCCACACCATGCAAAATTTTGCTGTTTTTCCATGCTGGCTTGCAATGACTGGCTGTGTCTGCATTGCACAGATAAATACAGTTGTTCTGTAATTATATCCACTGCCTATAGTACTCACCATAATCTTGCTCTTGCTCCCAAAATGTCATGGAGAAGGTTGAGTAGAGAAAAAGAGAGTGGAGCCTAAGGCTGAACCTCCCTAGTGAACGTAGCTTTAAGCAACTTGCTTTAGCAAATCAGACTCTCTACCAAGGTCTTAGAAGAAGTACAAGGGGCAGAGGTTTTAAAATTATAGATTTCACTTGGACATAAGAAATTTTTTACAATTACAGTAATGAGACTCTGGAACAGGTTGCCCAGAGGAGTTGTGGGTGGCCCATCATTGGAAGTGTTGAAGGTCAGGTTGAATGAGGCTTTGAGCAAATTGATAGTGAAAGATGTCCCTGGAGGGAATGAACTAGATGACTTTTAAAGGTCATTTCCAACTCCCACTTTCTCAGTTTCTTCTCCTGCTGTTTATTGCATTAGCTCAGGTTGTAAATGACTGTGTTGTGATTCTAAAAGTTGTGATTCAGAAGAGGACCAATAGTCTACTTCAGGTCACACTTCTAGTTTACAAGATAAATTTCAGGAAATTACATTAAAAATGTTGCAAGGGTGTTATAGTTGAAAAGTCAAGTACTTCAAAACTGTGCCAAAATTGAAGATATTTGTTCTTTTTAAGTAGAGCTGTATGAGTATACTACAATGGTACTTTTAACTGTGTTTTTGAATGCTAAACACTTTTTTCTTTGCTCCACTGATGAGGCAAAGTTGTTAAAGAATGATAGGATAAATTCTAGATATTTTGGCTCTTAGACAAGATGGATTAAAAATGTCAGAAAGCAAGAAGTGGGAAAACAAGAGACAAGGGGAGGGGCATTGCTTGCTCTTCATTTCACTGGCAGATGGCAAGGGATGAAGGGGTGTGAGGGAAGGCAAGCTGGATAAAGCCATTGTTGGTTTTGCATGACTTTGTCTAAGACAAAGTCATGCAAAACCTGTGCTGACTCATCTGATTATTCAGTGTGGGTCAGAAAGGTACCCTCAAACAGGAAGTTTTTTACACCTACTGGAACAAGAGCTTCTCTCCTTCTGTTCCCTTTTTTTTTTTTTTTTTTTGGTGTGAAATGATTAATCCATCCTGTGTTTATGCTTTTGGCTGAAGCACCTATTCCTAGAGCAGCTACGCCCTTCCAGTCTAATGATGGGCCATTAACCCCCCATGGCTTGCGTACCCTGCCTTAAAGGTCCTCACAGCTGGACCTCCTCAGTCCCAGCAGCCAACTCCATCCTCCCACTCACAGAGCATTCAGGAGCCAAACTCTCTGCATGCCTGTTCCCCTGCAAAGTCAGAAAGGGACCACTATTCAACAGCCCATGGACCAGGCATGTAGCTGTAAGCGACAGCCAAAAATCTGAGTGGGAGGAACACCTGCAGCTGAACAGAAATGTGTCAGCAAAAGTGTTCAAACAACAAATTTTTATTCCCTGAGAGGGCAAACATGACCCATAAGTTGCCAGATGATGAAGAAGGAGAGAGATTTGGGGGGGCTGGGAATGAATAGGAAACAGAAAAGTGTAGCAAACATGCCCACCACTCTGATATTCCTTAGTAAGATAGCTTGTTCCACTGAGGACTAAAACTCCCAAAATGCCAGTGTAGCAGTTGTTACACACCACGATTGTTGAGAGGACTGGAAAGGCCTCAGCAGATGACCCACTGTGTAAATCCTGCTGACATGCCTCACTTCCCTGGGCCAATTTGGAAGCAGAAGGGATGTTTCTGAGTACTGAGGGTGGAGTGAGACCCCACCTGGAGTACTGGGCACTGTTCAGGTCTTCCCAACAAAAGAAAGACATGGAACTGTTGGAGCAATTCCAGAGGAGGACCATCAAGTTCATAAGGGGACTGGAGCAGCTTTACTCTAAGATAAGCTAAGAAAATTGGGTCTGTTCAGATTGGAGAAGAGAGGGTTGCATGGAGGCCTCACAGCAACATTCTGGCGTCTTAAGTGGGACTACTGGGAAGTCAGAGAGGGACTCTTTGCTAGGAACGGTAGTGATAGGACAAGGGGTAATAGGTACAAACTGAAAGAGAGGAAATTTAAGTTAGAGATTTGGAAGAAATTCTTTACTATGAGGATGGCTAGGCACTGGAATGGGTTGCCCAGGGCCTGGTTGTGGCTGCCCCCAACCCTGGCAGTGTTCCAGGCCAGGCTGGATGAGGCCTTGACAGCCTGGCCTAGCAGGGTTTGGGACTAGGGGATCTTTAAGGTCTATTCCCACCCCTCAATGTTCTATGATTTGATCCATATCAGGATTCAGCTGATGTTTCCTCTCTGGTGTCTCCTGCAGCTGGCCAACACATTGTGGCCAAAGGAGCAGGATTTTGGAAGAAGACCAAAAGTGTCATACCGGCTACTGTTTACACAATTTCTCCAGCCCTTCCTGCTCTCAAGGAATCACAATTCTCTCAGACCCAGTAGCTGTTGTACAACCAGCCATGATGATTCTGCTGGGGAATCCTGCTGTGGGAGGAATGTTTGAGCCTCTCCCAGTGCAGGCTGACAGGTGTTGTGTCTTTGGAGGCTTAGAGGACGTCGAAGGTTCATCTGAGGAACTTCCCTTTGGCACTAGGGAAAACAGCATTTTAAAATGTGATGGGAGAAAAGAGAGGATAATGAAAAGATTCTGAGTGTAGGGACAAAAATATCAAGGCTAGGTAAAAAAGATGGGATATTGAGGCAGCAGAAAAGTTGGATAAATGAATAAATCCAGTTGCACAGTCATGAGAGCTAGTGTACAATAACCACCTAAAGGCATGGACAAATTTTGTCATTTTATATTGTATGAGAATGGATGTAGGGTTTTAGATATCAGCAGTACCAGGGCATTGTGTTATTGTATGTTTCTTTGGTACAACCTGGAATGAATAGGAATATTCATTCACAATTATGCAGTCACCTCATCAGCAGTTGTTCTGTACTGGTAGGCTGGCTTCACAATCTGAACTGATGCCTGGTAAGCAAGGATAAATGGGATATTTGCTTTAAATGCCACAAGAGAACCCTGATTTAAATTCATACATGTTACTCTGTCTGTCCACAAGCCCTGTTGGTTGATCTGTTTTGCTACCAGTTTTTATCTGCTTTTCCAGGTGGATGTTGCTTAGATAATTGAAACTTACCCTTACATTTTGTAAGAGGCGAGGATGGAAAGAAACAGAACATCTTATTGGATTGGCTAATGAAAAATATCTATGCCTTTATTATAAAGGAGTAATTGGAGTTGGTATTTCATTCTGAGTCTCAGTTTATTATTTCAAATTCAAACTAACTGGCTTTGCTATATAATACTAAGATGTGAATTTCAGATATTCAGAAAATAAATACTTTTAGATATTTATTTAAATGAAGCTATTTTCATCAGCACCTTTGGAGGGGTTATGTGTCTAATTTGGTTATCTTTATAACAATCAATGAGATTATTTTTGGTGATTTTATTTTTCAGTTTAATTTGATTTTATCTTCTAAGGCCAGGTTATTAATAATTGTAATAATTTTATCATTAATACTTTTAATAATTTCACTATTCAGATGTCTGCAGTTCACATTTTGCATCTGAGATAACCTTTAAAATTGTCAGTATTTTGCTTTAGTAAATTTCATTTTTTTTGTTCAGATAATGAAGATTAACAACAAGATTCTTTCAATGACAATGCTGTCAGTTTCCCAGTCTTCTTTAATTTTTGTATTTAATTGCCCTTTAATGTTTGCCAGAAAATTATACTAATGGTTTAGACGTTTCCTCAGCTGGTTGATGTAAGACTCTTGAACCTAAAATATCTGAGTTTCTGAATGTTTATTTGTCACAGAGACTACCTCACATCCTCCTTTGTTATGCATGGCTAATTATTTGATCTATCAGTAATACATTCAGAAGTAGCTATAGAGCTTGTTTCCTTCCAAATTTCACTGAAATACATTCCTGCTTTTCCTTGATCCCACTTCACCATTCCACTGTCTGAACCTAGCTATTAACTTATAATTATTCACTGAGTTTATTGCTTCTGGAATAATTCTAATTGCCTTATCTTTAAAAATTTGTTGATTTAGTAAGATTCATTTGAGTTACTAACCTCATTACCCACTTACTTCTATATGCATTTTATAGTAATTTCATTGTTATTTTTAATTCCCTCTCCATGCATACATGTACATACATGTACTATGTGCTTGTGTATATATATATATATATAGGTGTAAATACAAAATTTATGTGCTTGTTTTCACCAAGAGGATCTTCTTCACTCAAGTATACTTTTTGAATCTGAGGAATCTTGGCTTCTTGGGCATCCAGCAAGATGCTCCTGAAAAATTTTCAGTTGTTTTAACACTTCTTCATTTAAATGGATTTTCCCAACTCTAAACTCAACTGTTCCTTTCAGTTTCAAAAACCTGCAGGTTTTAGAAGCTCCAACATGAGATATTTCAGGTTGGTGACATATCCTGTTTGCATTAAATAAATCAAACCTCATTTCATTGGGCAATTTTTCAATTTTTCAATTTTTGTAAAAGCCATTAACTGTTCTTTATTTATCATAATGAGGTCCATTATGTTGAGTAATTGATAATGGACATTACTGAGTTACTTGATATCCCATGCAGGATTTCTGGGTTAAGAAAAGAATCCATTACTTCTAGAAATTTCTGAAGTCTACACTGGCTGCGTAGACTGAGAAAATTATCTGCAGGGTGAAAGTCACTTTAGGAAACAGAATTTTCCTTTCTGCTCTTAACAACCAGATTTTTTGAGGGGAAGCTCCTCTATTTTAGTGAAATGTGGTAAGCTGTTGAAGAGACCTTCTAGTTTGATTTTGTTTGTTTAGCCAATTAGTACTTTAACCACAAACACTGTGGAGCCCACTCAGTCATCTCTGACTTTCTAATGATATAGCATGACATTGGATGCAAAATATCACCACCACCTTATCTGATTTTCCACTGTAGCTTTTATGGAACACATTAGACATGAAATACAATCCTTCAAAATCCATTGGACTTACCCCATCAGGTTTCTCTATTAATCACATAATTTCTTTTCTCCTACATGACCATTTCCAACTACCCTTATTGACTCTCCAGTCTCCACACGATAGTACTCATATTACCTCTCAGCATACTTACTTGCTTTTTGTTTTGTCATAAAAAATGATGCTTTTATTTGGCCTATGTGCTTGGATATGTATGTCTTGTTCTGTCATCATGATTCTCTCCTTTCATGTAGTTTGAGTAGATTAAGTCTTCCTGACTACTTCATCTGTCAACCAGAGCCCTGGTACCTATTTTGCTGAAATTAAAGCCATAATACCATGCAATCTTTTATTTCTATAGAGGTTACTCTGCTGCTTTATTGAACCAAAATCTTCTCTTACTTCACCTACCACCCCTACTATTGAACTCCATTGTCTTCTACCTGCTTTTTAATTTTGCTTGAGAAAAAGAAGTTTAAGGTTTTTAAAATATCAGCTGGGGTAGCTTTTTTATCTTTTTCTCAGCTGCCTGGTTGATTAATGTTTTTAGTGGTTGAAAATTCACCTGAAATAAATAAATAATCATGTCTTCAAAGCTCTTTAATTGCCTTTAGTGCTTCCTGTTGGATGGGAGAAATCATCCTGTTGGGAAATACATCTTAGGCACATGCCCAAGATATTTCTGGGGCACATTTGTGTACTGTAGTTTAAGCTGAACATCAGCTCTCTGAATTTCCCTCTGCTAAACTAATAGATCAGTTCTTACAGGCTGTTATTTTCTGATGCCTCACACGCTATCAGGTAGTTATTTGATACTTCCAGCTGGGAGCAATAGACTGTAGAGACTCTCAAAATGTAGAGTGAAAACAGACTAATATTTGTAGTTTCTCACTTGAGTCAGTTACTTGTCACTGGGAAACTGGAGGATCTGCTGTGATACCGACTGAGCTGGTCCCCTGGGGAATCCCATGTGTGCACAGTATGTGAACTTCAGTATCACAAATTCCTTCCCCATTTTGGCTACCAGAGTGAACCTCATGTAGAGGTGAAATAATTTCTATTTGCAAGGAAGGATACAGATAATACTAGATTTGGTGTTGGTCACAGAAAATGATGACTATTCATCTTTGTTGCTATAGCAAAACCACATGTATACAGCAAAACTTATAAACACTGTTCTGCAAATTCTGATGGAAACTCTGCTGCTAACTCCTCTATATTTCACAGTGTCTGTTTCAGCTAGCTTTTATTCATTGTTCAAGTCAATCCCATCATGTGTCAAGAATTGTCAGCCAAGTTCAAACACCAGAGGAAGAGCACACATCTCAGGCAGTGTGTGTGAAAACCAGCAATGCATTCCTGTAATTGTTCATGAAACTTCCAAACAGGAGGGTTTTACTGGGCCATATATCCAGCCCTTTCCTCTCACCATGAGCTACTGCTTGAACTCTGCCTTTGGTCTCTGCCTGTTTGTCGCCCTGGCTGCTCTATGGCTTGGTTCTACTCCTTGTTGTGGGAGCATTTTGAAATCATTATGCCTTTATTTTCTGAGAAGCAAGATTTATGGGGAAGGTAAAATCCTTTATTAGACTGTTTGGTTCATTTGGAAAAAATGGGCATTCTTGTGGGGTCAGAGTCCCTTCATTACACTTGTTTTCTGCCTGCTTGGTTTTTCCATGTCTGAAAGAACTGCTTAGAGAAAGCAGGCCTGCTCATTTTGTTCCTTTTGGTTGCTACATTTTCTTCCAGAGTAATAGAGAGAACACATGTACTTGTGTTATTTTGTGGGGACTTGTGTTCTTTTGCGGAGACTTGTGTGCTTGTTTTTCCAAAATCCAAAATAAAAATAATAAAACCAATTTTAGGCCAAACATCTGTATTTTGGCCCTGGTGTATGGAAACCTCACTGCCTCCAGGTTTTTTGGAAAAAGTCCTGGACTGATATGATCGACTTCTCTTTTTCTTAGAGGAAAAATAAAAATCTGCTTTACCAGTTACATAAGAGGCAGAGAAAAACCCTATGGAGAATAGCAAAATATATGTATTGATTTAAAAATGACAAATAGAAACATTCCAAATATTTGTAAATTATTTCTTCTGCTGCTCACACCCCGACTAATAGAAAAACAATCTGTATTGAGTAATAGACTGTAGGTTTTGAATATTTTTAAGGTCTAATGCAGTCCTGAATTCCAGACCCATGCAACTTCTCAGCTATCTAGCAGAGTTTACGTAAGTTTTAACTGATTTAAATACCAATATATTTTTGCTCGACAGTATGGCCTCTACATAGTGGGCAAAGAGTTCTTACACTCTTCTAGTAATTCCATTCTATGCTTTTCTCACTCTGTTTACTTCTCCCTGAAATGACCGTGACCTTCTGCCAGATTTTCTTGAAGGTTATGCTAATCTTTGTTGGCAAGAGAAACAGTAGCTGGAGCGAAAAAAGTGAAAGAGAATGCCACATGAGAATGAACAGCATGCGGAGCGTGAGAAGTTTCTGCAATAACTGGAACTGGAGCAGCCCTGTCAGCATGCAGTCCCTGGAGCAGTAAGTGGGGATGTACACACTGGAATGTTCAAGAATGAAATGTTAATTAACATTCAGGTGCTCAGAAAGGCATTTGGGATAAATCCTTTGCTAAGGCAGGTGGGGGCCCCTCAGGTACTTTCTGTGAAGTTTCGTGTATCTCGCACAGCCCTTCATTTAGCCTCAAAACTAATTTCTGTCATGTTTAAGTCCAAATGAATTTGCTTGTCTCCCTGAGAGTGCAGTGTACAGCTTTTCACACATAAATAGCAAATGTGTTTATGTGCAGGGTCAAACAAACTTCCCACAATATTTTCTGACCTGAGCATCTTAAAACATGGTCAAAATTAAACTGCCTCGTGTCAGATTATGCAGATCAGTATATTTAACAGCACGGAAGTACTCTTCTGGAGTGGAAGGGAAGGGTTAATGCCACTCTCTTAAAAGAGCTGGAATTGCTGCTGCTTCCTAGAAGATCCCAAGCGTTGCAGTTTAAGCCACTTCAGGCTCTTGAACATTGCAACATCTGTAGCGTGGTTCAGGGCCAAAATGCAAACAGTTATGTCACATCTACTTTACAAGATGGAACGTGGTTTAACCAAGTTGAGGGGCAAGCCTGCTGCAAGGAGGCCCCACAATATATTTGTTTTTGTAGAACAGATGAACCCTAAATTAGTACCAGATGTCAGTACTAGGTCTGCTGTATGGGGAACACAGCAGGGAACAAGCAATTATGGTGGAGCCACTGTGAGGCCATATTTAAGGTTGCATTCTGTTTTACACTGACAGGGAGAACTCAGTCTTTTTACATTATATTAAAACACCATCTTGCTCCATTCAGCATTGGTCCATGCGTGTATCTACTGGGGGATGATAAACTGCCGTCTGCTCCCAAACCAGATTGCTATCTGCCTTTGGATTGCCTGAACAGCATATCCATGCCCTATTTCTATTTGTGCTCTGCACTGAGATTGTGAAGAGTGGTGTGAGCTTCTTCTTTCTTGGTTTGCTTCAACTGCCTTTGGCTTCAGATGTAGCTCTGCTCTCATCACAGGCTGCAATGCTTTTGGCCTTGTGATCATTTTTCTGTCATTTTGCTTGTTAGTTTGTTCATTGGTTACTTAGCAATTTTCTTTGTTTTCCTAGACTTTTTTTGTTGCCAAGAACTTTCCTCTTGGCAAACAGGGAAAAGAGGAGATTTTCAGTTTGAGTTAAGCCATGTGGCTTCCAATAGCCTTTTAGTTCTCTGCCTCAGAACAATTTAGTCCCTTATCCCACATGGCTCTTTTGTGACAAGGTCTTCTCGCTTGCACTTCCCATCACATGTGTTGAGGGCATGTGTCAGGAAGAATCCTTATTGTCAAGAAGATAATTGCTTTCAGAAAGCAATTATCTTCTTTAATAATTCTTTATTCTGGAGATTCCGCTAACTCCATGTCTTTCACTTGCTCAGATAAAAGAAAAGATCTTCAGCGTCATCTCTTGAACTTAATTGGGAACCACAGAGGGTTTCTTCAGACACCAGCAGGGCAATACAGAGGGCAAGCACTCCATGTTTGGAAGGCCTTTTTTTCTCATTAATGTCTGAGTAGTTTTCCTTTGGTGCAATACAGTGCATAGGGAGTTCAAGGAAGATAATTTAATCCAAAGTCTTCAAATAAATGTTTCTTGTTTCTTCCTTGCTTTTTAACTTTCATGACTTAGTGGTCCCACAGGCTCCATCTATAGAGGGATACTGTAAAGGGCCATGATGTAGAATTTGGCTACATTCTCTTACAATCCAGTGTCTGGCTGATAGCACACACCTTTGCACAGTTTGCATGACAGCCTATATCCTCCAAAGTATCACTCAGTTGTGGCTGAGGTTATACCAAGGGCCAGGGGGTGTTTGTAGAAAAAAGTATGGATAAAACCACCTGGTGTAGGGTACCTCATGGCCATGAGGGCACAAGTTTGCTCTCAAGAGCATGCCATTCCTTCTAAAGGACAGAAAAGGGACCCTGGGTTGTTTTATTTGCTTGTGCAGCTGTAGCTGTATTGGTCCTGAAGAGGTTCAGATGTATGTTTGTAAGAATAACTCCGTGTTGAGTTCCTGTGATGACACAAAATCATCAGGAACAGCAGGAAGCCTTTGGTATTCACCTACTGGAGTAAAAATTGTATCTTCTGAGAACTGTTGATCCAACTGTATAGACATTTTGGTCACTTCGTGACAACAGAGAGACCTATTGCCCTTCAGAGAAAGATCACTACACAGTTTTGCCCACTGGAAATTATTCTTCTAGCAATATATACTCCATCTACAGGATCAGAAAAACTTTCTTTTGATAGAAACTAATTTTATTTCTCTCTTCACTATTTTCACCATAACCAAAGAGACTTTTAGGCTGTTGTCCCTACACACTGCTTGCGTTCATTAGCACTGGCGCCTGCCTTACTACCTTTTAGCCTCCTGTTTATGACTTCTTCTTGAACACACTCCTTAAGTGAGAAACAAGTCTTATGGTATTCACAATCACATAATTAAATCTGACTTCTCAGCCCCTCAAAACTGATAAAAGTTGCTTTTTTAATTTGAGAGTCTCAGAAGAAAGAAGCTCATTGTCAGTCCCTTGGGCTCAGTGTCTACTCTTACATATGCCTACAGATTTTATTAGCCTAATCTTTTCCACAATCAGGCAGACTAAGTGGTATCTGTCAGGGGTCTGGGTTGTGAACACAGCCTTGCAACCTGTTATCCATCTTCCTCGGCCCAAATGAACTTGGAGTTTAAGTTTATTTAAAGATGAGTGCCACCTAATGAACTACAGTGCCCTGAATCTACCATCTTCAGCTCCTCTAGATGAGTCTGTAGTCTCTTCTGATACTTAGGAAATTATTTAAAGTGGTTCCAAAAAACCATAAAGTGATGGCTTTTGTGATAATAGTGGAGGAGTGAAAAGTTGTATATACTGAGTCTGTTTTTTACAGTCAAATGTTGTATGTCCGTGAAAATTTACACCTCTTTAATCCATTAATAAAACCTCAGTAGGCTGAAAAGGTTAAAAAAATGGAGTGATGATTGGCTGAGTGAATTAATTCAAAATTTTCTTTAGTATGCTACTGCATACTTCAGAACTGCATATTTTTTAATCCCCTCTGCCTTATTATCTCAAAAAATAAAAGGTACATATGGAATGAAAGTTTGATAGATTTACTGGAGTTAAAGCATATTTTTTCTCTCTGTTAATCAACCAAATTTTATTTTTTCAGTGGCAATTTTATGTATGTTACAGAAAGCTAATGGTAAAAACATTCTGCTCAACTTCTGTCCTCTAACTCAATTTCAAGAGACAAAAAACCCCAGTAATACATTAACTTAGTTGATATGCTCCATATCTTTAGGGATAAAATCCATATTTTGCCTGATTGGAGAAACAAAGCAGTAAAGGAGTTCTTAAGTTGTGTAAAGAAGACCTTGTTTGTTGAACATTACAATAATTTTCCTGTTTAGGTGAGACAATTCTAAATATATGCCAGCAGGCAAATCACTTGCCCTGCTTATGGGGACAAAGTATTGATGAATTTTGAGGAAGGCAGCCCTGAACAAGCAAAATTTGCCATGCAATTGGGGAGACCTGCTGCTGCCAGTGGAACAAAGCCATGTGCCACTGGTGGCTTTACCTTTCCATGTTTCTTTGCTCTGTTTTCTGTTAAATCTGTTACACAAGTAACTGGTTACACCCTTACAATGTGGTATTGTGGCATATCAGTCTGGAGGGGCTATGGAAGAAGATGCTGCTCTCAGAAATGGAACAGGTTCAACTTTTACATAAGCAATGCCAATTTAAAGAACATTCTGCGGATTTGCAGTGAATGAGGCATCTCATCCATGACTATTCTGAAAATAAGACACCTCTATCAAGATTTGAAGGATCTTCTTCTGTATCCCCATTGTTTTAAGAGTTCTTTTAGCATGCAAAGAAGGTGTAGAAATGTTTGTTTCCTCCTGCAGGTGATCATGCCTAGCATGCCAGAGCTCAGACTGCATTAGAGGTATTGTGCAGGGAGATTGCCAAATTCATGGAATATTGGTCATTAGGTTAATGGAAGGCTTTTTCAGAGTGAGAGAAAAACACTCATAACACTAATGCTGGTGAAATATATCGTGTGGCTGGCCCTGAGCAAGTTCTTCCCAGCCAAGGGAATGAAAAATGGGATTTCTGATACTTCCACTAATTAAACGAGGGTAGGGTATTCAAAATATTGATGTCTTGGATGATATTCCAGTTGATAACCATGCAGATGAATGAGATTAGGGAACAGGGGAGATACAGCCTTGCATGATGTTCTCTGTTTGGAACTCATGGCACAATTACAATACATTGTAAGAAAAAATTAGTTCTGGAGCTGTTAGAGGCCTAGAGCTCATATAACACCTAACAGTTCACCTAAATTTTGTTTCTGAGTGAGAAAAGAGGAAACTCCCAAAATAGGATGCTGTCAGTGTCTCAGATGTTTTTTGCTTTGGTTACTGTAATCTTCTCCTGTCTGGCCCCATGGTTCCTCTGCTCTCTCCCTCACATCTGTCCTAAATGTTTCTGCTAAAGTCATACTCATTTCCTCCCACACATTAGCACTCCATTGATTTCCTGTCACTTGCCATGTCAAATTCAAGCTGCTCATCTTTACCTACAACGCCCTTATTGTGTGCTCCTGCCCATATATTCAGTTTCATTTCCTCTGACTCCCCCTCCCACATCTCTGATCTGGAAATGACCTCAGTTCACAGGATTTGTGGTCCACAAAAGAAAAGACTGAAGTGAAACTGTTTTTAATCAACATTGGTTGATTAAAATCATCTTGACTTTAATTAGCTGGTTTCTGTAGCAATTCATACACTCCAAATAGAATTATCTTGACCTAACATATTTTTATGTCAGTATAAGCAAACCAGGGCATCTTTCCTTGGGGTTATTCCTTTTATTATTGTCTAAGCCTATGATGCATGCATTAGTTTGCATTGGCATGCAGAAGCTAAACTGATAAAACCATTTTGAGAGCCAATATGAGTGTTGACAAGAAAACAATTTTCTTCCCTTTTACACTTCTGAGATTTGAAAAGAATAAATAAATATCTTGTCTTCCAGCTGAAACAAAGCTCTCAGAGCATTGCTAGAAATAAGGAAGACCTGCACCAGTAACATAACAGTGGGGCATAAAAGGAAGGTTGATTCTCTGTGAATGAAATAGAAAAAAAGTTGATCCTCAGTGTTTCCTGGATTCTCACACTTTGCCTACTTCCTAAGACATTTATTGGTCTGTAATCTGCAGGAAAGCTGTTCCTTCCTTTCCATCATGCTACCAGCTCCTCTTCCTAATTGCCCAGCATGTCTTTCCTATTTTTGTGGTGCCTTTCCTTACTGCCTTTTGTAGCCATGGTATAGAGGTCATGAGCATCTAGAGCAGCACTAAGACTGATATAAAGAAGATCTTTAAGATCTTTGTATGGTGCATTTTACCAGCTGTAACTGTGAACAGTTTTGACCATGGATATGTTCCACTGTAGCAATCTAGTTACCCAATATCCCATCTGTGCATCCCTCAGTGGACACGTGCATCTGATCCTTTGTTGTGCCCTAATATGTTCTTTGCTACCTCTTCTCCTGCCCACTTCTGATGTGGGCAAAAGTTACCTAGTTGCCTCTGGTTAATTCAGCTTAACAACTGGCTTCTAAAATAACTCAAACTTCCTTGTTGCCCTATCACTTTCCCACAGTGAAGTCTGATTATGTGGGGGATAGGGAGACTGGCCTTTTTCTCCTGTCTGTGCGGAAGGTGAAGGTTACAGCTACCTACATGTACACAAGGAGTACTTCAATCTTCAGTAGCTCCCAGTTCAATTTTATGTACCTGGTCAATCACCTAAATGTTTGTATGGAGGTTTCATGCTTAACACTTGTTGATTCTTTCTTTTTCTCATTACCAAGAAGATATATGTTTGGGAAGGCTCTCATTGTTTAGAGAACCTACAGTTAAACATTGGATCAGTAAATTTGGCACTGCTTTCCTTATAAATCTCCTGCAAAAGGTGTCAGTACTCAGGGAAATATCCTGACTGTTGCCATGCTACAGGAGTTTGTGTGGGGCAGCTCTAAGGGTTCTGTTCTCTTGAAATAAAACAGAGTGAAGGGAAAAGCCAAGAACACAATGCACACTGCACATGTGTGTGCATGTTTGTGTGATGGATACAGTGTTTTTCTGCTGAATTTGTTTGCTTTGAGACTGAAGGTGAAAACAAAACAAGTGGACCTCTCTTTTACTGAGGTCACAATAAGTCAAATACACCAACGGTGTAAAAGTGGTTTGGCTTCCTAGTTCTCCTCACCTGAGCTAGCAGTGGCTGTTTGTCAAGCACATTTATTTTACTATCAGTAGAGATAAAGCAAGTTTAGGAAGAAGGGGTGGGGGTTACACGAGAGGCCAAGGACAGGGAGCTTTTTGTGCAGCCTCTCAAACACTTTGATTGTAGTTTGGGATTTTTCAAAGCTGCACATGTTGAGTAATATCTGCCAATAAACACAGCTCAGTGGGTGAGAAATCTGTCTGCCTCTTGCTGAGGATTAGAAGAGAAAAGACACCAAACGAGCAGTTTCTTCACATGTGGGTCATGCCCCTCACTGGGGTACTTGCCCCTGACCTAATCCAGTTCTACTTTGTCTCCCTCACTCCCTCCTGTCTTCCTTCCCCCTTCTCCTCCTCTACTGCTGCACTACTGGTGGTCTGGTGCATGCTGCACAGATGTTTTCCCCATGCTATTATAAGATTTTTTTTCAAGTGGCTTCTTGGAACAGATGTTCCAGTGTATGCACTCTCCTTGTCTTGGCTGAAAGTGCTCTTTGCAAAGAGCAGATTGCCTTGCTGCTCTCCTTTTGATCTAAAGAGAGAGCGCGAGGAAAAATCCCCACACGAACGATGCTGGGTTTTGTTTTGGGCTGCTTGGCAATGGTGCACCTGGGTGTGTGTCTCCTGCTTCTTTTCTCCCCATCACTAGTGCTGCCTGCAGATGGTTTTTTCTGTGCCTTTCTTCCCCAGCCCATTTTTTTTTTCCTTTGTGATCCAATCCATTACTCCCACTGCCTTTAAATTTTCTTTCATCTAACATTCTGGTATTCATGCTTTCAAAATCATTCTCTACCCATTGCCAGCATCTCATCTTCATTTTTTCCTTCCCTTGGCAACTCCTGGGCTGTTAAAATGGATTAGTCCCATGAGTTTGGGTACAGGACCTGTTCCTCTTTTGGTCTTTTAGTTTTAAATTTATATTCATTGCTTAGTTTCTCAGTTGTCCCAGTGAATTCATCAGGGTATTGTTGCTGCTGCTTTTTAATTTTATTTCTCCTATAGGCTCAGGAGTATTTTCAAGAAACAAATATTCTTATGATGTCAAAGGAGCATCTTTTCCAAGTGCCAATTTAGAGATGTAACAATGGCATGACACAAGGAGGTTTTAAAATGTATGTTATGTTTTAGGACCCTGTAGCTAGACTTTAACCAATGAATCTCATAGTTTGTGGTTAAAAAAAATAAATTACAAAATCTTTATTTGCTCACATCCTGTCTATTAAATACACAGTATGTCAGCTTCAACTCTGTCTGTTGCCCTTAAAATTTCAACTTACATGAACTCAGTCTATAGGGAGAAAAATAAATATTGATAATTTTTTCTGAGCCAATGAGAGAGAATTTTGAGTGGGTTCCTAACTTACTGTTAATCAGGTTCAGTTGATTTGGGATTATTTACATCAGCAGAGAATTTGGTTTGGATACTTGCCCATTTTCACTCTTGCTTTAATATGTACCCATTAATTCATTTTATATTGTCTTCTTGGAACTTCTATGGAAAAGTTCTGCAGAATTCAATGGGGAATGCTAACCTCACCTAGGAATGTGAAGGATTCTCTAACAGGAATATTACTTTCTATTTCATTCCCAGTCTGCCCTAGATTCCTCCAGAAATGTTAATACTCCTTGTTCGTTTATAGACTTGCAGAGATATTTCTCTAGAACTCAGCCGGGCTAAAATGATAAAGTAACACACCTTCCCAGGTTATATTTTTAAACCACAATTGTAGCCTAGTGAACCCTTCCCTCCTCTAGCTTCCCTCATAGGATTGTTCTGTGGCATTGTACTTCAGTGTGTATCAGCAATAAATGAATAAAAAACCAAATATATATATATATGTATGTATGTATGTGGGCATATATGCTTTGGCAACATTTCTCATCCATTAAATCACTCCTGCCTGTGATGTGAGCTAAGCCGGTAAGAACAGTTGTGGTTTTGATGCACTGCTCTCAAAGTAAGAGCACCTGTAAAACTGACCTGTATAAATTCATCTACAATCCAAATAATCCATTTGAGATAAATTATTCTATTTCCATTCACATTCGGGGTCAGACTGCCACACAAGCGTCTTCTCTGGAGACTTAGAAAACTGTCCTTTCAGTACTACTGCTGGTAGGTTACTTCTTCCTCTTGCATTCTGCACTAAAGCACTAGAAACCTGCCTGAGCCACCTCTGTATTGTTAGCATAACAATTGTTAGCAAAAGGGTAGTGGAAGGGTAGAAGAAGAATATTGTGCATTTTAGTGATGATTTTCAAAAGGCTTATGAGAGAAAGATCATATGACAGAAAGCATGTGATCTCAGGAGACTGGATTCTCATGCTGCAGGAAATCCAGTATTTCCTGACCTTTCTATGTGGTTGGTGTTGCAGGTGACATTGCAGTCATAGTCACACCCAGCAGAAACCTGAACTTTGCAAAAAGCCCTCCTCGATCTTTTCAAACAAAAAAAAATAATTGAAAATAAGCTGAAAAAACATCCATATGTTGGCCATCCATGTAATTACTTCTAACCCAGGTGAGCCACATGTCATTCATAACAGATACTGTTCTGCATTCTTGTTATGATTCTTTGTTGACAGAAATGCCATAGGATTCCCAACTTATTCCAGTGTTCAACTATTCCTGCTGCCCATAAAGTTTTCCAAGTCTGAATAATATTTATGGTTGCCATTGTACAGGCAGACACAGGAGGATTTCTCCAAAAACTCACAGGTGACTGTAGGAATATCTAGGCTGTTTCAGCTGGGCTCCTTCAAGCCTCTGATTTAGGTGTAACCTGTTATCAAATGTCCTATGGCAGCAGCCAGGAGTTGCTTCAGTTTGATTTTGTTCATTTGGATTAAATGAAGAAAAAGAATGCTTAACACATATTTGCTTTTCTTTTAATATAACTAAGTATGTAATTGGTTGTGTCAAAATAAAAATCTGGGAGATTCACTGGTTGTTTTTTTAGCTGCTTTTTTGCCTTTTAGCAAGCATAAAAAATAATACATATGGAATTATTATTTTTAAAATGTTTAAAAATTCAGCATCACCTAAACTAACCTCTAGCTGATAATGTTCTGTGTGAGGATGATATTTTAATTGCCTTTCTCTTTGTCCTTCTACAAAAGAATATGGAGCATGAAAGAGGACTTAAACTGTACATTTCCAGAAGATGGTATCACAGATATCTCTGATGAAGACATGCTTCCACATTGGATATCTTCCTTACTTCATGGTCCAAGGAAGAGTTGGTCTTAAAACACTCTTGATGTGTGCTGGACAGAAAAATATGAAGAATTACAACTCCTCTTGCAGTGGAAGTAAACAAGCCATGAACAGCAGGGATCAAAAGCTGCACAGCCCCTGCAGAACTTCTTGGGCATTTACTACAAATTTTAATTATAATTTAGACAAAATAAAAATCTAACCCGTAGTGATTGGCAGTTATCTGGATTTGAGTGAGTTGACAGCTGTCATGACTTAATTTATAGAATAATAGAATATTTTGCATTGGAAGAGAGCTGAAAGATCATCTGGCTCCAGCCCCCTTTGCCATGGAGCAACCAAGACCTGTTTGCTCAAAACCCTGTCCAAGCTGGTCTTGAGCCCCTATGTCATTTTAGCTTGGTTTTTATACATAAATTGTCAAAGTTTTATAACACTCTCCTGTACATTTCACTTTTGGAATCCTTTGGAGGACAAATCGCATTTTTCTGCCTCCAGATGTGACCACCCCAAAATTTCCTGTTAGAGGTATTGCTAACAGAGCTTGGGCAAAAGAAATCATGAGAAGATGGCTTTCCAAGTGAATGAACATCAGGAATAAGAAGTGATAGCTCTTGGCTGCAAAAATGAAGCATAGATCCTAAATGATTGAACCTGAACACTTCAGGAAAGATTTAACAAGGGTCAAATCCTATATCCTATATCAATCTTATTATTTAATAATGTGGGAAACCAACAACTAGGTAATAATTTTGAGAAAATATTATTATTCACAATAGACTGCTGTCAGTAACTTGACGTAATTCTGTGTATTCATTAACAGTTATTCTTGATCACTTTGAAATAAGGTAGCAAATCTTGTCCTATTTTATCTGAGAAGGTAGAAAGGACAGGCTCTTCATAGCAAAGATTAAAGGAAGTATTGGCATAACTCAGTCCCTCAAGTGCACTGAGTAGTCCTCCATGGAGGACTTTTGATAACTTCTGATAACTTTGCATCAGCATTTCTGCCTCCTGCCCTCTTTCACAGATACACCTAAAGATATATAGGCACCTTGAACCTCAGCCCCAAAATTTAGAGGCTGTGGGATGAGGTGGAGTTAAAAAAACTTAAGTTCCTTTTTCATGGTGACAGGTTTGTGCTCTTGGTCTGAGATCTCTGTACTACATCTTTCTGATGCATAACAAATATTTTTTTCTGACCAGCCTTCTGCTATCTATGATGCTCAGAATATGGTGTTCCTGAAAGACAGAAGAGAGGATTTATTTTTTGTCCTTTTGCCCTACAATTGCCTTTTTATTCTATATGCACATTTTATAACACCTACACCTTGTGCTTTGAGGTTTCCATAGGGTTACAGACTTGGCAGAGGCCTGAAAGACTAACTCACACTAAGTCTGATTTAACATCACTATCTCTCTGTTGTGATTTCCAGCTTTCTGAGCCACTGTAGGCAACATTTTACTGGATTGTGGAAGGATTTGTTTGATCTGACTCCACATTGCTTAGAAGTTGGGCTATTAATTTTGGCTTGTAATTGTAACTAAACATCAAATGAATGCAAAAATGGTAAAAAAAACTACATACCAAACATTGTGATGATAAACTGTCACTAAATACCTTTTTCCAGGAAGATTTTCTGCTCCATCAGGGTCTGAACACTCCTTTTCTTTACAGATTCAGCTGGACTTTCATATCATCTCTTTCCCTCATGCCTCTGGATACCACAGTTAGTCACACTCATCTCAAGCATTCCTCCTATTCCTCTTCTTTTTCTCATTCCAGCGCAGCTCTGGATGTGTCTGGATGCATCACCACTGATGCTAATCTTGCTGGAACTGTTTGCCCCTGCATATTTGAGGCTGCAGTCTAAAACTACCTTGTAGGAAGGATAGGGTTAAAAAAGCATTATGGGGTTCACAGAAAGGTAATCTGTGGGCAAGGATAAGGCGCATCTAATCTAGAGGATGATCTTGCTTCATCAGAACCTTACCAGTGTCCTACAGGACTAATTATCAGCTGGGAAATGTTTTTACTGTTCAGTAATCATCAGCTGGGAAATGTTTTTAATGACAAACTTCACCTCCAAAGCTTCTGTGTCCCTTCTCCCTGAACAAACATATGGCAATCTATTAATATTAAACAAAATGTTGCTTATTTAAATGATAAATGGGAACTGTGTTATTGGTTAACAGCTCTGTTTGGAAACAGTTTTAGAGGTGGTCAAATAACAAAATGGGAGGAAACCCAGGTGACAACATAGAGCATTAAAGCTGAGGTGGTAGCAAATGCAGGCAGTCAGCTAGGAAGGACTGTGAGAACTCACAAACAGGAGAACAGGGCTCTTTAATTTGGGAATCAGGTTTTAAGCCATATTTTCTGATTGCACAATTGAATTTAACTCTTAGCTAACAAACAGACCTAGAATTTGAAGTTGCAAAGTCCATCTCACAGGATGTTTTCCTACTGGCTCATAAGACTTATGAAATACGTGCTTTTGTGGGGGTTTTTTTTTTTTTTTTTGGTTTGTGTTTTTTTTTTTTTTTTTTTTTTTTGTGTGTGTGTGTGTGTCACTGCAGTGCAGTTGATTTCAGAGAAGGCTTAAATAACATTGCAGAAGTCTTCCATTCCAAAGGACAGCCAAAACTTCCTTGGCTCACCTGCCAGTTCTATTCTGACTCTTGTGTGTCACACAGCTGTCGGCTCACACCACACAGCTGGATGACTACTGAGTTTATGAGAATATTTGTGACCACTCTTAATTTAGATGAAAGCTATGACTCCAGCAGCCAATGGCAGGCAAACATTGGCTGCCTAAAAGATATGAGCACTTTCTTTTATAAAAATGCATTCTAGTTTCTGGCACTTCCTAGATGGCTGAGCTCAAGGGCTGGAAAATGTGAGGTTGGGACACTGTGATTCAGCTGTTTGCTGTATAGCATTCATTATTATCTTCTGTATTTTCCCACAAGGACAGTTATAAATAATTTTGTAGTGATCAGATGGGAGAAGTAAGCACAATCCTTAGTCAGCACAACTGGAGAACAAGCTTTCCATCATCCCTCCCCCACTTTTTCTATCTGACACCCTTGTTGTTCCCTGACCACTTTTACTACTGAGGTAGTGGCCCCAGCCCGGGTGCTGGTGGTGCAGGAGCTTCTCACCTGTGAGGGTGAACAGGAGAGCAAAGAACCATGAGGAACCTGACTCTGCCTCCCCCTCCACATGCCAGCTGGAGCAAATGGCTGTAAGTCTGATTCAGGGTCCTCTGAAGACCATGCAAATATTTGTGTTGATTTTAGTGGCTCTGGATCAGCACCTGTGTACACAGTAAGGGGTTTTTACCATAGAAGGACAAAGTTGTGTTTTCCTTTCATAGAGAGAAAGGAAGCACCAATACTGCCTTCCCTGCTCTGCTCCTGAGAGAGTCCCTCTTGATGCTGCTGTGCATCCTGATTTGCTGTTCTAGCAGATCCCTGGAAAGCCTAACCCACGCGCACGCCTCCGTTCCTCTTGCTCCAAGACAAAGGAACGATACTTGGTGTGTTCCACCTCATAGTTTTCAATGTTCAAGGGGTAATGAAAGGCCAGGAACATTTTATGGAATGTGTCCATTCCAAGAGAGGGAAAATTAATCCTTTTTTACCCAAGGCAACTGTAAGTCAGTGTGAGTGACACAACACCTTGATCCTTTAAGAGTACATGCCACTAGAGCTACCGTACAATTCCTGTTTTTTCTTTTAAAATTTTTGTACCTCAAGCTGTGTGGTTTAACTGATTTGTTTAGGTTTTTCTTTTTTCTTGGAAGAATCTGGATGAGGAACTCACAAGCAAAATAAAATCTAAGGCTACAGTCCAGAAAAGTTTACCAAGTCACAAGTCACTTAAATTCATGTTTATGTTGCTGGATCTCTGAAAAAAAAAAAAAGTGTAATAAGGTCAAGTCCCAGAAAATATGCATGATTTAAAAGAAATTAAGAAGAGTTTATAACCCATGATTCATCAGTTTGATTGACTGCTGCTGTATTAATGTACTGTGTTTCATCCATTTTCTTCACTTTATTTCTGTGGTTTCAAAGTCTGTCTCATAGGTTGATCAAGTCCTTCATTATAAAGCCCTTTGAAATTTGGACCACAAAAACTTTCTTTTACATGTCAACAGGATCATAATGAAGATGAAACGAAAAATATTATGGCATTAATTTTGTGGGATTAAAAAATTATTTCATATTGTTTTTCAGCTGGAAGGAAAAGATGGCTTTCTGTATTCCTTTGAAATGCAAAGGAGTTCAGTTTTTCTATTCCTGGAGTATGTTTCTATTGATCTGTTATGATTCATCTCTGGAAGAAGTCTCTAGATAAAACACTTCTAAATAAAAATCTTGTCATTTGGGGGAAAATGGACATTAATGGTGTTTTGAGAGCCCTTGCAATGCTTTCATAAATGACAGTACTTTGATGAAGGCTGAGATTCTGTGTTCTGGTCAATAATACAAAAATTTCCAACTCTTTATGGACCTTTGAGGCAAAGTGTTGGTGGTGAAGCATTGCAGGAGGTGACGAAGATAAGTATGTTTGCGTACAAATAAGGGAAAGTTAGGGAGGTGTTGGTAACAGGACTATGCAGCAATAAGAGGTTTGGAGGTCAGAGAATTGTGGAAAAGCAAAGATCACAGAAATTTAGAGAAGTGTGTGGCACAGGGAACAGCATCACTTTGCAAGCAAGGATAAGTTAATCATAGAGGGGAAAAAGTGAAAGAGAGAAATGAGATTTGTTGGCTCAAGAGCCAAAATCCTGTTTGGCCATGGGAGAAACATAAAGGATGGTTGATAAAATATTAAATGAATACTTGAAGAAGGTGAGTACATAAAGTGGTGTGAGATGTCATTGATTGGAGCAGAAACTGATGTCATGGGATTTCTGCCAGGTTTCTGGAAAAGTCAGGGCAAAAATTGCTGGCAGATGTCCTATTTCCTTGCTCTTAGGCTATCTATAGATAATTCTTTACAGTCCCCAGACCTTTGTGAGCCACCTTCAAGGCTGTCTCTGGCACTGTCCAGAATCCCTGAGAGCTGCAAAGGATGTGAGAGTAGAAGTACCTGCTGAGCAGAAAAATGAGGCCTGCCCAAAGGACAGAAAGACCACGTTGGACATAATTATTGTTTGGTTTTTTAATTACTTTACATGTTGGAGCAGAAGTGAGGGATAGAGTTCAAAAGGCTTCTTTTTATTTTCTGTGGTGTTTTTTTTTTCAAGAACAATTATCTGAGAACACAGCAACCCTGATTTTTAAACTCCTTACTAGTTCCAGAGAATTCTCAGACACATGAGGACAAATAATCTTCCTATATTAAGTGCATGATGCCATTTTCCCCTTTTTAATCCTGGGCTCTTTTCTCCTCATTCTGGTAAACTCTGCTGCTTCAAATATCTTGGTTGGCTCTAGAAAGGCTGGTTGAGACCCAGACACACGGTAGGGGGTTTTCAGATAGCAAGGCTCCAAGGTCTCAAAGGTAGCATGGGGAACTGGGGTACCCCATCCTGGGGTACTTACTACACATAATCATGGAGAAACAGTTCATTTTGGCAGATGTGAACCAGCTAACAAGGTATAGTCAAGCCACAGGGAAGAAGGAAGGCAGAATAAAGAGTTGTAGGGGCAAGCTTTCCTGCCATGAGCAGGGATATGCATGGAAACCCACTAATTTTAGTGTCCCCCCTGTAGGACTAGGTGACACCAGCATTATTTATTCACTGTCTGGTAGAAGACCAGACTAAGAGCATCACTGACCCAAGTCCTGTGCTGTTTGAAGGGAGGGTGCATGTGGTCAGAAATTATGAAGGAATGGGTCAAGAAATGCCTTCATTTGGAGCCTGTTGAAGTTTTGTGCGTTGCCCTCAGAGATTACAGATGTTCCTCTCTTCCTCAGAGAGTGTGGAAGGAGCCTTGCTGGCCAACCTGCCTCATGCACCAGCGACAGTTCTTCTTTGATTAAAGAATCCTGGTACTTCTGGGCTGCGTCAAACTTTTGATATAGGGCAGAGTGGGAGGTTTTAGAATTGTGAGGTGCAAATAGAACAGAAAAAAAAAAGCCAAAAAAAGCACTGTCTATTGAGTAGCAAAAGTTGGGGAGTAAGACTACCTGTCAGCAAAAACAGACTAGATTTGGCTCAATTTAGGGTATGTTAAAAGCCTGGACTGTGAGGACAGATGGGGCATTTCAGCCAAATAGCATAACGAGCAGTGCTTGTGAATGCTGTTTTAGAGGTGTGGATGTGACCAAACGGTAATTTATGGTGTCTGCCAGAATCCCAAGGCTTTCCAAAGGAGTGATTTTGAGAGTGGAACACCATATTACTGTGACAAAATACTTGTGCTGCCTTATGCAGCTGTCTTAGCTCATGTATAAGAGACAAAAATAGAAGTAAGAAATAATGTAAAGAGTCTAGCAAATGACAAAAAGAAAAGATTGTAATGAGTACAGGAAATAAAACTGAGATAGAACTTTATCTGATCATGGAAGGAGGGTGACACTGGTAGCCTGTTATGTTCAGTGATCTGTTAATGATGGACAGTCTCCTGGAAAAAATTAAGAACCATGGCTGTGAATTCAAGAGGAGCACTGAAGACTGACTAAATGTCACCAAGTGGGAGCTGGACTGTGCGCATATCCATCATGCTTGCAGACAAATAGACAGCCAGGTTGTCATGGCTGTGGTCTTGGTCCTGGGCAGCAACAGGACCTAAAAATCACTCTTGAATCTCTCTCACTAGGGACTGGAAAAGGGAGAGCTTGAAGTTGTGGTTACCTCTCCTCCCCCTGCTGCCAGTGCCATTGTAAATTTATATTGCGTCCCATTAAGGCTCTAGCAAACTTCTACCTTCAGTACCAGCTGGCCTCTGCTCTCTGCACCCACTTGTCCTTGCCCCCTTCTTATCTAAAAGACAGACACTGATGCTGGCTATGAAGTAACTGGATATCCAAAATAGAAACCATAGCCTTTTTTAATTATGTAAAGATATAAAGAAGTATCCATAAAAAGGCAAGCCCATCTATTTGAAAATAACTGGTACAATGCATTTATTTTTGAGCATGAAAACTTTTCCTGGAAATGTGGAACTCTTGATGACTTTTTGGTTTTAGAAACTAGACTTAGATATTCAACAAATACTCTTCCAAATATTGAAGTCTTCTGAAAGTTGGGTTTGGATGGTGGGGTCAGAGTGGAGGATATGGGCTCTTCTAAAAAGTATTCCCTAAATCAATAGTGAGGAATTATAATTTCCATTCACACTGAAGAAATCCTTTCTATGAGACCTGTCTTACAGCAGAGTTTGTACCAGCTCATCTTTGTGGAATTTCTGACTTACTCTAAAAATAGAAAAATGAAAATGGAATCAGTGGTAATTTGATACAACAGGTTAGAGTTTACAAGGCCAGCTGCTATTTCTCATATCTGAGGTAGCCAGGTAAAGACCAAATAAATATGTGGAGTAATTACTCAGCAGAGAGGGGCTTGCATGGAGTGGAGGGAAATTAATTCTGGAAGAAGTCTCAGAAAAAGAAGCAATCAAGGCATGATTCTTTTAAGAATCACAGACTATTGCTTTGCAGAGTGGTCACAGTAAATGCCTGCTTTCACCAGTAGATATAGTGATATTAGGGGTTTTAAAATTCATCTAAGAATTAAGAGAGTGGCTCAAAATGAGGCTCCAGCAGTAGTTTAAAATGATAAGCTGAGCCAGACCAAGGTCTTAAGATCATGAAAATAAGAATTAGAAGGGAGGATAGAGCTGAACTATCAGCATTTAAATATAAAAATTATAGAAGAAGACCAATTACAAAAATCATGCTCAGGAAATATTTCATACTTCAAGAACATAGGAATACTGACCCTGATAAGGTATGCTAGACTTGAGTCTTATGTAAGAAATCACTGTTTAGACTTATCTTTTTTAACCTTAAGGTTCTGCGTTTGAGGGAATTATTCTTGGCTTTTTTTGGGAAGCTAAGGTCTGGAAGTTGTTCTTTGCTAAAGAGATTTCTCTGGGACAATATTTTGCTACACTTCTATCTTAGTTTCCCTTTTGACTGATCTGCCTGTCATTATGGCATTTAAATTCCATACACAAAACAAAAAAAAAAAAACATGTAAACATACTTAGATGGTATAGACATAGTGAATATACAAGGGAAATGATGCCTCTCTGTAAGCAGAAATGCAATACAAAAACATATTTAAATGAAAAAAATATGGATCTGTAATTATAGGATTTATCATGTTGAAAGCTTATAATTTTAGACATTGAAGTGTACATAAGAAAAACACACTGCAATATCTGTGAGTGGTTTTTCTCATACAAGTATCCCTATTCCAATGTGTAAGACCTCTGATCTGCAACATTTTGGTCTGCAACTGGGTCAATTTTGTTTAGCATAGCCATCAACCTAAATGAGTAGCATATTTGGAGTCAGATTCCCCAAAAGGGGGAGAAAAGTTAAAGTTATGGCATATATAATGGGTTCAGTGTATCTGCTCAAATATGGACATATATTTATGAATTTGCAGGAGGGAGTTATTAGCTCTAGATCTTATTTTAGATTCTGGTCCAGTTTATTACATTTCTGGCCAGAAATAAATGCATGGTTTAGATCTTAGGGATTAATCTTGCAAATATGTAATGCAGGTTTAATTTTATCATATCTGAAAAAGTTTTAAGGCATGTTCATATTATCAGGCTAAGGTTCCCTGGGCAAGGGAAACCTGACTTTCTCATTGACTTCCAGTTGGGATCAGCAGAGTCAGAATTTGCATTGGTATCCATGATATATGAGTTTATATCCTTGATATAAACCACAAGGAATACATATATGTTTTCAAGTGTCCTTTAGGGACTTTCAGATCACTTTTCTGTTTTGTTTCAGACCTTGCCTTCTGGCACGCTTCTACTCTAAAACCAAGATGCAAAAAAGTTTAAAGGAATTAATAGCCATCTCATTTGCTGTCTGAATGATGAAAATAATGGCTCAGTGATCAGAGGAAGAGGGCCATGGCTCTTGTTTAAAGGGGATACACCTGTGAATAACATATTAGTTGGCATGTCCTTAACAGACACCAGATTGCTGATATCCACAGTTGATTTCAATTCTAAGGCTGGAGGAGAATTATGGCTGACTACCTCAAGGAAGGTGGGGCTTCTAGGAGTGTTTTTGGGAGGATTGTCATGATTATTTTTTTTCTCTAAAGTCAGTGATGGAGGAGATACAACTTTATCACATTTTGAAGTGTAGAATAATGGACTAATTCAAGGTGGGGGAGACATCCTCTTCTTGAGCAGGGCCAGCTCTGAGATCAGATCAGGTTGCTTGCAGCTTTATTTAGTCTGGTCTTGAAAACCTCCAGTCCTCCTAGGTCTCCAGTACTCAGCTGTCCTACTAAAGAACACTTCTGTGAGGCAGCAGGAGCTGCTGAGCTGGTCTATGTGCTTTCTTGTGGCAAGCAGAGAGCAAGAGAAAATTGCTTTCCTAGATGCAGCTTTCAAGAACCAGGATGAGAAGGTCCCTGAGAGGGAAAGAGAGGTGAGTTGAGATCTGCTTCTGTGCATTCTGTTTCTAAGAGTGGTGGGAGCTTGGGTGTGGAGCACCTGTGGGATGTGATTATTCTCTGTTGTGGTATATCTGCTTTCTTCAAAATAATTTTGTGATAGCAGCAGTGTTTGTATATTCAATTTCAAAACAATATAATTGAAGTATCTAACAGTTAACAGAGAGGTTGATGGTTACTTAGTATTAGAACAGTAAAATTATTTTTATGCAGCAAAGATAATAGGCATCTGAGTGACAAAAATCACACTAACATTTTAAAGCTAGCTGACCAGCACTCAGCTTTTAAAACAGCTGAATGCCACTCTGATAACCATAAGTTGTTTAGCAGGTCTACTGGATGGGGCATAGATAGGCTTATAACTGTATAAGTTATAATTATCTTTCAATGGTGAGAAATGTACCAAGGATGTAACACAAAAACTTAGATCCTAGTATTGTGCCAAAACATACATACAGTACAAATAATCCTTTCAGAGTCTTGTGGAAGAAAATTAAAGGGCATAGCAGACTTAGAATGTACCAAATGAAGTAGAAGTCAGTTAACCTGAGTGATGGTATGGCCAATGGTCATGTTTAGAAGGAAGGCAAAGCTATCAAGCAATCTCTTAGCCTGTGAGAAAAGCTGGAAAGGCCAAACCTACATTATTTCTTTAAATTATTTTATTTTTTAATTTTTTTTTTCCTCCAGTCTATGGTTTTGGCATGTTGAGTTAGAATCTTCTCCTCAGGCAGATAAGTTGAAGTGCTTTCACTGCAGTATTCCACTGACATGTAAGATGTACTAAAATCTCTTTGACTGGAAATAATGATTGATGATGTGCTTATTTGGGACAGAAGTTATTATGTGTTATAAAAATCCATGCAAAGTATGCCAAGCAAAAAAAAAAAAAAAAAAAGCCTTAAATTGAGTGAGAACTAATATCCAATTGGGATGAGTAAGACTGGTTATTTAGGAAAACTACCATGATTTGTGCGTTGTGACAAAGGAATTTGACTGAACATCAGAAAGGTAACTGGGCAAGTGGAAGAACTTCAAAAGAGAGAGGCCACCCAGAAATTCACAGCCTTGTTACTATTTCTAAGCAAACCTATTCCCTGATTTATTATAAATATTCCACTGAGCATTTTGCTAGGGGATGATAGTGAATGCTCCTGTGATTACAAGGGGAAAGACTCAGGGGACAGCCACAGAGGAGCTCAAACTAATTTTTTTTCTGCTTAAGAAAGAGTCCAAAATGAGAAAAATTTACGTGGATTAGAGACTGCTCTTCTGGAACAAGATGATCTGGGGGCATATCCTTTTGACACGCCGATTTGACTGCGATAGAACTGTACTCAGACTGTAAAATGCAACTGCTGGTTATTGGATTGACTTAGGAGTGGTTTCATGTACAAATTTATAAATAACTTGAGGTAAAAACAGACTATATTACCACGGGAATCTATGTGATAGAAACTACTCCGCAGAACACCCTTTTAGCCTCAGAAAGTGTCCATTTATCATGAAATTGATAAAATAAAAGCCTTCAGTTTGAAAAGGGCATGATTAGAATATGCATGATTATGAGAGGAAGCATGGAGTGGTCTATGAGGGCTCTTTTCAGGGAGATCCTTGCCTAAGCATAGATTTTTGCAAAGGTGTTGGAAGTGAAATGGAACATGCTGAGATCAGGAGGGTGTCACTAGGTAGTGTCAAAATGTCCCTGTGCTGACTGTTGGAGAAGTGTTAATGGAATTTTAAATAATCTTTTTTGCTCCTTAGGTCTCATAATGTGTAGCTTTCTTTGCTCCAAGGACCTGAGTACATTATCAGAGTTCAAGTATTAACAGGTTTCTAAGAAACAGAATGCTGATAAACAAACAAAAAGTTGAAACAATAGGAAGATCTTGGTTGCTTTTGATTCGTCATTTTGGATTACATTGTTTTTTAATGAGAAAGGTATTGTTTAAATTTAAATTGTTGTATGTTACATATCAGAAAATAACCATTTATGAATTTGTAGTATATTCTCCCTTCACCCCCATAGGATTCCAGATGAATTAATAACCAATTGTGTTCAGCAGTCCATAAATTTATAGTTTTTTCAGCCAACCTTTTATGAATATTTGCATGGGTTAGCAGAAATAGTTTGGTTATGAGAATATATTCTGGAGCATTTCACAAATTTATTCACATTGAGCACTATTGCAAAACATCATACATCTTGCTGCACAGAGATGATGTTAGAGACTTCAGGGCAGAAGAACAGAGGTTTCAGTGCCAGAATGTAATGGGTTTCTTGAACCAAAGCTGGTTAACTGTGGTTAGCCAGAAGTACTATACATCAAGAATGACAGATAGGGCAGAAAACGAGCTCCAAGAATGTACAATAGTTGCCATTAATGTCTCGGAGCATTTTTCAGGCAAATCCATGGGATTTCTGCTGAGGGAATAAGTTGATGATCTTAACAATGCCCTTTCTTGTAAGCACTCAGAATGGTAAATGCTCTCAGAAGAGAATTTCAGGAGTCACTGGCTTTCTGTTTCCTGAGAACAAACATAAAGCCAATGCAGCCCTTAGAAATGGAAAGCCACAGGAACTAGCTCAGAGAAGTCTCCAGAAGTGCTCCCACCTAAAGAGTTGGTTGGGCAGCCTCATGAGCCTCAGAGTGCATGGTGGCACTGTGATGGTAAACCACGGGGAACACAGGTGAATACTGCTAACAGAGATCTCAAAGTCATCACTACGTGATTGTGTATGATTGTGGGGAATTCTGAGAGTTTATGCTGTCTTCTCTTCTATGGCTATTGATTAATTCTTTACTAATTTCTTGAATTCATCCATGGTAGTTGTTAGTTTGGGTTGAAACATTTGCTTTTCTTATATAGTTTTCCAAGATTAAAAAAAAATATCTGGAGAGTAAAAGAATGTAATTTAGCTACTAAATCCAGTGGCTGGGTCTTTTATTATCCTATGGCTAATGCCAGAAAATACCAGCACTCCTTTGTGTTACAGGTCTAAAATGCTGAAAGAATATTTTCTTTTGTTGAATTAAGCAATCCTTCAGCAGCTCCTCAGATAAGTCATATAAGCAGTAATTTTATGTACAGCATTAAAGGCTGAGATGCTCACTTTGCAGTTCAGAATCTTTGCCCACCTTCCAGACTCTAATAGGGCTCTTTTAATGGGTAATCTACTGTTGCCCACTCACAGAGTACTACTGGTGTCATGTTACCACAAATATTTGTGTGAATGAACTCAGTAATTCCTCTGGCACTTCACATCCCTTTTCAACGAAGCAATGTACCTATCTGATAAAAAAGAACAAAACAGACAGGTTCAACTCCTCAGTGGTGTTTTGTCTGTGACAGCTCTCAGATCCAAATACTTGCTCTCAGGCAAATAACTTTGCCTAGAAATATTTGAAAATATTTTCAAGGTATATTAGGACATAATTATTGCATATCAAACATTCCTGGGTTATTGATCAGTATTTTTAATGTAATGAGACAGCTGCAGGATTTTCCAATAAACTTGCTTTTTAAAGTGTGCCTTCATGGTCTGCTGCAGAACTCTGAAGTTTCATTCTTTCTGTATGTGTATACATTCACCCTTAAAGAAAACCTTTATTTTTAAATAAAGTGTAAGCCAAACATTCTAGTCAAGAACTGTAGTAATTATAGTCCTAGAAAATAAGAAAGTTCAGGTGGTATTTTCTGCTTGTAAATAGAAGGAAAGTGGTTCCACAGTTAAACTGCACCTTCTTAATTAAAATACTTTTCATTTACTTCAATTAGTTCCTTAAGACTCTTTTGATGACTTCTCATTTTTTCATTATGAGCAGTGGGAAAAGTTACTTTATAGAAGTTCTTGCATGTTTTTCCCTCCCCTTTGTCTCTTTCAAGGCTGAAGAGCTCTAGATTTCTCCTCAAACATAGCCTACCCCATGCTTCTAATTCTTCTAGTCATTTTTTAATACTGTTTCTAGTTCTTGGTTTGGTTATTTTGTTAGGATATTTTTGAGAAGAAGTTGTCAGAACCACATGGTGACTTCATAATGTTCTTTACTTTGGTGTTGAGAGAGATGCTTAGAGAAGTGTTAGAGAAGGTAATTGTACAGAATCTCTCTATTCTCCCAGTGCTTATTTCACTCCTGAAATTTCCTTTAAGAAGCTCTTTTATCAGAAATGTCTACAGCAAAGACTAACCCAAATTCTCTTATCCAAGTCACTGCGTAGGCCTGCAACTTTCAGAGCAAAAGTGTCTGGGTATAAAAAGGAAGAGAAGATCAGGGACCCCTTAATTTAGAGGGATGAAGCAGTGTGAAACTCTGACCTAGGAAGTGCATTCTGGATTAGAATTACAGAAGTTGTCACCTTTTTTTTCCAAATGTTCCTTGGGGCTAGTGGGGGAAGGTTGAATGGTTGAACCCAAAATAAATAAGTTTTTGCCGTCTGCCCAAAATCAAATTTTTGTGTGAATTGAAACAAACGTCATTGCCAGTAGGAATGCTCATACCCTTATGGAGAAAATGCAGTTTCTACAGTCTGATCTCAACAGCAAAGGTTCTCGACAAATATTCACCTTTTGCACCATATGCTTGCATGACCCATGGTAACCCCACATCCTGTTGCTGTGAATAAGAATAAAGGCTTTCCTATACATGTTTTCATTTTTCCTGTTTCTGAAAGAAATGGGATGTTGTTTAACAGCAAATCTAATTTGGATGTGATTATTGCTGTTGAGAGAACAAGTGCTGGCTGGCTGGGTAGGGAGCCAGAAAAGGTTTCAGACTACAAGCAAAGAAATCAGCAAGATGGGGCTCAGCAACTCCATGCCCTTGATTAAAAAAAAAAAAAAAAAAAAAAAAGGTTTTGAGTGAAGGTCTCACTCATGGGCATAAAGAAAAGACTCTTGCATGTTGGATACTGAAGTAAGTATATCACTGGGTTGTTACAATCTTAAAGAACCTGTAAGCAACTGGGAGAGATCATAAACATTTTGTGTTTGCAATGAGACAATACAGTAAGAAGGGCATATAACTCTCACTTCTTTAAACTTTTGTGTATCTGCAAGAGAAGCAGGGGTTTGTATCTTTTTCTGAGGGAGAGGATTGCTTTGCTCTCTTCACTAGTACCATCCTGGCTGTGGTTGATCTGAAGGTTGGGAAAAAGGACTCAGGCACTGTGTTTACAGTGATATTACAGCTGTATCCACCTCTGGGCAAAGTATGAGAAGAGTAAATAAAAACAAAATAACACAAAAAGTCTTGGGGCTGAGGGGGAAGAGTGTGAGGGAATTGGAATATAGGCTGACCTTCCCAGGCTTCTCCATCCTTGTAGTCACTTCTGTAAGAAAAAACAGCCAAGCATAAGATCTTAGGCCCTGATAAGTAAATTATTTAACTCCACCCTGAAATTCCTCAGATTGCATGCAGTCCCCAGGTTCCTTGGAAATTTTCTTTGGCATAATTTCTAATGGCAATAGAGAACAAGTGCAGGACAAAATGGATGCAACAGAAGACTGGCAGAGTTTGCAGTCAACAGTTTGTATAACCTGCATGATACTGAAAGTCAAATTTGACTTTATCTCAAGAGGGTTTGCTCTGACTCTGTTATGATCCCTCAGAATTGCTCACCCCTCCATTGTGTGCTGGTATCACTACCAGCAGCAGAAGTAATTTCTTTTGCACAGAAACTATGGTCTGTGCTAAACCAGCAGCTGTTCCTGTACATGCCTGGAGCTGTATCATGACTGAGACCTCTTCCCCAGTTAAGTTGAAATGGAGGGTGTTCAGTAGATCTCTGCTGGGACTCTGCTGCTTATAAAAATAAGAAAGCATGACTTATTACAGAAATTGTCATTGCTGAAACACATTCTTTAACTTGTAAGAGTTATGAAAAACTTGCCATTGAAATTATTTAAGTAGCTCTGTTGGAAATCCTTTTCCTTTAAAGATTTCAGGCCAGAAAATTGGATGCATTTCTATTATTTTTTTAAAGAAAAAAAAATCCTCCACAGAAAGAAAGTATCCTTCTGAAAAGTTGTTGGTTTTGTTTGTTTTCCTTGCCAAATCCCCAATTTTCTATCACATAGTTTCAGCAAATCTTTTTCTGAGAGCCCAAAGACCAAGAGAGATCAAATGAAATCTATGAAATGCTCTTAAAATTGAGAGGAGGGGTAAAATCCTGCAAAGAAAAAAATGTTAAGTTGTTTGGACCTCAAAAGAATACTTGGGGTGATTACTAAGACTTGTCTGTGTCTTGTTGATTTGCCCTGAAACTGCTAAACAGCTAATGAAGCAAAAGTTCAACTCGAACAGTTTAATCTAGAGCTGACGGAAAAAATACTTGGAGTAAAACGTTTCAGTATAAAATGGCTTTTTTCCAAAACCAGAACTTTCAGGAAAAGCTTTCAGTTTCTTCTAAATTTTCTTTTTTTATTTTTCAGTTGGAAACAAATATTTTGTTCTTCTATTAATATTTTTTCCTCTCTCCCTGCACCCTACTTTCTTTTGCCTCTGAATGCAATGTAAAGACTAATGTCAAGGGACTCTTCACTTCTGAAATTTTCTTTAAGATTTTCTTTCTTTGTTTTGTGGGGGATTTTGTTTTTTTTTATTTCTCTTTGAGCTTTGAAAAGCCTCCAACATTACAAATAGAGAAATATTCTAAAATTTGCAGATTAGATTTTCTGCTGAATAAAATTAATGTTGTCCAGAGAAGAAGAATGGGCTCAAAAATTGAAATTTAATTTAAGATTTGACAAAAGCTTCATAGGTCAAGCCACATATGAAAGAACAATGTCAAAATGTTTTTTCCAGACCATCAGATTATTCTGTTTTCCTGTAGATTGCAGACCATAGCATGCCACCAGTTATTCCTGCTTGAGCTTAGTTACTGTGCCCAACAAATGTGGGACTTCTGGGACTGCTTGTGGACCTCCCTTTTGTTTGTGAGGTTTCAAAGGCTGGCAGATGCTGTCAATTACCACTTGAAACTTGACTGATAATCTTGCCACTGTGCAATAAATACTGGAGAGCTATAGGAGTGCTTTGTATTTTCTTCAACCTCACAAGGCAACATTCAACAGGAATGGTTGAATTTCCATGTAGATGTGCCTGGGCTCCTTTAGAAACACTTGGGTTTGGCACCAGGATTTGAGGCTGCAAAACACAAGGACCTGGGTAGATGTTTTGACATTTTGTCTGTACTGAACCTCAGTCTGCTGCAAGTGAACTCCTGCCTGAGGCACCTTAGGTCTCTGTACAGCTGTTCTCACTGTTGAACAGGGATATCTTTAGATACAAGCTTAAATATTTTACTGACTCAGGACCTCAGTTAATGTGAGATATCAGTCAGAGGAGTCAGTGTCTCTGGGAAGGCAGAATCAACCAGCATAATCCACAGATTGAATGGAAATGAACATGAATGCTCACTGAACATCTGGAACAGCACTCCAAAGAAGGACAGCAAATAACTGCTGGTCTTGGGTGAAAATAGGTGTCAGGCTGTGGATGGGTCAGGCTCTCCCTGAGGTCTCGCTGCAGAATCTCCAGATTTGCCAAGTTTCCTCACCTGCCAGTTGGCAAGAACCAGTGCTGCAATCCCACTGTGATGGAACCACTGGCATTGGTGTGAGAAACTCTACTCTACTCCCCTTGGCTGCAAATAACGTCGGTGCTCTCCCTTACTGTTTTTTATTTGAGAATGGATAATGGAAAGTCTGGGAGAAGAGTCAAGGGGTGCTGAGACAAGAGGCAATGGAACTGGGTTATGATTATGAAAGAAATGGGAAAGATTTTTTGTGGTATCCTGAATTTTAAAGGATGGGTGCAGGAAAAGTGTGTCAAGAGAAGGCAACAAGTAACTGTGAGATCGGGAAGAAGTCCAAGAATTATTCTAGATTTTGAGCAATATGCAATCAAGGCTATGAAGGAAAATTCAAAGGAGTAAGTGAATCAAACAGAGGAGCTTTTGGTAATTTTGAGGAAGGAGGAAGAATATGTAGGAGAGATGAATTTAAAGCAGAGAGGCATAACATAGGAAAGAAAAGTAATGAATTGAGAAATGTGTGTCAAATTTGATTCAGAAATAATAGCTTTGTGTAGGTGTGAAGAGAAGGAAAAAGATCACAGAGGAAGTGGCAGGGGCTGCAGAAAACACATGGAGATGGGAAAAGAATCAGGAGCTCAGAGAAATGTAACAGTGAATTGTGAAGAGGAGTATTTTGAGGTGAAAGGCATCCAATGAAACAATTTTTTTTTTTTTCCTCTGTTGTTTGTTTATTCCACTTACAGACAATCTTATTTCTCCCTCCCTGTCCATGCTGTTGAACCTCTGGCTTTGCTGGCTTGATATCCATCCCTATCACTAGAGGATTTGGTGTGCAGAAACTGGAAGGATGTGACTGTGCACAGTGTCATCTGTGTGTGTTTAGCTAACAGCACAGGAATCAAGCCTAGACTGACTCTAGCAAATTAAGCCATGCCAGGGAATGTTCCTGGGAGTTGAAGACCACTTTTTGCTATGACGTTTTTAGCATGGATGCTGGCCACACTCTGACCCAGGTCAGGTAGAACTGTCCTAGATGATTCCCAAATATGGCTGGGGAGCTTGTGCATGCCAAGGGCAGCTCCCAGGAGGCAGCTTGGCGGGTAAAGGAAGTGAATGGGATTGAGGCAGCCTGTTCTGTGCCAGATGGTGCTGTGGGCCAGGGAACATTCCTTAGCACATTTAGTTTACTAGCATGGATGCAGCCAAAGAATGCATTGTTTCTTCTCTTTAAAAGAGAGGATGCGGTTGCTCCTTAGCTTGGAACAAGGTCACCTTCCTTTAGATAGAAAAAGGTGCAGAGTTAGAAGCCTTCTGGAAGAAGCATGAGAAAGGGAAGAGACAAGATAAACACAAAACAGTAGAAACACCTCCAGGCAATGAAAGAATGGAAAACTACACAACTAGAAGTGCATGTATAAATCTGGGGTGGGGAGGGGTGCTAAACTGAAGCTAGAGCTGTATCTGGATATGCTGGAACCATTGCCCACCCTGGTGAAAATATCAGTGCTGTATTTGTACAGGTGATAGCACATGCAGACTTTTCTGTGCTTATAAGGACTGGGACAGATCATCAGACATGGGAGTGGACAGTGTTGCTTGTTGATCATCCTCTGTAATGGCTGTACTCATGAAAGCACGTGTAGTGAACGATGCTGCTGTAGGCAGAACATGCAGTCTAGAACAAACATGGATCTAGTGGGAAATGTGCACATGCTGAACCTGAAAATTGGCAAAGGATCTGATGGAGGTGCTTTGATGTTAGGTACAACTAGACCTGGAAGTTAATTCACATCTTTCAGGTCTTTCTTCATTGCCTGCTAGCATTTGTTAAAGTCCAGATGCTGATGAAAAATGCTTTATAAAATTATAATTAATGTATTAAAAATGGTTTTGTTTTACTGGCTTACCTAAATTGTACCCCTGTATCTGGATTCATCCAGTCAGCTAACAGAAATTATTGTTTAAAACAGCTTTTAATGTGAATACTCTGTCAATGAATACAATCTTCTGTTGTGCCAGCAATGTTGCTTTTCTCTGTTTGCAAGGAGAGCCTGCAGGAAGATCCTGCCTTTTTGCAGGACATTGGAGAATTTAACAATGGAGCACATGCGGCGCTGTGATCTTGTCCAGTGAAATTCTCTGGCCTTGTGCTCTCCATCTGTTTCCATTCAGGTCAAGTGCACGTGCTTCTCATTTATCGCTGTCTGTCATCTGCATGACAGGAGCACTGAGAGGCCCCACCTGAGATCAGCTCCTGCTGATTCTAGGTAGTGTTCAGAGACTCATGATTACTCAGTTTATAGCACAAATGGCCGGGACAAAACCAGGGATGAAGTAAAGGGCTCCAGGTGGGAGATCAAGAGCTCCAATGCAAGGAGATTAAGATGAAATCCTGCCCTCATGTCAATAAGAATTTTGCCATTCATTTCCATGTGACCTGGTTTTCTACTCTGGCTGACTTGTCCAAAACTGTAGGGGAAGTCTGCATCAGGGACAGGAATTGAACTTTGAGTCCCTGTCCCGTGACATCACCCTTCCTGATGAAGGGGTGGGGGGGGATGAGATCTGCATTGTGCATGGTTGTCTCAAAATTAATGGAAGCTTTGCATTTTGAGGAACTACAGGCTTAATCTGTTTGTTCCTTGTACATCTTTTCCCTTCACTTCTTGGTGGAACCTCTGAGTTCTGACTGTGTGAGATGAGTAAACTCAGCAGGTTCACAAAGAAGGCACATATGAACCTTCTACAGCCTGAATGAGAGCTTAAGGTTGGAAGGAATCCAAAACCTCAAAAGGAAATTCAGCTGAAATGACCAACTTTTGCCTGGTTTGGGGTCAAAACCTAGGGAAAACAACACTTCAGATGGTTTCTATATAAAAAAACATGAAGCCACCCAGGTTTATAGAAAACCACTTCAAATTTTCTTACTGTGCAGCCAGGTTCAGAAAGAAAGTATGGAAAATTGAGTAATACTGCTCAAGTTCCAGATTGATGGCACAGATTCAAAATATTTTAAACCTGCTGTACTCTAGGTTCATTTCACTTTCAAAGCTTGGCAGGAATCCAGCAGCTACCTCAAATGGTATAGTACCAAGATACTTACCAGACATTTGTAGTCTTCTCCACCAAACCATTTGCTAAGCTTTCTTAGCCCTTTTTTCTTTTTCTTTTTTTTTTTTTTTTGGCATTTACATTTAAACCTCAGGGACTTGTGTTGATCCTACCAGAAAACTCATGACTTCCATGTGTTCCTTGGAGTTTTATTCTCAAGAATTTTAATGTCAGACAGGTCTGCCCCAACAAAGGAGACAAAATGCTAAGGTCTAAACTAAATACAATGCAAGAGTTCTCCTTAATGATATGCTATTAACCTACAGTGCCTGTAAAAGACAAGACTGTAGAAATGCAGCAAATCAGTAATTTTGGTAGAGCTAGACTTCATGAAGACTTGTTCTTGCAGCACTTGATAGTTGTCAGCTTCATCTTCAGTACAGAGCCTTGTTTTCATGGTGAAATGTGACACAATAATCCTTCTTGTGAACTAAAAATGTGTTTGCTAAAACTTAATGGTGTTAGATAAGGGTCTGCAAACAATGATATATTGGCCACTTACACAGAGCAACACCCTGGAAAAGAACAGACCTCTGAAGAGAAAATGGTCCTGACTCAAATCTCACTGAAAATATTTGCACTACTTTCCTCATAGAATTTGAGTACTGTGCTTAAGCCTGAACTAGACAGCCACTAGCTTGGAATTAAGTCAGGTGAAAAAATATGTTTTGAATAAAGCCTTTCTTCTTGGGAAAATCTGCTAATGATGAAACTTGAATGAAGCATTCAAAACAAAAAGTAAGAATTTGAATTCACTAGATGCATTTAAAAGTTCTTTCTTTCTGAAAGCCTATGTGCACAGATGTGCTTGAAGGATCTCAGGTAGAAATTTTGTTACCTCTGATCCCAGCGCTGCCTGTTATCCATTATGAGCTGAGAAAACCTGCCCTTCACAGCATCTGAGCAATGTTCTTATCACAAAAGTGAACCAGGATAGCATCTTTGGTCCATCTTTGGTACACAAGAGCAGGTAATACAGAGATAAAAAGTAGCTTCTCTCTAAGACAACACATCACACTCTGTGTGTGTTTTTAGCAGTCCTCTGGTTTTCTTTAACCTTCTCTGAACCAAGAACAAGGTTTTCGTAGAAAATCAGTGCTGTTCTTGATTTTACTGAATTTAAACTTTGGTAACGTTAGCCACGACATTTTGTGAATAACATTCCTTCTGCTAGTCTCTTTTAAAATGATGAGAAACAGAATTGAAACGGAGAAGAAAAAAATAAGAAGGATATAAACTAGATAACACCTAATCCATGAAAGAAGAGGGTCCATCTTACACCATTTTACTTATGTTTGTTTTGTATCAGATAACACAGAAGGTTGTAGGATACAGATGCCCTAGGGAATTACCTGCAATTAAATCCAGCTCTGCTACAAAGGAAGAATTTTGTCCAACCTATGAGAGTGATAAGTGCTTAGATAAGAAAAGCTCTGATTTCATTTCAGTGCTACCATCTGGTGGGCAAAATGCAGACAGCAAAAATCCCATTGCTGTAACACTGGAACATTCTGATACAGTGAGTTTTTGTTTTATTTTGTGAAGGAAACATAAGATATTATTAAAACAACTTGAACATCTGGTTTGGGGATAAAGTCATTTTGCAGTGTTGCTGCCAACCCTCAGGGCCAAGTGCAAAGAGAACAACCTTCCCTTCCAGACTCTCCATAATGCATAACACCAAACTAAAATTTCATGTCCAACACAAATGAAGAACAAAATATATGTGTACTGTAGCTGTACACATCTAGGGAAATTCTGCTGATAGCTTGAAAGCCAGAGAATTGTATGATATTGAAGCTGCAGAATTTTAAAAATGAACAGCAGGGAAGAGGAGTCATGTTTATTTTGTTATGGGTAAGTTAAAGACAGAGTTACATCAGGCATTTTGAGGAAAAGAAATAGAAAGAAAAATCACTAGGAAATCTATGTGATTAGTTATTGAAAGGATCTGTGAAGACACCATAATGAAGAGCAGTGCTGTTTCCTTTGGTACACTTAGAACTTACATTGTGAAGATGGAAATAAGGGTCAGAGCTGATCTTCTCCAGCTACTGCCTGAACTTTAGAGATCTGGAAGAAAAGGGAATAATTGTTCCAATTTTGTTACTTACTTTCAAATGAATCTAGCCCAAACCCTCAAACATTTATGCAAACTCCTTGCCTGTTAAGATGTATGTAACTGTCATAACCACACCACTTTAATTTTTACAAAACTTTGAGGGAGTTTTTGCTGAAAAAAATCTTCTTCAGGGTAGAAGTTCTGGTTTCATTTAACCTTAGTATGGCTGAGATTTTACCCTTGGCATTCTTCAACTTTCCTATACTGTCATTTTCTCAGATGTAAGTAAAAACTAGCCACTGATGTTTCAAATGCTTCTAGTCCCAACACAAATGCTCTTTTTGGCTATCAGCCTGCATGCAAAAACAAACTGTCTTTTAAAAAGTGATTGAAGTTGTATTATACCATCAGGGATTGCTGTCACTTTTAACCTGGCATAAATCTATTAAAAGGAAACACAGCTAGCAAAATTTAATCAATAATGAGGTTTTTGAGCAGGTGTGAATACTGGTCTCTTAGACTGATATATTCATTCCTTTGATTTAACTTGGCAAGCTTTATATGAAAATCTTCAGTGATTAAATGCTGATATTGGTGTTTTTTTGAATCTTGGGTAATGTAAATCTACTACTTCAGAAGGTCAGCCAGTAGGTGACTTAATGTCTCTAAGAACTTCCACTAATGAGTACAACAGTAATTCATGATAATTTCAACCTTAGTAAGAAGGTTCACAGAGATCTGGTCAAGCATTCCAGTACTCCAGCTTCATCAGAAAATTTGTACTGTGGTTGAATAAGAATAAATAACCTTCTCTGAGATTTGTCTCTTACATTGTTCTACTGAGTTCCTGCCAGTCTGTCAACTAGAACAAATATTCATTTCTTCCAGTATAGTTTAAAGTGATTTCTATTTTTCCTACTACAGACTTGGCCCTTGACTTAAAAGTGATAGAGATCAGATGCAAGAAATATTGAGATGAGTTACTGTGTTATATGTAAAGAAACTGAAACTATTTTTTGTCTCTTGGTAAAAAATATTCCTGAGCTTTCTGAGGTTTAAGCCCCTCTATACGTTTAATGATGAAAAGGTGAATAAATAATAGAAATTCACAGATTTTGATTTTGGAAGAGCAGAAAGAGCAACTTCTGTTCATTTAATCAGATTTCCTACAGCAAGTATTTCCAGGGAATATGGAAGTTTGTGGAGTCTGTGGTGTGTTTTGGTTTCCTTTTCTTTTAAATGCAAGTGTATTCTCTTTTGAGATATCTCTTTTTTACAGTACCCCAGAACATCAATGATTCAAAAATTGCTCCCATTAAGACCTTCCATACAGAGGAAATGACACATCCTGGCTCAGAGATGCTGCTTCTCCCATATGAACTGCTGTGTATTTCTTGAGGAGCAGCACTATCAGAACATTTTTTGCCAAATGCAGAGCTTGAAAGGAGCTCTGGGAGTTTGATACAGTGCACTTCCCCTTTGGTTTAAAGAGTTAACCAGGCACTTATTGTCAGAGACAAGCTACTGGGCTTGGCACAGCTTCTCTGGGACTGTGTTTGAGTTGATTAGCACACTCATGTGAGGCCCAGTTACTGCTTTCCTTTATGGCAAAACTCACGAGCCCAAAAGAAGCTGTAGTCTAATATGGCATGGAGCAGCTTGGCTGCCTCTCCCCCTGGACAGAGACCTCAGAAGAGAGGAATCTGGGGCTCAGGAGAAGCTCCCTCAGGCCAGAGGCCATATCCCAACTCAGTGGAACTGGCTCTTGTGTCCAGCTGAATTCAAATGCCCCAACTTCCACAAGGATGAAATCTTCCCTGTTTGAGAGGCAAATGGTTTTGGATCCCCCTTTACTGACCTGTATTGAGTATTTCCCTTTCATTTGAAGCTCCTCCTGTATGATCCCAGCCATAAATTATTCCCTATAAATTGCTTTATTTAGCATATTTCTTCATTTTGATTGCTATGGTATCTTTTAGGAGGAGATCTAGTTCTGATTTGAAAACTTGACCTGATAAATTTTCCTTCCCCTCCTCAACATTCAGTAACCCTACTACATATGTGCATGTACATTTATTTATTCTTTGGCTTTGAGTTAGGACAGTACATATCTAGGGAAAAGACATAAAAACATGGCCAAAATAAAAGGATGAAAAGAAAACTGCAAGGATTTCTTACTCAGGCTTTAGTGCCTTTTGAGGAAAATTCTTTTTGAATTTTTTTTCACAGTTTTTGGCGTGTGCTTTGTGGTAGTTTGCAATAACCATTTTTGAGGTAAATACTCCTCAGAGAGCATGACTGGAAAGATCTCCACGTCACGATAAGGCACTGGTAATGCTGTAGGAACAATATTCCTTTGAGATGATCTAGGAGGTCTACTGGGTTTTCTGTTGCATCACCCCATTTTTTTATGATGACCCACACAGATGAGTGCATGAAGGATGTCTTGGGCTCTGGTCTTCCATAGAAGGCATGATTGTCACCATTGGAATGACCTGCTCCTTAATGAAGATTTTTCTGGCCTTCAGAATTCTCTTCATTGCAGACTACTGGCCTTGCTGCTAGTTTCTATACCATTAGATGTACTCATAGAGTAGCTTGCTTCTTCCACAGGGGGCCCAAGTTGATTTTTAAACTGAGAATAGCAAAGATGGATCCCTGCAAATACTATGTACTTTTTGATATGTCTAGCAATACTAGATTTGAGAGAGGCAATTTCCTGTATTTAATGTTTTAGCATGCTGAGTGGTGAAGTAATGACTATTTTCAATAGCAGAAGTTGTTGGTTTTTTTTCTTTCCAGTGGAAGCTCATTCCCTTTTCATACAGCAGCTGCTTCCTACAGGGTGACTTTAGGGCTGCAGACATTACAAAGAGGTATTGAAAGTGACAATGGCTGGATGTGCTTCAAGTACATCGGAAGAGAACCCCACTGGCCCTCAAAGTGCCTGGGATGGGTGGCATGGGATTAGAGGATGGGGAATGGTACTCCTATTGGATCTGAAGCTGGATCCCAAGAGTCCATCTGTTCTGGGCTTTTGTTACTTGTCCATGCATTAGCAATAATTTCACATACATTCTGCCAATTCCCCAGGCCTGTCTGGTTGTAGGGCTCCTTCCGCCAGATTTTTTCGCCTGTCTTCTGGAGCCCTTCTCTGGGGGATCCCTCCCACTTCCTTTATGTCAGAATGGATAACGAGGCACTTACCTCAGTGAGCCAGCAGAGTCTGTCCAACCTTTCCCTGCAGGCTTCGCCTTGGATAATGAGGGGGATTGTCTCTGGCAAAGACTAGTGTCTTGTGATACAGCCCTTTTAAAAGCTGTGGTGAAACAGGGTTTACAGTGATACTGGCTATTGAGAATTTCATTTCTCTGGTGCTGTTAATAGAGTTGTTTTTTCCCTCTTTCAGCTTTTTGTCTCATAGCAATACTATCCATTCATTTTATGAACATATGAATCCTTTCATGGCCAGCAATGACGTCTGGCACTTTAATATTTGATTGTGGACAGCAGAAGAGAAAGTGAAAATGTAACTTCCCTATAGAAATTTCAGAAACTTCAGGGGAGATGTATAGAGTATACAGATTAGAGGAGAACCTTCCTGCAGAAGTGGCTGGCTTTCCAGGCTTTTTTTTATTGGTGCAGCATAGAATAAATGGCACTGTATCATCACTTAACTTTTTGCTGCAGTGTTTTGAATAGTACCACAGCCTACGAGTGAAATTCTTGGATTCCAGTATTAGGTTTTTCAAGACCCAGTAGACTCTAGTGAAATTCCTTTTTCTTTTTGTTTTTTTTTTTTTCTTTTCTATATTATTAAGCTATGGAGATAAGCATTTCACTAAACCTATGGAACACATTCTAACAACCATCCTGAGTTTTACATTACACATCAGCTCTATTGATGTGAGGGGGGAAAAAGCCAGTCTGCTTTAGAAAGCTTAATTAAAAATAAATGGAGTGAGTAAAAACTGCTCCTGACTTCACTAGACCTGGCATAAGGATGATGAGTATATAGTATTCCCAGTGTAAATCCTCCTATATACCTATGTTTAGACATAGTGTCTTCATTTGTACCATAGGATTACTCAATGAGTCACAGATAACTGCAAGACAGACAGCAGACAAAACTGCAAGCAGACAACTAAAAAAAAAATAAAAATCAAAAGACCAAACCATAGAAAATACATTTCTGTAAAGGCGAGATAAAGTTCAAAGAGAGAGCTCAGACATTCATTTGTGAGAGATTTATGACTGTACTACAGAAATATTTAAATATGACAGTTCCCTTGTTTATGGGCAAAATAGCATGTCCCCATGTAGATAAATAAAATGCATTTCAATATTCTTACACTAGCCTTTGTTTATATGAATTTATTCCAGAATTCAGACTAAAGATAAGGATTTGCTACTGCAAATAACTAAAGATTAATCCAGATGTTGGTGTTGTTTCTTAGAGAAGTAGAAAGCAGATTTATTGAGAGCAGTGGAGCTGCTGTTGATGGTTTCTTATCTTTGGTATTACATTTTGTAATGTGTGACAGAGATGAAAGCAGTGCATGGAATGGATGAATGATATTTTAGTAATTGGTATGGAGCAGTTTGTAAGAAACATATTTTGTATTGGAAGGTGGATAATCTTAAAGTATCCAGCCTCATCTTCAGTGCTTCTGTTGAATTATTTGTCTTTATTAAAAATCTGATTTTACTTATGTCTTTTTCATTGTTATGGGGAAAAACATTGTGGTTTTGCCATTAAGAGTTGTGGGGTTTCTTTTTAGGAAAAAAAAAAAGGTGTTGTTCTGCTCTGGAAACCTGACTGCTGTGTTAAAGAGCGGGATGGAATGTGAGCCCTTTGACTTTACTATGGATTAACAGATAGGGAAAAACCTGCTCACTCCTAGTGCACAGAAGGACAGCTGCTACTCACTGAATGTGATTGCCTGGGCACCATGGAACCTGGAGGCCAACAGCCAGTTTTTAATCTTGGTTCATATTTACATAGGAGAAATACCAATAGCCACTCAGTGAGACCATGAACAGCAGAGAGTGGCAATTGCAGGGAGAGGAGCACCAAAGCTCCCCTTACTCTTACAGAAACCTGAAACCTCTTAATTTCCAGCCTAACTTTAGTCCTAGCCAATGTGCAACCACTGACATTGTTATTGTCTAGATTTTCAAATTTCTTCTCTCTATCTAGTTTTATACTTCTCCTTATGTTTGCTGAACTTATAATCATTGGGACACCCAGCAGCCTTTGATTTGCTGGGCTGAACAACCAGTTGGTTTAGGCCTTTTTCTACAAGGCAGGTTCTGATCAGCTGTGTGGCTGTTCTCTGTACCTGCTTCATTTTCAGCACATCTTTGCCACACATGGGTGGTCAGAATTGTATTGTATTCAGAGCGGAGGCTTGCCAAAGCTTTCTGGAATGACAATAATGCTTCCCTTTCTTTAACAAAACATGCTAGAGTCATAGCTGTCATCTTCTTTGTGGCTGCATTTCATTAATGACTAATCATCAACCTCTTCCTCCTTCTGTCCTGTTAGAGCTGTCCTAACAAGATCTGCAGCTATGCACTGTAGCTAATAAAATAGATATTTTTTCTTTTGCAAGACAGTGCTTGGATATTCCCATAAAAGTTTCAAAGGAGTTCATTCTCTTCACACTTTTTAGGCAAAGTTGACTGCTCACTCTGATCTCAGTATCCAAAAGATTATTTTAGTAGGTGTGGCATTTACAGGTAAAGAGTTAACAAGTGAGGCTAGTTTTGTGTTTTTTTTTTTTTTTTTAATTTTTCCCTTTTTCATCACAGCTCTGCTGTGATTATAATGAGAGATTCAGGGATAAAGATGATCAGAGTCACCCTATGTCAGGTGATCCTACATCCTCTTGATTCATAAGGATTCATAAGCTGAGTGGCAGGACCACGTTTTTTAGGCAATTAATGTTTTCCTTGACAGTGGCACTTGGCAGCTGTGCTCACGGCCAGAGCTGGAGCCTGCTTAGCCCTGCCATCCCTCACTCCAGCCTGGAGGAGCTGCCTGGATGAGGGATCAGTTATTAAGAAATACACTCAAAATCTGACAGGTGTGGAGGAACAGAACAACAGTCAGGGGTCCCCTCATTCTCTCAGTAGCACACAGCCTGAGGGTCCCTGATATTCCAAATCACCACCTGCTTCCTAATGGGATCCAATGCCCATCTCTCAAATTGTTAGCTCCAGAATGCCTATCAAAAAACTTCGGAGATCATAGAATCATATAATGGTTTGGATTGGAAGAGACCTTTAATGGTCATTTAGTTCAACCCACCTGATGTGGATCACGTGTTGATTGGTCTTCTCTCTGGGAAATAAATTTAAATCAGTCTGTGCTGTTCTCCATGTTGTGGTCATGACAGTCACCATAAGTTGGAGTTTGGGACATTTGAGTAGTTGCTGTGAACTTTTATCAATAGGATCCAGTGCCAGCAGTCCTTGATTCCTGCTTGAAATAATACCCCAAGACTGTATCTCCATATTTGCAGGGATGAAGTGTCCATGTTATTTCAAGGATTCTTGGTTCCTCACAAGGAAAGCAAAGTGAGTGGAGAGGCAGGCTGGATCTTTTGTCAGTTTCTAAAAACCTCCTTCCCTCTCCCTTAACCTCAGAAGAGCTGCAGGCATTTCCAGGGTGCATCCCAGCCTGCTGGCTTGTATTCTTCTCCAAAGAAAGTAGAGAAAAGCAAGAGGAAGCTTCTGGTCAGAATATCTAACAGCCCATGAAGCCAGGCCTGAGGATAGCAGAGAATCAGCAAAAACAGCATCCATTTTTCCTTGCCTTTCCTAACACTTAACTGGTTAGAGGATTTTAAGAAGCCTGGATAATCCTCTGCCCCTGCTTCCAGTGTTAGGAACTTAAAATCCTAACAAACTAAGCCCTAGCCAATGACTACAGAATGGATTAGTTGGAATGCTCTAGGACTTACTAGAACCCCATTAGGAATACACCAGGAATAGAGTTTATCTCTTCACAGCCTACTGACACATTAAGGCTGCTACTGCTACTACTGTAAACACCAATAATCATAAATATTACAGCTGATAAAGTATCTGAAGGACACCTAAGACTGATATAAAATAACATGCATATTTTAGATAACACTTCATTCAATTGTTACTTCACGTTCACTTTCCTCGGGCATTTGCTGTTGACATTGGTTGTCTTGTCACTGTAGCCCAAATTTCTCTGTGAGGCACAATTCTCTGCCTTCCTCTTCTGAGTAATTTGTTTTGATTTTCAGCTTTCCAGTGGGTAGAAAATATGGCCATCAGCAACAAGTGACTCTCTTGCATGGAAGACACATGGCTCTCCTTTTATTTGGTAGACCACTTTGGTGCCTTAAAGTGGCTTTACTGCTCTGCTCCCTGTGATCCCAGAGCACTTGGTCAAGTCTCTCAGTGGTTTCTCTACCACCAGAAAGTCCCTTTCTTATGCTGCTCATAGCTCCCAAAAGGCTGTATCTCAAGCTAGAGAGCAATAAGGCTATAAGGTCTTTTCTTTTACACTGTTTTCTTGCTGCCCTGTCCAATGCAGGGACTTGAGCTAAGTGCTGCAGTATTCCCAAACTGCCATCTTCTCTAACCCAGAGCCCTTCCCAGAGGCTGTGGAGCCAGGTGTGAGGTGTGTTTATGTCCCTGGGCTGCTGCACAGTAGTCTTGCTTGAGCTGGCAGGCTGGCCTGGACCATAAGTGTGCTCTGAGAGGCAGGCAATTCAGAAACTCAGGAGCCACTTCTCTGTATGCTGGCCACAATTCCTGCTTCCCCTGCCAATGTGCTTATGGTTTGGCATTTGTAGACGCACCACAGCTGTCCAGTTGATAAACTGACACACTCTGGGTGGCCCTCATCTCTTGAGATTTTACAACTGCTGTTTGCTCCACCAGACATGAATTGAAGTCTTCCAAACTCTCCCACAGAGACTTTCCTGGTACTTTGGTGTCAAGTTCAGAACAAGAATCTGGAGCAGACTTTTTATTCCTAGTAACACTTGTTTTCCTGCAGTGCTGCTCTCTTCAGCTAACCAGTGCCTGTGATGAACACGTGTTTCTGTTCACTGGTTCATCCTGCTCAGCAGAAGTCAGAAGTTATTTACAGAACCTTGCAATCCATTAGCCCTCTACCCTTGAAGGAAAAAGGTCTGTGTATGCACAGTGAAACTCAGGATTACAGATCAAATGTGCTGCTGTGTGTGTACATCTATATGACCTTTGTGACTCTTTCTTGGTGTTTCCTGCATGCTCGTTGTCCAGGTTAAAGAAAGGGGCATCACCTACTCATGTACAGTAAAATAATATTGAAAAATGCCATATGTGTAGCAGTGTTCTTGAGAAATACAAGTAATGCATGTAATGTGAATTCTGTAGCAGCTTTCAGGGAGTGGTATGCGTCCCTCATACAACTTTTACTTTACTCACATATTACTCCTGGAATACGAGGCTACCTAAAGTAAGAAAGGAAGGAAAATAAATAACACCAATAGGAGGTGATGTTTCAATGGTGGGGAAATTAGTTTTATGTTTTAGTGGCCACCATCAAAACCTTGTCAGGCTGTTTTTTTCCAGCTCCACATCATGGCATTCAGGTAGCAGTGAAATGCATTTATAGACAACTCTCATTTAAAGCCAAATTGATAGCATGGTAAAGCAACTGTTGGCTTGCAGAAAGAAGGAAAGGTATTAATTTCCTTTTGCTTCTGCAGTAGATTCATTGAAATGTGTTAGCTCAGCAGTGTGCAGATATGCTGATGTAATCAAGCCAGGTGCATGCACAGGATTTTCTAACAGGAGGTGGAGATGAGTCTGGATCACGTAAAGAGGAGCTGGAGAACTGTGCAGGATGTTTAGAGGTCACAAGGATGCTTAACATTTTGTATCAGACATGTGAGGAAGAAAAATGGCACAGGTGTAGAGTCATTAATGCACTAAATAGCAAGAAGGGTACAAGTTGGGCATTTCAAGGACCAGAATTCCAGATTAGGTATGGTGTAAGTGAGAGAGAGGGGACTATGCTCCTGCGTTTTGATAGAAAAGGTTAAAGCAGGGCTTCTTACAGGAAAGGCAGGGAATTGAGTAAGGATTATTTAGGGAACGTTTTACTATGCCACTTGAACCCAACCAGACTTTTCAGTAGGCAAATATTTGTTTCAAGAAAAACACACCCAGAAGCAGCTCTTATAAAATGTATAAGGTGTTTGGTTTTTTTTTTTTTCAGTTGTTCAAATACTGCATTCTAGTTCAGTCTATTGATTTTCAAGAGAATGTATTTTTTTCTTTGTCTTAGGAGCAGAGAGAGAGATGGGGCAAGGGTGTACAAGAGGACAGGCAGATAAACAAGGCTGAATTTGTAGAGAAAGCTCTCCAGACTGATTCTTGTCACCAGAGACTCATACACCATTAAAATTCCTAGATATCTTCTCAGATTGTATAAGTGAAAAAGACATTACATAAACTGCCAGCATTTTTCTCCTTTTTCACTTTGAGAACCACCCTTGTGGGACAATTGTAAGGAATTTAGTGGAGTTGGCTCTAGTAAATTTCTGTGGATAGTACTCTAAAAATACAGACACAAGAGGAAGCAGTGTTGGTTTTTTCTGGTTTTGTTTTTAAACCGTTGCAGAATTCTACAAAAGGGATACAATTCTTTTAAAAAGCTTAAAAGTAGGTTACTGTGAGAAACCTTTCAGCTCTCATTGCATTCTGTTCCACTTTCAGTACGAAGGAGGGGCTGGCAGGTATTTTCAGTGGAAGAGAGTATGTGCTTTCAGTTCTCACCAAATTCCAGCTGGATTCTGAGTAAAATCCACAAAACTTCCTGTGACCTGATAACTGCAGGTTACTTCAATTTTGCATTCTTAAAGAGTTCACTGCTTTGACAGGGATTGTTATTCCATCTCTACAAGAAATGGCATGGTGCTTCATGCAGAAACCTGCATGCCCAGCTGCAAATTCACTGGAAGAGTAGTTAAACAAGAAAGTAAGTCGTGTCCCTCCATGCTGGCCATCACAAATTATTACCACCTTTGGCCACCCCAAACAATAACTCCCTGTGTTCAGTCTTTCTTTTAGATCACAACTGCCGTCTCTTAATATTAGTGGTATTACCCCAGTAGTCTGGGATAGCAATAGTCTGGGATAGAAAAAAACCCATTTTTTTTCTGGTTTCATTAAAAGTTTTGCAAGAAAAAATGAAGTCTTGCATGAAATCCAAATCCAGTTACTTGAGTTTCCAGGTTATGTGGAGGTCTGAGGTCGGTTTCTCACAAAGAGCTGGGATGCAGGGCAATGTGTGGTCTCACACAGGCTTCTGGCACCAGGTCACACAGGAAAGCCCTGGCTCATACCTGTCTCTCTTCAGCTCTGTCTCTTGTTCCCCCATGGGGTTGCTCAAAATGAACTGACTTATGCAATGAAAACTGACCGAGGTCTCTGTTGGTAAATTCAGTATTACAGGCCTTTGCATAATAATTCCAGGACCAGACTTTCCATCTTCCAAGAAATTTGATAGCTAAAGATTATGACACCTCTGCAGAGTGACTTTTCCAGAGCAGTGACCATTTCCTGTGAAGGTTTCTTCTGTCATTGTATGTCTACAGTAACTTTGGAAACAATTCTCTCCTTTTTAACCTACACCACTTTGGTATTACAAATGCTGCTTCCAAGGTCAAATCTATAGCAGCATTCATTTTCATGAGGATCACTGGTAACCTCTTAAACAAATAACCTCATAAATGACACTTTTGGTCAAAGGATTTTTGGGGAGAATAGTACCATAGACACACACACACACACTGCAGCTGGGGAAAAAAGGCTCTTCTCAGCACTCTTCTTTATGTATATTTTTTGTGGCCAAAAACTAGAGTGGGAAAGGAAAAGATAACATCTGAGTTGGGATGACCAAAGTACATAGAGAGAACAATTTAGTCTCTTAAAACAATGCAAGAAGTTAGATTCCAGTAGTAATTCAAGTGAAGGCAGGAGGTTGGGCTAGATCCAAACATCTATGCAGTCCCAGTGACCCAAGCTATCACATGTGATATACCTCACTTCTTTATTTGCTTGTTTATTCTGAATGACTACAAGGGCACTGGATGTGATAAAAAGTGGACAATGTCCTGAGTTCAGCTGGAGTGAGTTAGGATATTATCTTTCTGGAGCTTCTCCCTACAGTAATGATGATACCCGTTTTGGGGTTAATTTTCTGTTGAATAAGCACGTCAGGTTTTAAGGCACTGGTCCAGACTGTAAACAAGTCAGTCTCTTTGGAGCCTGCTTTGGCAGCTCTGCTGAGGTTGCTATTTGTATTAAAATATTTGCTAACCTATTCTTCATAAAGCCAGGTATGTTTCCGTGAAAAGGAGAGGCAATGTTGACATCTGTGCTCCTGCCAGCAGCAGCAATCATATTACCTTGTTATCTCAGCTAGCCCTCCCCCATGCTGATGCCCTAAATAAGGGACTGCTGAAATTCTGACCCGGGGCTCGTTACATTTCTGCTCCACACACAGTTCTGTGTATCTGTGCAAAATTCAGTCCCACCATTTCAGTGGCACTGAGATCAGAAGAAACCTTACTGCTGAGAGAAATCAGTGATAGAAAACTCTGGAATGTAAATTTTAAATGAGCTAGATATTTTCACATGTGGCTGACAAGCGATTTAAAGCACTAAGGAGAGTTCAAGAGGGAGTTAAGTGGTCCACGTAGATATATGGATACTGGAATAATTTGGATGCATTTAGGATACAGTATAGACAAAGAATTCATCTCACCCCTGAGGTGTTTGGGGCTGTGACTGCATTTTGGTTCTCAGGTCGTGCTAAGTTTTCTGTAGCTAGTCTGGCCCCAGCTCTAATGGATCATTGTCACGGCTTTGTCCACATTGCGAGGTTGGAGAGCGGAAAGAAAACAATCTAAACAATGTAGGACCACCACAATTACTTCAGTTGTTTTTATAGACTACCCATAAAATTGTGGGCACTTTTCAGAAACAGAAAACGACATGGACTTGGACTTAGATCTTTTAGCCTAAAGCTTTAGCCCAGTGCCTGTGCCTTCCTCTTTCAATGCTCCCATTGATGACAGCAGTAGATCTAGGGTAAAATGCAGGGAGTTCAGGATTGTTATTTATGCTCCAAGATTAAATGGGGTGCCTACAGGAAGAAAAAGGGCTTGCTTCTGGGGACGGAAGGTTGCTGTCTCTTTTGTATAAATGTGCAATCTGAAGACATAGTAGGCTTTACCTTGTTGACGGTTTGATCCTTCCATTTGACATTGGGTAGAATAGATAGTTACAATTTTGCTTTCCTGTTCTCCATTTCCTTTCTTTTGATATACACTTCAAAGTCTGATGAAGAAATGTGAAAAATATTTGATGCTGTATACACAAAAAAGGAGTTTATTTAGGTACTCTGGCATTTGATTTTTAAATGATGGGCTATATCTATAAGGCACAGAATTTTTTCTTTGAAATATGTATGATTTTTCAAAGCTGGCCTCATCTTGCTCCCACCAAAAGGACAGGTTAAGGTTTCCTTTCTCTTCAATAGGTGCAAAGATACATGATGATTATATTTGGTAGCATTCCCTGTCAAGGAATTAGGACTAAGGATTGCTGCTGGGCAGATCCTGAAGCAGTTTATCAGCTGATGAAATTAGATGTGCGATCACTTTACTCAGTGCAGATGGATCAATTTATATCTGACTCTTTGTTCTGGAGATTCCTAGTGATTTACTGATATAACTATGAAGGATTAAGTATACAGCCAAAATTAATTTTGTGGAAAGTGGTGGTATGCTTGTTATACCAAGTTGTATTGTTGGAAATTCAAACAACCTTCAGGGCATTTCAAATCCTTTCCCCATTTCACACCTGAAGGTTGATCTATTTATCTGAAGATATGCTTATTCTTTTCCTAACAGTATTAGTTGTACTGATGTGAGATACTCTTTCTCAACAAAGTTAGATATGGGGATTTCTTCAAGATGCGATTGTCTGTTACCGATTTTTCTCAGGTATCAGTCTCATAAACAGCTGCCTCATTTTTTTCACTCACTACTGCTGTTAATTTCAGCCCATTTTCCTCTCTCTCTCCCAGTTCTGCCCATTCCATCCATTATGGTTCCCTTTTGGTAATCATTATGCTGAAATCCTTTAAACTGTTTTCCTTATTTGGTGGTACGAATGGGCTTGCTCCATAAAAGACAAAGTACTCTGCAGTATCTTTATTACACGTTTTGGCATTTTTTGATTCTCATGTCATTATAGGCTGAGTTACTTTGATATGGGTCTGATCCAACTTCTGAGTATTTTGTTGGTTTGTATATACTCAGTATTAAAAATTGCTTTTTCCTTTTAAAGTGACAAGCTTGCCATATTTTTCCCACCTTTTTAAAATTAGTTTCTCTTGACAATAGGTCAGGTTAGGTGCTTTGCCACCTCTGCTGCTCCTGTCATCTCCTAATGTTGAAACTGTCTTTTACAGAGGCTATTTTTCTTATCTTTGGGCTTTCAGAGTAAGGTCTTTATGTGAGGTAGTTCTGTTTTCTTCTTTCTCTGTCTTTGCTGTCTCTGCTTCTTGTCTTTTGGTTTGGCTTTGGCTTTTGTCTTTCTGTTTTTTGGCTCAAATGTTCAGTAGTAGAGGCACAGTTATTGTGAGCTAGCTGAGAGAAAATATGAGATGGAGAAGCTCTTCCATAATTTAGCTTTATGCAAGATCTTCCATTTTAAGGTTGATTTTGAACCCCACCCTGACTTTGTCAAACTGAAATTAATCCACCTGAAATTGCACAGGGAAACTTCTCTGTCAGACTACAGTTTTCCAGGAAAACGTGACTGATACTAGGCAAAATATTTGGGAGATAAAAAGATTTTTTACAAAGTGGGGTGATCTCACTTTTTGGACAATTTCCTGATGTTTATTTTAAAGAAATGTCATGACTCAAAGCTATCTCGACCGAGAAGCTCCAAACTTGGGTTACTTTATTGTCCCTGGCAAGGATTGGTACTTTGGACTCGGTTTGGAAGGTGGAGGAGGGGGGAGTGTTTATAATTTAGATATTACTTACAATAACGTCTACATACATTAGAAACACATCAGCTTTCCAAATACCACATTCTGGCTTGTGCATTGTTTATAAACCACAGACCCAGGAGCCTTTGTGCTGTTTGACCAGTGTGCAGCACTACACACTCCTTTGGAAGCACATAGCCAAAGGCTACCAGATGCCTGAACAGTTGCTATTATATCCATCGAGCAGGATGTGAGAAGCACTCAGTTTGAAGCATCTTCTGATCTCCACAGGAGCTTCTACAGAGTCTGTCAACTTCTTGGGCATCCTTAGGATTGTGCTGGCTGCCTCCCTCAGTGCCTCTCAAACGTGAGGTCTCAATGAGCCCTCCTCCCAGCCCACTGACTGGGAGTAGCTCCCTGCCTTAACTGTGGCTTTTAAGAAGCACTCGCACATTTCTCTTAAGCCCCAGAATGCTGAAATATGGGCATTCTCTAAGCCGGAATTGAGTCCAAGGAGAAAAGTGTGGTTGAAAGGGGATGTGGAAGTGCTTGTGGATAAAAGGATAATCCTGAAATAACATAATTATCTGAACTGCTCAGGTACTGGCAAATAAACATATGAAAAGTGCAGAATTAGGGCAAACTGGACCTAAACACCTTGTTAGGGAAAATGACTTTTATGCCTGAATTTTAGCACATTTTAAGAAAACTTGTTCTGACATGGAAGATCTGCACAGCCTCTAAATATTCTGGTCCATGTTTCCCGGAGTCCCAAGCTTGCTTTTTTTGTGTTGTTCTGCTCTTAATAAAACTGATGTAGGTCAGGCAAGTACTTTATTAACTGGAATTAGTATGGCACATACTAGGACGTCTTAGGAGTGAGTTTTGAGTGAGCTGTGATTCCACTGAAATGTGGAGGTGGCAGACTTGGCCTGCAGCTGCAGATGAGTGCCAGCAGGGCAATTCTGGTCATGGGAGCAGGAAATTCAGCAGAGGCTGCAAAACTCTCCCAAGATGGGCAAATTAGCCCTGACTAAGCTCCTTGCTGGCACAGTGAGTCAGCTACCGGTGTGCAAGCAAGGCAGCTTAGGTTAGATAAGTTTACATTACAAAACCATTCCATCTGCCACGTAGAGAAATGTTGAGACATTTAGAAATTCCTCTAATAGCAGTACCTTTATTCATTATGAGTCTGGGAAATTGTACCACCTAGTAAAACCATAGTCCAGACTTTTTCAGTGTGTAAATAGTCACAGTAATTAACTCAATCTAGCGCAATCAAATCCATTTCCAAAAAAAGAAGACCACACACCTCCAAGATACCAGTTTGAATGCTTCTCTTTTGAATATCCCAGTGGTCAGGGGAAAGTAGTGAAGCTGAAATGCTTCTTTCTGAAATCCTCTGCAGAGCAGTGCACTGACAAGAAAAAGCTGTCCTGTTGTGGAATTCATGCATTTTGCTATTTTGGACCCAAGACCTCTGTTCCACTCTAGAGGAATGAGAAACAAATTTATTACATTAGTGAAATGGGCAATGGCTGCCTCTTCAGCAGAGACCTTGTGTACTCCAGTGATTAGATTAGGGATAAGCTGTCCAGGCAAAAGCTAAATGGAGCTAATAAATTTAAGTGCATCTTCTGAGAAGCACGAACTACCTTTTGCTCTGGGAGGGGGAAATTTGGACTGGTTAGGATTTTCTAGAACACTATATTTCCTTCAAGAAGAGCACTTCCTTCAATATCAATCTCAACTATGTTTGCTGTCTGTTTAAAGCAACAGCAAAAACACTCTGGGGATAAAGGATCATTTTCTAGAGAAGGCTTTGGTAAAATGAGGGGTCTTTAGCCAAATACGACAACAGTCAACATAGTTCCTTGTGTACTTCACAGTTAAGTAATCCTACTGAAAGTTCAAAGGATTGGATTAAATTCCTCTTGGATTTCCTGTGATAATCTCAGTTGGATCATCTGCTCCTACATGCTAAAGTTCAACAGTGTCTGAATCTGTTAAGGAAAAATTACATTTATTAGACACAACTTTCTTTTGCAAACCTTCCTCATCTGACTGGGACAACATATGCTATTTAAAGGGCTGTCTTGCAACTAATGAGAATTTTGCATAGATAAAAAACAAAAAAAAAAGTCAGATGGGAAATAATGAACTCCATTAGCCCTTTACAAAAAAAAGGTGTCTTTGGGCTTGGTTTCCCCCTTTCCATGTGCTTGAGTCCATTTAATTTATACTGCAAATTCTGGGGGGTTTTAGCAAAGGTTAAATTCATCTTGCCTCGCATAACTGCATAGGAAGTACTTTGGTGAACTTTAAGGAGCAGAGTCCTTGGATATAGACTTGTATTTCAGGAGATGTGGTTTGTGGGTATTAAAGGATAAAACATCAGTCAAATGGACAGATACTTTTTTGGGCAGAAGAATTATTCTTTGAATTTACTCTTTGTATATTTATTAGCAACCCCTATTAGCTATTTTTAAAGACATCTACAGTTTGGAAAGGATGCTTATATATTTGTTATGTTAAAATCTAAGTGGGCAAGGACTAATTGTTTGGCTAATATAGACTAACATAACACCACTGATATTAAATTTACTCAGCTAGTTATCTCTTCTGGTCTCTGTGAAGTAATTGGAAATTCTTCTGTCAACTTTAGAAGAGCAGGTTTTGCTCTTTAATGTTCAAACAACAATATTTAGGAATTGTGATGCTGGTGAGTGCTTTGAATTCACATGATAACGAAAGTTCCTAATGTGTTGTTCCCTGTGGTGAGAATGCATACATTATTATTTTGTTTGGTTTACTCTATTTTTATAGAGTACCTGAGGAGAAATTCATGAATTTGTATAGCTTAGTCTATTTTATACCTTAGTCTTTAAGTTAAATGAGAGTAATTACCTCTTTTGGGCTAGGTCTCAGTTTTCTATTTCTAATGTAGAATTTCCCTCATAAAGATTTACCTCTGACAGAGGCAAGGTTGCTAATTCTGCTTGTTAACAAATATCTATTTTACTTGAGCAAGGTTAAATGATTGATAGTGATCTGTGTCATGACACAAATACAAGTATGGAAGGAAGTTTGCTGGCCTTCCCTGAAAAAATACCTTTGCTGATTTTTATAGGATTCATCCAAAACTCAATAGGAGAATCCTTCAGTGCCATTAAAAAGGCAGAAACATTTCCAAGAAAAAGGAAAATTCAAAAATCTGCATTTTCAGCAGTGACTACTACTGGTTTTTCCTCAGTTTCAAAGTTCACAAACAGAGAATTCAAAGGAAAATTTGGAAGAAAATCCAAATGAAAAGGGGCCCCACTTTTCTACTTTTCAGACTCCTCTTTTGAAGTGCCTCCACCCAGGCAACTGGAGCACTAGTCATCTTAGAACTCTCCATCTCATTCTTCTCTTTTCCTCATCTTTTTCTCTTTTCCTCTTCTCTTTTCTATTAAGGTCAAATCCTGCTTCTCCTGATGCCAATAATAAAACTCCCATTGATTTCAACATCAGCAGGAAATATGCAGTTTGTTATTTACCACAACCACCACAATGAATCTCTGGGAAGAATTCATTTATATTCATTCCAACAATGCCATGAAAAATGGGCCCTTGCTATTTTATCACATCCAAACTGTTGCTCTAACTCTAACATCCTAGCTGTTGCTAACAAGTCAGTGATGATTTGTAAACCAACAATTTATGGTAACCACATTCCATCCCCATTATGATGCGTGGTTTGGAAATGGAAAAGTAATCAAGACCTCCTGTTAAGAGACTTTATTTCAGTTGAGGTTTTCTGTAAATAAAAGCATTTTGAAAGGATCATTGCTATATGATTCTAACTCCAAATTGTTCATTTGATCTAGGTCCCATCTATGCTCCAAATTCCTGCCAGGCTCTGTCTGTCAGGAGTGTGAGATCCCCAACAGTGGCATGAGCATACTGGCAGGACTGTTTTTATCAGTGCAAGTATTTTCACTCAACTGGATAGTTTCACCAGACTGGAACAGCAGTTCCATTTCTTGGAGACAGCTATGTCCATTCCTTGGAATACTTTGTAATACTTTATCAGCACTCTGTAAGGGTACTCTGACATAAATAAAGGCCTCCTACTACAGTTACAGTAAGAGATGAAGGGCTGTAGTCAGCCCCATGGTATGAAGTGATGCCCCAGGGAACAAAGAGCCTGCGTAGTTTGTGCAAGACTTTGTCTTGGTTGTAAGGGCTGTGGGCAGTCACTATGAGACTGAGGAGGACTTTCCAGCACTTTGATGGGAGACCACCTAGAACTACTGGTAAATAAACTCAAACAAGGGAATTTTGTTCCAGTACTAGGTTTTGGTACCAGCCAGGTTGAAAACCTTCTTTTGATTTCTTTGGTACTGAAACACCACGTCCTCTCAACCCTGTGTAGGAAGCCCAGCAGCCTGGCTTTGAGGCTAGAGACACTTAGTTTGGTGACTGGCTGAAAGAGAGAGCAATTTAGGCAGTCTAGAGAGGGCCCTACTAGTCAGCCCTAACTTATGTGATATGATGAGAGAAACCACACTAATTAGGAGATAAGGCTCTCTTCCTACCTCTTTGTCTCCAGTGAAAATCACTACTTGATTAAGTTACATATCCCAGAACTGAACACAAGTTGCTGGGGTAGGATGTCACCTCAAAGGGTTTACTCTGATTTTCTATTGAACAAGAGACTGACTGCACAAAAAATACTCTTAAAATTTACTTTTACTTTGTGACCGAATTCTATGAAGAGGATTTGAGCATGTATGAATCCTCATGAGGTGTTCATTGGCTTGGCTATATTTTAATAATAGTATGAAAATGAATAGCTATTTTGTTATTTAATAACTTTCTAAATCGTTATTAATAGTAGTTATTAATAGTTATTAATAGTAGTTTTTAAATCTCTGTAACATTAAGGGGAATTACATGTTTTAAAGAGAAATTTACCTCATGTAGTACAACAGACTGAAAAATAAGACACAGGGGAGCTTGTTCTCCATCAGAAACTAAGCATAGGTCCATAATAAAATGGATTAATGGGCTTAGCTCTGGTTTAATGTGTTTCTTCCCACTTGTGACCCTCTGCTGTAAGTAGAATGTCTGCTTGTTGGTGATGGCACAGCAGCTCCTGAACCACCACAGCCCTGCTGGAATTTGGTTTTGAGGAAAAGCAGTTTGTATAATGGAGGAAATAATAATGGAGGGAATAATAATGGCAAAGTAGTTTCCTGATCTGTCATAGTTATGCTGCCAGGTGTGGTGTGTAGCAGCAAGTGGTGGAAAGTCAGAGAAGGTTTTAGATGGGACTGCCTGAAACCAGTAGCAGTAGTAGTAGTGCCAAGGACAAAACTGTCGCTTAAACTAGTTTTAGAAAAGACCTCAAATATTTCACCAGAGAGATGCCCAGCTTATTGTCCTACAAGCTGCTGGACACGGATTCTGGTGGGCCTTGAAAGGACAATCTGTCACACTCTGCAGCCACCCGAGTGTGATGATAGGGACCACTGCAGCCCAGACTGGTTCATCACCCCGGAGCAGCATTTGATAATATCTGGCCTCCCCAGCTCTGGAAACAAGTCAAAATCTCCAGGCTGGGTTACATGATTTTATCCCTATCACTCATTCTTTCCACACAGCCCTTTGGGGCATGGAATAGATATCTCTTCTTTATCCTCAAATATTTATTCTTAAAGATGCATCACGCTGTTCTTTAATTAGAAAGTTAGCGAGCAGGAAGAAAATTGCCAAAGTTTTTTTTCCAGCAGCAGGAAGGTGTCAGGTAGGAGGGCAGGAGCTCAGCCAAGGCCGTGTTTACATCATTAATCTGATGCTGCGCTACCACCTTGTGGGCAGAAGGTAAATAGCGCGGAGGGACCGGCACCAGGGACACGGGGACAAACGCCTCGCAGGGCACCCTGCTGCCCACGGGCGGTACAGCCTGCATCCTCCGGGCTGAGACACCTCGGGATCCGGGCAGCCAAGAGAAGCCGAGCAGATTGTGAGAATCTGCTGGAGCTCTGAAGTGAAGAGTACCCTGCAAAGGGATGTGGCAGCATGGTATTCCTGCGGGATATAAAGAGAAGCAAGTAGGATGAAATCATGTTCCTATTACACTAGAGTACCAATGCCTTTATATAAAGTAACTCTTCTGATCTGCCTGCTCTTAACCACAATCCTCAGAGCTACTCGCAAGTTTCTTGACTGGCTTCCACCTGCTAACTGCACTGACAAGTCCCTTGGCAGTGTGTTGCCTTGGAGTACCAACACCTCCGTGGTCTTCTCTTCACATTCCAGGATTGCTGCAGCTCTCTTGAATTTCAGTGCCATGCTTCAGGGAAGAATAGAAATAAGAAAGCCACCTAAAAGTCAAGTTATTGAATATGTTGTTAATAAGAATATTATTGGTATCTTCTTCATCCCTTCAGGGTTTAGTACCCCATGGCACTCAACAGAGTCCAAGAGAAGATCTATTCAAAACATTATCTTTCTTTTCACTAAAACTGAAGGGATCTCCCTGAAATCTGAGACTCTGCACAATCAGATGTACTGTCTGTTGTGCCTCCTCATACCTAACTACAGAGGGATTTGTAAAACAAGTGTTTCTCTGATGTCTGTTACATGCCAAAGACTTCCCTGGAATTGTTCAAGTAGTAACTCGACCTGGAACTTAGTGCTGTGCTTTAGTTGATATGGTGACAGCTGGTCAAAGGCTGAACCTTGGTGGTCTTTACCAACCTTAATTGTTCTATGATTGGCACAAGGTAAAAGCTTTTGGGGAGCTGAGCCTTCTGTTGGTCGACAGACCAGAGTTCCAGATTTGCACCAATGCCCCATTCTGGGGCAGGATGAAATGCAAAATCTTACTGAGGTTTTCTACATCCAAAGAATCTGTCCAATAAGCCCAGTTAATTTGGTGTTACAGAACAAGCCTTTCTCAATTCCACTTCATTGGGAGCAGTCAGTCCCCTTCACATGGTAAATTAGGTGTCTGCTGGAGTAAGCATGTGAACTTGGGTCTCTAACATGACTACAGGTTGCCTTAGTGGAAGGCAGTAAAATCCTTTCCACTTTCCTTCTCTTTCACCTCCCTCATCCTCTACCTTTTCATGAGACATTTTGAGCATTTAGCCCAGTATTGCCACTTCCAAGGTCAAGAATGATCCATCCTGGCAGACAGGAAGCCAAGGAAACATGCCATGAGGCCTGCATGGATGAAACAGGAGCTCCAGACAAACCTCAAACACACAAAAAAAAAGAAGCATGCAAGAGGTGGAATTAGTTTCAGATCTCCCATGAGGAATACGGATGCATTATATCATGCAAGGATGAGGTTAGGAAAATGAAAGCCCAGCTGGAGTAGAATCTGGTAAGGGATGTACAGGAAAACAGGACGGGCTTCTACAAGTGTATTTACAGGAAAATAAAAAGAAAGGGGCAGGGGAGTGGGATGTAGGCTTGCTGTGATGGAGACCATGGAATGACTTATGGCTTTTTGGCTGGAGACATGGGACAACCAGAATCTTGGTGAAACAGTGCACCTGATGATGATTAGCCCCAGGCTCCAGTACAGACCAGGGAGATCCACCAGCTGCAAAGTGGCTTGGCAGAAAGAACCTGATAGCTGTGAGTGCTGGGGGACAGCAAACTGACCACGAGCCAGGAATCTGCCCTCGAAGCAAAGGTGGCCAACAGCATCCTGGATGGCATGAAGATACAGCCACAAGGAGTCAGGCGAACTCCCCTTTGTGCTCACCAGTGTTGGAACAATGTCTGGAGTGCTGCAGCCACAAGGATGAGGACAAAAACATACAGGGGCAAGTCTAATGAAAGAACAGGAGGATTATCCATGGATTGGAGCACGTGATATATGGGAAGCTACTGAGAAAGCTGGAACTTTCCAGCTTTTGAGCCTGGGAAAGAGAAGGCTCAGTGGGATCTGAACAATGTGTATGAATACCTGATGGAGACAGTAAAAAGGGTAGATACTCTTCTCAGCAGTATCCTGTGAAAAGAGTCAAGACAATGGACACAAAAATCAAATACCTGAAATGCCTTTTAAATTTTAAAAGCTTTTTTTTTTTAATTATTGTGAATTGTCAAATGCTAAAACAGGCTTCCCTGAGAGTTTGTGTAGTCTCTATCCTTGGAGATATTCAATGCTGATACACAATACTGAGCAACATGCTCTAGTTGACCCTCTCTGTGTAGGTGTTGGAGTAGACAATCTCCAGAGGTCCCTTCCAAACTCTGTGATTCTGTACAGCGACACATTTATTATTCCAGGCACAGTTCTGATAGGAGCAATGCTTCTATGTACAACTTTATTTTCCCTTTTTGGCAGAGACGAAAACCATTTCTATATTTTAATTCTGCTTTCAGGATAACATTCACCCCACAGTTATTGTGGGACACGAGTGAGTGCTCACGCTCTCTTCAGCAGTTTTCTGTGTCCTACTTCTCCTGTTGCCCAAGGAAACTTATTGAAGCATCACAGCTCATCTCTGTCCCCATCTTGTCCAGCAAGGACATGGAAAAGACCAAAGTATATATTATTTTTTCATGTGGCATAAGCACAGGATATGCCTGAGGCACGAAGAACGGTGCACTGCAGGCACTCTTCCACTCCAGCTGTGTGTGAGAGCTGTCCTTTAATTCAGGAACAGATCACACACCCCTCACTCTGCTCCAAGCACAGCAAAATTGCTGCTCAGAACCCCCATGCATCCAGGGCTCTCTCCCATTTTTTTCCCACCTGCTGTGCTTTTGCTTTTCTCTTCCACTGACCAATGGTGTGAAACAGCAGAGCTGCTGTGGAGTAACAGGTTGTGTAGGACATATCTTGAGGATGTGCTAATTTCATCTACCGAGATCTTGTTAGTGAAAGATTTTCATGTCATGCTCAAAATAACTCCTCTGCTGAGGGTGGAAGTCTGTTAATGTGACAAATGCTGAACCTGTTTCTCTGCAGAGAAGTTGCTAGCAGAAGACTGTGATGGTGTTGTGGGAGGAATTCAGAGTAAAACAGCTCTTGGTGGTTTTTGTTGGTGCCCTCAGCTACGAGTACCTTCTTCCTCACTTATTTGAGTGCTCCTTATGTAAAAATATATTTCCTCTCACTCCGTGTTTCCTAAATGACACAATTTATCTTGCTCCGTGTTGCACACAAATATAAACAGGATTTCACAACGTCAAATCTGTTATATTAGAAAGCAAAAGACCTGAACTTCCTTTCCTAAATTCTCAGGCAACATAGCACACCATTAGCATAGCCTAAGACAGCTCTTCTGAAATTCTGTTGCAACACCACTTTTTATCAGCTTAATACAGAACTAAACCATTGGTATGAATCATACAGGGCCCCACAGTCCTCTGTAATAATTTTAGTGTCTTCAACTGTTAGTCAACACTCTAAGGCTTTGGTAAACTTCTAGAATGTGAGGAAGAATTTGCAGAAGTTCATCAGGAAATTCTTTGTAGAGCCCATCTTTTCCATTTAAGTAGCAAAGAGTGATGTGTTCTCTAGCTTTCTGTGCAATGACATCATTGCTTCTTTGCTTCATGTTTTCAGTCTAGCTCTTGGACAAATAGAGATGTTAAGGCAATAGGAAGTCAATTTTCTCCATGATTTTTTTTTCTTTATCTATCTTTAGCTCCATTTATCAGAGTAATATAGCAGCACAGAAATTAATGATGTATCACAAAGCACAGAGAAATTGCTCAGACAGCCAATATCATCAGAAAGCCAGTACCACATTAGGGATGGGCTGGAATTATTCCCAAACTGTGTATGCACATGATAGCAATATTGGATGACACAATTGTCACAGAAAACCCACTCTGGTGACCTTTAATTTGTTTTCTGTCCAAGGATAAAGATTATAATTGGAGGAAAGTTACTAAGCAACAGTGGCTAGCAAGTTTCATTTACAACACCCCTTCCTCCCCATCCTCCCTGCAGCTCACACAGCATTTCACAAAGGGGCTAAACCTCAGATTCAGTTGCAAAGCCTGCCTTTGTAGGACACTAGAGACACAGGAATAGAGTTAAATAATTTTGTTTACTCAGATTTAAACCAAGGAATATGAACTAATTGAAAAGTCAGAACCAAATTGAAATGTCTGAAGTAGAAGAATTAAACACTGTACAAAATTCATATCATCATCCAACACACATTCCATTTCTAACCCATCAGTTTTGGGATTCATTCAGGAAACACTTAAAAAAGGGCCTTTTTTCTTTTTTTCTTTTTCCTTTTTTCTCTTTTTTTTATTTTACAGGTTCTATTGAGACTGTTCCTAACAGCCTTGTACAAAACATGTTGATCATCTCTGTCATCTTGTGAGGTATTATTGAAAGACAGCATTTGTTAATTAACAGATTAATAGATATTTTCCTTCTATGAATTCATTTTAATTGTCTGTTTATAGCAGAGTATCTAAAGTCTGCAGTCTACCACTTCAAGAAATATTTCATAATACTGACAGTTGGGGTTTTTTCCTCAGTAAATATAATAGGAAACTACTAAATCTGCACAGTGATATGACTGTAAATGGATCCTCTATTTTTACTTCCACATTTTAGCTATTAGCCTGCTCAACAGAAATTTAGCTGTTGAATCTGAGTCTGCCAGTGAGATCAGTTAAGCTGGCTTCATCAAAGTCAGCATCACATCCTGTTTTATTGCATGCCATGCCCAAACACCACAGCTTCAGCAACAGCTGAAACAGAACACACCATTGTAAATGGCATCCAAAATTGTTTTAAGGCAGGATTCTTCTAGTGGCACTTGTAACTGACAAGGGTTAGGTGTTATGTTTTATATTTAGATGTTTATGTTCAATCTGTCACAGTTAATGCTGTGAAAGATGTACCTTGAGGATGAACACCACTGGTTGTGGATGGGAGTGGAGATTTGTTTTGGATACATCAGATAGTAGCTGTCACCTTCTTTACCCAAGTGTAGCCATTTTGCCAGGTCTTAATTGCCTCATCAAGGGCCAGGTTGACGTTTAAGAATGTCCATGTGTTGCACAAGTTCCACCCAAAACCTTGGGAAAATAATCTTGAACTTTCTCATGTTTAATGAGCTAATATTCTCCGTTTGCAAGCACAAATCAAAGGCATCAATAAAAAACATTTTAAACTAATGGAAATAAAAAAGCTCTTGACAAAATGATTAAACAGGGTAAAAGACAGCACCTAGCATTCAGGTACAGCAACAATAATTTTACCATCTTCTGCTGAGAGGGTAGTGCTCCCTTTTCCTTCCTAAGGCAGCCTTCACTCAAAATTTAGGACTCCTGTGTCTTGCAAGGCAGCAAGATCTTGCCAGCTTCAGCTTTCAAAGAATTGTAGAATCATAGAATCGTTAAGGTTGGGAGATACCTTCAAGTCATCCAGCCCCACTGTCCACCCAGCGCTACCACTGTAACTCCTGAATGATTAAACCAGATCCCCCAGTGCCAGATCCAGACACTCCCCGAACACCTCCAGGGGACAGTGACTCCATCACCTTCCTGGGCAGCCTGTTTCCATGCCTGACCACCCTAGCAGGGAACAAGTCTTTTAGATATCGAGTCTGACTCTCCCCTGTCTCAGCTGAAGGTCATTTCCCCTTGTGCTCTCACAGCAGGCACAGCAGAAGGGACTGACCCCCACCTCCCTACAGCCTCCTTTCAGGGAGTTTTAGGGAGTGATGAGGTCCCCCCAGGCCTCCTGTTCTTGATACTGAACAAAACCATCTGCCTTAGCTGTTCCACATAAGATGTTTTCTAGACCCTTCACAAGACTTGTTGCCCTTCTCTGGTGTGTTGTTTTACACACACCACATAAAAACCTCTTTTCTAAAGATTTCTTTTTCTATTCTCTATCTTTTATATCCCATATTCATAGTTAAATGCCTCAGACAAGGCTAACGTTCCTCAGGCAGGGTTAAAAAAATCTTAAATGACCTTGAATCCTCCACACTCTAACAGGTACAAAATGGTGTCCTTTGTGCTAAAAAGCTCTTGTTCAGACAGAAATGTTTCTCAAATATAATGAAACAGCCTATGCAAAGCAAGCATGTTTCAGGCATATCTATGGGTCCTTTCTATTCCTCATGCCTTTGCTCTGCCAGTTGTCAGCCTTTCTGCTCCTTTTCTAGTCTGTCTTTCTTTCCCCTGGGGAGTTTGTGTGGCGGGAGAGGGTGCCAGAGATTTGCTTTCACTTTGGGCCTCAGCCACCAGCTTTACCCAAACCTAATGTATATTTAATACTATGCAGCCAATAACCCTTTCTGCCAACCTCTGATCATGTGCCAGCTGAAGAATGCTGCAAAGTAATGTCTTCTGACTAAATCTCGAAGCCCATGTATAAACTCCTGATTAGCGGTGTCTGAGATTACTGGGGATGTGTGTCTGTACCCCTCTGTTTCTGTGCCAACTGGAATTTCTCCATACTGTAGGATATCTAAGGAAGCAGGCTCTGGAGAACCTTCTGTTTTTGCAGTAGGTGTGTAAGGCAAAGCTGCTGCAGGGTTTCTCCTGGTAGCTTCATTTCCTGACTCGAGAAGTCGTGTAACGCTTCTGTGCACGGTTAATTGGTGGCCATGATTCACTGGGGGAGTTATGGCATTTCAGGGATGGCTGTGAGGAGATCTTCATGCCTGAAGTTGTACATGGAGGAATTTAATGATGTAGGTTTCTTTGGGAACACACTATCTTTTCCATGGAAGCTTGATTTGTTTTCTTCTTTCTTCATGGCTCAGCAGAGACAAAGAAGGCTGAGGGTAATGAGGTTTCCTTTCTTGGAAGGTTTTTTTCTTTTTTCTTTCTTTTTTTTTTTTTTTCTCCGCTCACCCCTCCTTTACCTCACCCCCTCACCCCAGCCTTTCTTGAAGTGGCTAAGAAAGGTTTACATTCACCAGGTAGTACAAAGATCAAAATGTTAAGGGAACCAGAGGGAAATGATTGAGAAGGTCTTTCTGAGGATGACAGCTCTGCCTTGTAATACAATACTATTTCTCATGGGAGTGGGTGGGAGACCAGCCTAAATTTCCCCTGCTGTCCTGCCAAATTCCCCAAATTGCATAACTGTGTATTCTCCTAACACAGTGGTACCCTTGGCATCACTAGCAAATCTGCAGGGAAGCAGTGAAGCAGCTGGAGGCTTGAAGGTGGACCAAAATTGGTAGAGGACAGACTTGGTTAGCCAAAAAACAAAACAAACCCAAACCCACAAACTGAATTTACTAACTCTCCCATGTATAACTGAAGAGCACAATGCAGATTTAATAACATACACTATTTGGTTCTAAATGCACTCCATCTAGGAAAAATAAGTTTATCGGGATAAGCAAAGGGCCCATGGGGAGTTCATCAGTTCAGTTTCAAGTCACAAGATGTGTTTTACTTGGCTATGGAACCTTTTTTGTGCAAGATTAATATGAAACTGCTGAAATGCAAACTGACAAAAAGACATATTTTTACTGGTTGGTGCTTTTTCCTCTGTGCCATTATTTTTATCGGGAGGCCCCATCGCTGCCTTTCCCATCACTGCTGCCTTAGACTGACAGGAGGATGAGGTACTTGTTGGCTTCTGTGAGGAAATGAAAGAATGACTATTGGAAGAGCAGAAAATCACCAGTGTAACTCCTAAGGATGTAACCCTGAAGGCTTTTGTTTTGTCACTACACTGAATCAAAAGAAAAGAATTTGGACCTTCTCGGAGGGGAGTGTCAAACATGGCTAGCCTGGGGTAGGTTCTGCCTGAGCAAGGAGGGAAAGATTTACATCTTTTGGAAAAATATTTACTCATCTTAAAAGTTCAGGTAGCCAAATCCATTAGTTCTGCAGCTTCACCAAGTTTCTCTGCAGCCTGCCCTGGCCCTGTGTGCCAGCTGACCATCACTAAGGCAAGGAAAACGCAAATACACCCACAGTGGTTTTGATGAATCTTGCTGATAGAATTGCCTCTGTGTAGCACCTTAAACAGGCTCAGTGCTGTCGCTGGGATTGCTTGAGAGGCTGGATACTACTCAGCATGTGTAAGGGTGGGAGAATCTGGCTCCAAAATGGTTTCTTTTTCTCTCCTTGCTACAGGACCTGGAAAAGACAAGGATGTGTGGGCGGGCCTGGAGTCCCTCCAAAGAAAGTGTGAGGCCTTGGGCAAAACAAATCCATCAGGTCTCTCATTTCTTCCAAATATAGGTCTGTTCTGAGTAATAGCCAAACTCAAGTCTAAATTCCACATTCAGCCCTTTCAGAGGGAATACATGAAAAAGACCCTATGGCCCAGAGAGTCCGTCTATAGAAAATATTTTGATAGCTCTTCCGCTCTGGCATTATCTTCCACTTAAAAAGAAAGAAAAGGAAAACACACAGAACTGGAGCACATGATTTAATTTTCACTGTAAAAGAACTGATTGATGAAAATAATACTTCTGAAAACAATCTGTTGTGAGCTATCAAATATTTTTGCCTATGCACCAATTGGCAGGAAGCAGACAGATAAATTATTACAATATGTAAGAAAACAAATTGCTCTGAGAAGGAATGGTATTTGTGTGTGTGTGTTTATGAGCAGGATAAGTAGAATTAAACCCATAAAAGCATGCTGAGAGATCATCTTCCATCACAGCAGAAATATACTGGAAGCAAAGGAACTCACTTCAGCTCTGTCCCTGGCTGAATTTCTAGCAAAACAGGGTTTATGATATGCAAGTGTTCTCCTGGAGTAGAATTTTTAAACAAATTAAAATAAAAAAGGAGATTGGGATGTTCCTGCTGTTAAGAGGAAGGGGGTCTCATAGCCATTTTTGCAAAGATACTTAAAAATTTTTCAGGCATCACCACATTTTAATAAAATGGAGCAGTTGCAGCAGATCCACAGATCCTGAATATTGCTGCTCATGGGAAAATTTTTGGAAGCGCTGTAGACGTGGAGCTTTAAGAACCAGCATTCTATTAACTTTCAATAAGACAGTTTCTATAGAGCCTGACAAGTGGAAAAATGACAGTGAGATAAGGTCTGTATGAAATAACAGCCTGTGGATTGCTCTGTGGCAGCTGTCTGTGTACGTGTTCCTATCCCACAGTGAGCAGCTCAGGCAGAGATGGTAACTCATTTTCTGATAACTCCTTTCCCATCAAGAGCCAAACCACCTCCCATTTTCCCCAGAGCTCTGTACTCTGGGTACTGGGCAGCTGGTGGGTAGCAGTGGATGAGGCAGCCACGTGCTAAATACAATTTTGAATAAATAAGTGGACCTTCTAAGTGGCACAGGATAAATATACTTTTACATTTGTAGGTAACTATCACCCAGCTTGAGGCATGAGATCCATATTTTCCCTTCTCATGCCATACCTGTAATCTGCATCAACCCCATCAGCTTGCAGTGCTGCTGAGAGGAGAGGGAACCTTCTGGTCTGGAGCATCATCTTCTTTTCCTGAGCTACCCTCTATTTGTGCATTGTAGAGGAAGGAAGGGGACTCAAACAGCATGGAAGTCTGGAATAGGCAATAATAAGACTGATTCAGGGAAATGTGACCTGTGGAACATAAATAAATTTCAGGCACATTTCAGGAGCTGGAGAGGGAGATGAGTTGCTGAAGATACCAGATATTTTTTCTATAACAAGGCTATACGGCTGCTAGTGGTTGATCTTAGGTTTTCCACCAGGTCTTCCATAGATTTGACCTTTTGATCATTACTACAATCATCTAGACATCAACAACAGGCAAAGATTTCTAATGGTATCCAGGGGAATCCGAATTCCATGAAAAAAGCAATGGAAACTGATTTGCTAAAGGGCTTTTTACAAATCTTTTCCTTACACATGAATTTTCTTCCTAGAAGTTAGATTTCTCATTCAAATTAAGCATCCTTGCATGTGACAGGGCCAGAGTATCTTGGACCTTCTTTCAATGAAGGTACAAATATTCTGTGATCTTAAATGTGACAAGAAATTATTTTGTTGTATTTCAAGGCTACTGAATGAGTACTTAAAAATAAATAGCGAGCAGAGGTTCTCCTCTAACAAACTCTTGTATTTGCATATTTTTAGGGGACCACTCATAGTTTATGGGCAATAGGTGATGCTAATTGCTAGCAGCAAGGAGTTAGCTGCAAGGACTGCTGACTGTGGGCAGCTAGCCAGCCTAAGAGGTTGTGATCATACCATTAAGGCAGCACTGTGTAGATGAAAATGCTGTGCTGTTTTATTTATGCTATGCTATTTTATTTTTTTTTAATGCTATGCTGTTTTGTGACAGATAACTTGAAAAGGTGGCAAGAGAAGGAAAAAAACCTGTAAGAGTCCCGTAACACATAAGTATGCTCGTATCACCTACCAAAATTTGGAGGAAGGCTTGTTTGTGATTGAAACATTCTAAGCAGGAGCTCATTTTGTCTAAGTCAGCAGCCTAAATTACAGTGAAAAGATTACCTGAACCGAGCTGGTTCATGCATTTAAGATTTGTGCTTGCGAGTACAACTTCATCACTAAGCCTCCAAGCGCTAGCACCACCTACAAGTATCTCAGTGGCAGGTGAAGATGTGCTGCTGTGGTTTTAAAAGAGGTTTTCAAGGGCCAAGCAGAAGTTTTCCAGTTCCTCTTTTATCTGGTGGAGTGCCTTCTTGACTTTCTGTGGTGTGTTCAAGACCTCTATGCTGCTGGTGAAGGGGTCGTAGCGTAGAGCAAAAGGCTTCTTGATCTTCATGGCGTAGCTCCTGCGGGGAGACAGGACAGAGCTTCTGGTTCAAAAGCTGCAAAACCTGCAGGACTTCATTTCTCAGGGTGCACTCATGGCCTTGCTGGGGAGCAGAGGCTGCTGTGACACCTCCTCACTGCCTCTCCTGAGCTTTGCCTGGTGCAGCACACCCTGCCCACGGCTGAGCCTCCTGCAGCCCCAGGGATCTGCAGTGCCTGGTGTCAGCCTGGCTGGCTGAGGCTGAGCCTCCTGCAGCCCCAGGGATCTGCAGTGCCTGGTGTCAGCCTGGCTGGCTGCGTCCCGTCTGTGCTCTCCCCGCTCTGCCTTCGCACAATTCAGAGCTATTACAACCACAAGCTGAGGAATGCAGGAGCACAGCATGTCTGCCGCCTTCACTTCCAAGAAATAACCTGGAGCAGCTCTTTCTGTGTTATATTCTAAAAACCTGTTGATACTAGGCATCCTGGGCTATTTTTCTGTGTCTATTAAAAGAAAAAACACGATTGCTTGACATTTTCTACAATATTTCCATTAAGTGCACGCTGGTAGGAACCCCCTGTACTGATGTTGCCTTATGTTTTCCGTGCTGACAGATTCTTGTGCTTTCAGTTATTTTGAGCAGGCTTGGCTGTGCAACTGTCTTGAAAAAATGTATGAAAAAGCTCCATGCCTGAGAGTGGTGTATGCCTTGTCCTCGTACGTTCTTTGCAGGTTTGCCTGAGTCAAAAGCTTTGCAAGTCCTCTCTCTTCTGCCAGGGAACTCTCACCCACGTTTTTACACGTATTAAAAATTTAATGTGAACATTTAGATTTAAGATGATGAGCCTAATTAGCCATGGCTATAGCCCCAGCAGACAGTGCTTCTGGGGAAGAGGCGAGGAGAGTAGGGAAGAAGTCTGGCTCAGGCTCTCTTCCTCTAATAAATTCCTCATTTCAGCTCCTGCATGCTCCCCAGTAGCTCCACAACCAACATCCTGCCTCCAGCCAGAATTGGTCATGTTGTTCTAACTGTTGGAGATGAAGGCCAGAATTTAAACCCTGCTTACATTAAAAAAAAAAAAAAAAAGGAAAAAGAAAAAAACATCCTTACTGCACAACATCACACAGTTAAGGAAATGTGTTTAGAAACACCTCAAGCGAATTTGAAATAATGTTATTTAGGTTGCAGACAGCTACTTTGTAGAAATTAGGTTGCCCGTGAATTCTGGTTCTGGATTCTTGCGCAGATATAATCAGAGAGAAAGGCAATCTTGTTTTCAAGCCCCCTGCTGATCCTCGTTAATTCCAGAGACTGCTATGAAATTTCCATGTGACCTTGGGTAAATCATGTCTTCAGGACCTCCTGTTTGTATGGACTAGCACATAGGGTGAGATTGCACTCTCACAGTTCAGTTACAGAATTTACTTCAGAAGGTGCTAAAATGAAGCATTGCTAAAATGAAGCTGGGGACAGGGCATAGCAAAAAATAAATTCTGACTTTCTGTGAACCTTTTCTGAGATAAGCAAGCTTGTGCTTCACTTTGTTGTACAAAAACCACTGTGCAGATGCAGTGAGATAGCCTGCCATGGTTGTTGCAATAGTTTGTAAATAGATGTATTTGAGATTAAGAATCGACCCAGTGTGTACCCCTCAATGAAAACACCCACAAACACTTTACTTACTGAAGCTTGACCTTGGCATCTTCCAGGTTTTCTGCTATGAAATAGACAGGCTGGAAGGCTTGATCCTGATAGGGGTGAACTGCAGTCACTTCTGGATCAAAAGGCTTGTACTCTGGCTTGTTTGACAAAGCATACTTTGTAGCAGGAACAGCAGCGGTTAGAGCAGGTGAATGAACAGAGAAAGAATTAGTCCCTGCTGGGCAGTAAAATTCTCTTTGGGGAATAGTTAGGGGTGATATAAAGTCCTGTTCTTTCATATGTCAGGGCTGATTTTCATAATTAGCAGTTAATAAACCAAATAATAAAGATTTTTTTAAGATAAAAAAGATATATATATATATATATCTCCTGTATTACAGTGATGTAAAACTGGATAGCACAGCCATGTCCTCAGACAGGGAGGGGAAAGTCTATACCACCCCCCAAAATATAAATATCCAGAAGAGAAAAAAAATATCATGCTGCTTTTTTCAAACAGTATCACAGAAGTTTCACAGTCCTGTCTAGCATTACTTTATAGTCCCCTAGCCCTTGTCACAAATTCCATGCTTCCTGCTGCAATGAAGATCAGAAGACAGAATGCTTCTGGTATTATTGTATGCACAGCTCCCAGGGCAGTATAGCAACCTAAAATCTTCCCTGAAATCCAATATATAAATAAACACCATACTGCATGTGTATATTTGCATTTTTGAACCCATAGAGGTTCTTCTATATGTTTTTCTCCAGCTCTCTTACATTGCCCCCCCTAGGCAAACATGAGGTTTATAGAAGCCACTTCTGCCCACACTGCAGTGAAGGTACATCTACATAGTTTGTTTATATATTGGAAATGCCTTTTAAACCAGCCACCAGCTTGGCACCTGCGCAGAGTCCTGGGAAGGCAGCTCTGCCTAGGCTTAAAGTGAGTTCCCAAACACTCTGTGTGCCCCTGAAACCCAGGGAAGGTACTTTAAACCTAGCTCAGCCCCAGTGACACTTGAACTGCGTCACAGATGTGCCTGGTTGGGCCTCCAGCTGGCCAGGTTGGTGAAGTGTCCTGGGTACAAACCAAAAGGAGAAAGGAACTCATCCCATCAATGTTGAGACCTTTTTTCCCACCTTCAGACTGGACAGTGGGCCCCATTCACCTAGGGATGTCCTTTTAGTACCCATCCTTTTCTGAGATCTGTCTCTTTCCCTTTCTCTCTTCTTCCCCAGTCTTCAGGAGAGTCCCTTCACCATTTTATAATCAAAATGTCACTCTCAGGGTGCTACTTGTAAATAACTGGTAAGAGTGGGTGATGCTGCTCAAGACTTTCAGTTCAATCTGCTAGCTGGAAAAGATCAGACAGTGCTCCTAAGCACATATTTAGATATTTCAATCAGAAATAAATACCAGTCTTAAAAAACAAAAAAAAACCCAAACCCAAAAAACCAAAACCCAAAAACTCCCAAGAACATATAAAAGACGGTGTTTTTCTTGCTTTTCATTTGCTGTTTGTAATTGAAGAGTAAACCTTGGATAGCACTCATACAACCTAAGATGGTTGGTATACACAAACATGAGGCTGCTCTTAGAATCTTAGGAGCTCTGGGGAACTAATGGGAAAAGATTTCAGTAACTCAAAACCTGACGGGGGTCCCACTATACTGTCAGTGTTGAAGCAGAACTGAAATCCCATTGATTTCAGTGGAAGTTCAGCTTGAAACCGGATGGCCTTAAAGGCCTCTACAAGTTAAGTACTGGGTGTGCTGCAAGAAAAGCATATGTAGCACTGAGTGTTGCCAGAATTGTGGTATGAGCCATAAGATTTTACAGTATGTAGGACAGAGTCCAGCTGAGTGTTAACAGAAGAAGCATTTGGGATAATGTAGAACAGCTGACAGAATATAGTGAAATAAACAGTGCAATACTGAGAGCTTTTGGGGAGGAGTTCTTACAGTTCAGAGGAGGCAAGTTTGGCCAGCAGTCAGACACATTACAACTGCTCAGTTTAGACTTGGGGATGGTTATTCTTCTGATACCTAGCTGCTGTTACTAAATGCTTTGTTAGATAACAGGGATTCAAGGGCAAGACTCATGCAGAGAGGGCCTAGCTCTTCCTCTCATCCTCTGCCTTAACCCCAAATTATGCCCTGAGTTTGGGCAGGATCAACTCATGCACAGAAAACATCTACCTGAAGCTGACTTCAAACTGGTGGGAGTGGGTGCTGTGGAGAAAAGGGAAATGTTTTAGAGATTTCATAGTCAGGATGTGGTTCCCTTGGTTACAGTCACACACCCACAGCCAGTCAGTCCAGGCTGCAGCTCAGGGATGTTCCCAGGCTTCTTGCTGATGCTAAGTTCTCATGTAACATAAACTGGATGACTGCTGCTTGCCCTCTGCCACTGGTTAGTTGGTGTCTTCTTGTTTTAGTAACTCATGCCCTTATTCCCTCCTTGGTGACTGAATCATTCTGCTGCTCTTGCCCTAAAAGTCTTCAGGTCCAAGGAAAGCCCTCCCTTGCCCAGGCTGCTGCAGGGTGCCTCCTTCAACACACCACCTGCAGTGAGATTCCTACAGGATTTGCTCTGTTCACTGCCAGCAAAGTGCCAAAACTTCACTGCCTGTGCCAAATATGTTGATCAGCTAAAAGATAGGGAATAAAGTCTGGGACCTCCATGCAGGAGTCTATGTCTGGTCCCACTGAGAAGACTGGCAGATAATTACTAGGTTGGATAATGGCTTTGTGCCAAGCAGCAACAAAACTTAGAGCAATAAACTCAAGTCTATCATGAGCCTCACTATCTTCCGATCTTCATCTTCTCTGACAGATGTGTCTAGACACTGGTTTATTTCTAAACAGGCACTGCACTACACATTCTCTCTCTTCAGCTGTAAAAGAAGCAGCTGGAACAGGTTTGCAATTTGCTAACAGATGCTCGGGCATTGGATCTCACCACTTTACCCACACTGCCAGTGCCTACACTGAAGTTAGAATCAGATGCACAGGCAGACTAGAATGAATAAATGGAAATATTCTGTATTTTGGTTTTGTTCTAAATAAAAATCAATGATATTAAATCAGAAAAAGAAAAAAACTTCAGCACCCTAATTTATAGATACAATTAACTTGCGTACAACAAATTTCATGAGCTCAAGGTGAATTGCACAGAACCACTAAGCCATTGTCCCAGAAGATGCACAGTGAGGACCTTGCAGACCTCACAAAGGGATTCTGCAGGGTGCATAGCAGAACTGCTGGTTAACTGCTTGCCCACCTTCTGATTTGGTGTTACATACAAGAAGAACATGCTGAAAGGGGGATAATCCTATTCATTAGCTGTTGAATATAAATGCTATCACTCCTGCTTGCCTTCTCACTAATATGATGGATGAACACAGAGGTAGACCCAGCTTTAGCAAAAGTTTATCCAGTAGCTTCACCCAACAATTACCAGTGATAAAAGTAATGACAAAAAACTGCCATTTATCAGCTCAGGAACAGTTAGGACTTCCCTCTCAGCCTCAGAGGTAGGGAGTTTGAGATTGTACTTTTTGTTCTATGTAAACAGCCCAGTTTTGTGCACAAGCAGTCTTTGTCTATGGTTTTAACCAAAAGCAGAAGAGCTTGTTGGTGCCTGAGGAGGAAAAGGGTGGAAATAGAGAAGAGAGAGTACAAGCCCGCTGAGCTTGACTCCAGACACCAAAAGTGAGCATTTCTGATGAGATTTTTACCTTCATTTGAGTAAAGTTTAAAGAGAAAAAGGAAGTGACCACATCAGATGGATTTTGTCATGCATATTGCTGTGAAAGCTACATAAATATCAGCAATATGATTACCTCTGCCCTTTAGTATCCTGTTTAACATGTAAATGGACTTGATTTAGAACCATAAAGTATTAAGCCAGGCAGAGTAGAATAAATTTGGCCTTGAATTGTGCTTTGATTGGACATTTCTGGTTTTACTGTGTAAATGAAAGCAAGTTTATGTTTCCTGTTTGTTGGCAGTGAATGTAAGTGCTGAAGAATTCCCAGATAAACAGTAGCTTCAGCAGCACATAGTGTGAAGTTGACGAGCAATCAGGCCAGGATCAGGTTGCTATGTAGAAAGGAAGTCATGTTTATTCCTCCAGAGGGGTAATGAACAGCTCTTTCAGCTTACCAAGAGAGAAAGCTCTCCACAGAGTTACCCCACAAAAATCTCCAAATTGCAAGTGTTGTGAGGAAAAGCAATGCTAAACTCAGCAAGTGGTAAAAGTGAAGGTTGATGTCTGGGAAGGTTCCCCTTTCCCTGTGTTAATTTCAGCTGCCCTTCTGTGGGGACTCCTACTTGAAATGCCTTGAGAGACATCAAAATGTTGTTTTTCCCTCCTGTCAATTGACTGGGAAGTGGGCTGACCTGTATACGGTGGGGAGAGTTTTGTAAAATGTTTATTGTCATGACAACCCAACTATCTCCAGTTCAGGGAGTCCAGGCTATGCTAATTCAGCCACAATTCCATGTGAATGTATCATGCATCTGGCTGTTGGGCTGCTGAGTTTATGTGTTAAGCTTAAAATATATCTCCCATGAAAAAGAAAAAAGTTTTCTGGTTTATAAAAATGCTTGAAAAGAGTGGTATTTATTTTCCTTTGGCTCTTACCAATTCAAAAAATATCATCCAATATCTGCACAGCTTGAAGCATTTGGGCCCTACTGATACCAGTTTATGGCTTCTGCAATTAAAAAGTGATCACCTGCATCAGTGCACTTCAAAATTAAGGAGAAATTAATATCTCTCCTATCAGCTGTTTGGTCACAGGAAGGGAAATCCACTTTCTGTAAAACTGTACAAATCTTCTTTCTACAGTAAATCTCCCTAAGCAAGGCAGTATGAAACCTGTGCTCGCAGATTTTGATCTATGTAACGCTAGAGCTGACATAAGTTTTGAAATGTATTTAGGAATGAAAAATACTAAAGCAATTTCTTTTTATCAGTATCCATGCTATTTCCTGTTTCTTTGCACTTCATTTGGTCCAGTCAATCGGTGCCTTTCTGGTTCATATGTGTGTGAATGTCAATGGCAAGGAAAAAATAGCCAAGCTCATAATAGGCATAATATTGCCCTCTAGTGAGTAATCCAGAAAGGAACCTGAGTTTTGTGTCAAAAGCTGCATCACTACTGGCAGAAGCAGGAAGAAACAAATCTAATATTTTATGGGATTGTTGCTGTCATTGCATTTCATCTTTTTAGATGAAAGACAGGTACAATACCACAGCAGCTTTTCCCCTGTGCAACAGCTTCTGTGAAGGGAGAATTCTTTCTTTGCAAAAGAAAAATCTGAATTTTAAATCATATTGATTTTTGTAGAAAAACATAGTTTGCTTTTACCAGAGTTCAGGAAAGTGAATTATAGCAATCTTTCAGTATTTTCAACATTTGACACATACCATCAGCTCCCCATAAGATGAAAGCAGTCCTGCACCATAAGCTTTGATCAATCCATTTTGCTTGCAGAGGCCAAACTCCACAGTGAACCAGTAAAGCTGAGAATAAGAACAACTTGTGAAAAAGAATCTGAAAAGGCAGGAATTTTTAAGCTTCTCATCTTTCCTTTAATTTTCTTTTATCCTCATTTCTTAATACCATTGTGTCTTCAAATGTTATAGTTGCATATTTTAAGAAAATATTTTTTTTTCCCTCAGCATATAAAGCACACGAAACTTAACATGTAATTTTTCAAAACTTGTTGTCCCACTTAGAAAAAAAAATTAAATTTTGAATGATAATACATGGGTAAATAAAATTATATTCTTTTCTCTCTTTGGAAGATGTTACTAATTACCCTGAAACCTCTTAGCCCAGAGCCCCACTGTAGTCAGTGGAAGCTGTCAGATTTCCACAACAGTCCCCAGAAGGACAGAAAGATCCTGACAGAGGGTTCAGCACCTTTGCAAAGGTACTTGAAAGGAGACACTCCCTCCTTCTTTGTGTGATTTCATTCAGAATTATTGAAGGATACCTTTTTCCACATTGCGGCAATTATATCTTAGTCATGCTCCAGCAGGAAACAAAGATACATTTCTCTGGACTTTTCTTCTGATAAAAGCATCCTTAGAACCACACTTCCCTTGCCTGCTGGACAACAGTGGGATGGAAGCAACTCTTGGCTCTGCCAAGCTTTCAGTGCTTTCCTTATTATAAAATCTGAGGAAAATGACAGCGGAGGACAAGTCCTGGACACAGCCTGATGCCCTGGGAAGCTGGATAGGCATTGTGCAAAGGGAAAACTTGGAAAATGAGGCACTTCAAGAGTATGGCTTTGTCTCACAACTCTTCAAGGTGCCTTTAGAGACACAGAGCCCTTTGCTGCCTCATACACAGGTATAGACCTTGGCTTCATAGGGATGGCATTTTCAGGACCCTGCTTAAAGAACCACAGACAATTTGTAAAACTATGTAAAGTTCTATATTATTCTATTTTGCCTTTTTCATACATTGTGTCTCTTTCTCTCACCCTCCCTTAAACACCTTTTCATTTTGATGAGTTAGTTTTAGCCTTCAAATTTATCACTGAAGAAAAAACATGCCAGGATCTTTCCTTTTGCAGGATCCTGAGTTTCAGCAAATAATTATGTGTTTATATTCTGTTAATAATCTTGATTCTTATTGTTTCACAATGAAAAGTCTTTTTAGTATCTCTTCATTTTGCAGGAGGCTTTTTTGACTGCAAAATGAGACATGGGAGGAGGAGGAGGAATTCTTTTTAGTGTTTCTTAAGATATCCTGTATCTGGATTTTGGATAGTGAAGTTCTTTCAAGCTCTCACTGTTTTAATAGACTTAAAAATGGGTTAGTGGCGCTCTGGCAGTTTCTCATCTCTGGTGCATGGATCCACCTGTTTGAGAAGTCATGGGGCTGAACGAAATAATGGTATTTCAAATTTTGTCTTAAAAATGTTTTAGACCACAGCAACAACTCTGAGATTCTTTAAAGAAACTTCTAAGCTAGTTACCAAAATTCTCATTATGAAGAACAGGGAATGACAGGGACTTTGAGAGATAATCTTAGAATTCATGTTAGATTTCATGACAGGATAACGAATACACTTCAGGTTCTCCTCTATCTTCCCTTTTTAGAAAAGGAACCCAAACAGTAAGCCTAGATTAGGTACAGAAATGTTAAACATTTGTTTATTGGGATGTTAATCCAGAAGAGGTTTACTGTTCAGAATACTTGAATGGCACTTACAAAATTGTATTCTCACAGACCCTGAACTGCAGGGAGCCCTTTAAAAAGGTGCCTTTATTCTATCTTCCCAAACCCCAGATGATGTTAAGAAACTTTCAGCCATGAGACCCTTTATCCTTCTGATCTTAACCCAATCTCTTGCCTAGGCTATTCATTCAGGATCAGGAAGAGGTGCTTGCTGTGCTTTATAAACCCCAGGCCTTAACCCAATCTTACCAAGTCCTGGGGAATCACGCAAATTCTCTGGGATTTGGAATTTTTTAACCCTAGCAAAGGCATGGATCTTAATGTCACTCTAGCCTCTCTAGACCCAGGCAGTAGAAGAGGAAATGTGGACTGTCACTGTCTCTTCACCAGTCCAGGACCTGGGCGAAGTCACAAAGGATTCATCACTTGTAGCAATCTTCAGAAATAATGATGGTTTTACTTAGTCCTAACCCAAGGATGGATATGTGCAGATGGATTTTGGGTGAGCCACAACCTCCTTCCTGAGTGGGTGAGGAACTTCAGGAGTGACATTCTCCTCTCATTCCCCACCTGCACTAAATGAGTCTCACACAGCTTGGTGAGGGTAAGGCTCCTCTCCTCCTCTGAAAAAATCAAGACTGGTAAATGGGTGCCATTATCAGAAAAAAAAAATCACCTGGCTTCCAGACAATTTTCAGAACAAGCTAAGATGGCAGGATGGGGCTGTACAAATAGTTTTGATGGTTGTAGGGAGGCTAGTGACTCAGAACTGAATGGCAGTACCTGCTCCCAAATTGCTTTTAAGTGTTCACCTATTTGGTGAGGTTAATGAAGGTGGGGTGGACCAAATTGTGATGGTTCTCTGCACCTCATGTAGGAGAAAATACAAGTATCACACTGAGGTATCTAATGTTTTAGGTGAACCTGGAATGTGAGTTGGGACCATCCTGTGTCTGAAATTGTAAAAGCGTAGCTTAAGAAATATATTCTTATAAAATCAAGAAGTGCAAGCATTTCCTCAGGTGGAATCACACCATTCTGGGTTCCCCTAGAGGGATTCCAGTCCTTGCTCCAGCACCTTCCTGACCTGTGGAGGAGAGGAGACAATCCTGCTGATGCTCCCATTTCTGCAGTCAATCTGAGGCACAAAAAGAGCCTTCCCTGCACAGCAAGGGATATGCAGCAAATCGTTTGGGGTTTGCCTCTAATATTAAACTGCCATCTGTACTTACTGTGGCCAGTTTCTCAATCTCCTCTTCAGATGATCCAAGAGAAGCCAGTCCAATATCCTAAAGCAAGTAAGCAAGCAGACAGTGTTACACTGGTGTGATTATTCAGCCCAAGGGAGAGAAAGAGGGGAAGGGGGAGGGCCACATCATTTCTAGCATGAATAGCATGAACTATTCATTGTTTTTGTCACCCAAAATGACCTTCCATGGCTTCCAGGATGCCTACCTCTCCCTGGCCCCCAGCTACATACCACTGGGAGCCACATTAGATGAGTGATTAATCCTCAGTGTTCTCTGTGTAAAATTAACCGTCTCTTGTCTTAATGCTGGACTATCTACACCAGGCAAAAATTTACAGGGGGGCATGAGAAGGAAGGGCAGCAAAGGTGGGTTTTATCTTTGCCATTACCTTTCTGTCCCTCACTCTTTCTGTCAGCTCTTATGAGCAGGCCAGATCTGTGCAGGGAAGATTCTGTTTACTTTCATCTGTGCTCCCTGTTAAATGTTATTCTCACAATAGGAAACTGTAGATGTCTCTTTTTTTTTTTTTTTTTTTTTGCTATCCCAGGAGCCATATCATGCAACAAACAAACAAACAAAATAAGGGTATTTTCACCATTCATTGTCTCATATTGAATGGGGCAAAAAGAATTTTCATGGGGTGAATTTCAACTGTGAAAATACTTTGTGGGGACAAAAAAGTGAAATGTGAAAATTCACTGCATGTGATCTCATGTTATATAGTCTGTGCTACTGATAGGAAAAGAAGAAAATGGAAAGATTTGAAATTGCTGTAGTCTTATTTTTAATGTGTCTGAAGTTCCAGTATTAAACTGAACTGAATGGGTTTCTTCCAGAATAAATTATAGATGACTAGGATGCTTAAGGTACTACTCTTTTCATTCTGTTAATAACCAATATTTATGAACAAAATGGTAACTGGCATGTATTTAGGTTGATACAACTGGAAACCACATTATACGAAGTGAACCGATTTTCTTTTAAAGATATTTCTTCAGGGACCTAGGTCATGTTGGGACCTACATCATGTTTCCCCTCTGCTCTTATCCCCAGTTTCCACACTGGCCACTGATAAGCCTGGACAATGAGATGTCTTCTTCCCTCTGCTATGGTTTTGAGGAACACTCAAAGTTCTGAAGTCTTTAATTATGAGAGGTCATTGAGTTCAGTTGGGTCCGATTGCTTGTACTAAATAGCCCCTTATTGTACAAAGAAGCTCTGTTTGCTTTTTGGAGCCTCCTCACCAGTGTGAGCAATGCTGTGAGAATCTGGTGAGCTGTAAAGGGAAAAACAACTCTGATGAATGACATGGTGATGGACACAATTAAAGCCTCTTGCGAGACAAGAATGTACATCCAGAGACAGACCCAGCTTGGAGGCTCAGCTGTGTAGGTTCATGTGGTGGAGCACAGGAAGCCAGGGGAGCAGAGCTCAGCCTCCAGCCCCACAGAGACACCCAGACTGACACAGCCCTCCCACAGAGAAGCCCCACAAGCTCTGCCTGCCCTTCCTTTCACACTGAGTCTGTAGGGAGCAGTGCTACCACTCCCTTGGAGGAAACATCTCCCAGGTGGCTGCTAGCCCACCATGCCTGGAGGTCATGGCTCAGGCACAATCCAGCCCTGGCACTGCAATGCATGGTGAGCTGCATGTATTTAAGGCACTCTGGCCTGCTATCCAGAGCAGATGGTTAAAGGGTCAGCAGAAAATGTTCTTACCTGTGAGAACTGGGCAAACTCCTTGTCAGCCAGCATGGGAACATGACCCAACAGCTCATGGCAGCAGTCTCTGGAAAATAAGTGACCTTCTTGTTTGTTAAAGGCTTCCTTTCCTGCCCTTTGTGAACTCCCTGTGAAGGACTTTAGTCAGCAGACCCCAAAGGGAGTGTGAGTGCTGCTCCACAGTGGCTGCCTCCACACCTGGCCTGGCTCTGCAAGGATCAGAGCATTCCCTCCTGCCCCCTGTCTATTGTCTCCTTAGGATGGCATGGGCACTAACCTTCTGTGTCACAACATCTTTGAAAGGTCCCTGTTTTGTCCCAGCATACAACAAAAGCGTCTGTGTGAACTTGTAATTTCTCATGAAATGTAATTGCTGCTGTCTGGCCAGCACTGACTGGGAGAGCTTCACAGCAGGGAATCAAACCCCAGCAGATGGTAACTGAAGGCAGGATGAAAAGATTAAACCAGATATTCTTTAGTCTTTTCCTTCCCCAGACGACTTTGCAAAAGAGACAGAGAACCACACCCTCTCATGCATGACTTCCCCTTCTAACTCTCCAGCTACCAGTTTCTCAAATTGTTTTATTCTGCAGACTACTGGATGGAACTCCAGAGCCAGTCCCAAGAGAATGATCCCCAACACACTCAGAAGGATGGAATTATGTCAGGGCATCAAACTTACGGTTCTGGGGAATGCATGGGAGAGGAGAAATGCCTTGTGTACTGTGTGCACTGAAAGACACGGAATGCCAGGCTGGCAAGGAAGTCACGACCAGACAGCTGTCCCACAGCTGGCCTCAGCTGGAAACCTGTTCTCTCTGCAAAGAGAAGGGACACCAAAATCAGCTGTTTCTAGGGTTAACTACACATCAGGTTTACTTTAGCTAAGTAGTTTCAGGGATCATCCTTCCTGCTCTGCTGGAATAGTTCCCTCCACCAAGCAGAGCAGGCACACCTTGGCTTGCCATGATTGCTGTGCCTCTGTGCTGGTATGGGGCCCATTCCTGCAACATGGGATCACCAGTCCATCCATCCTGTGTGCATTCACACAGCAGTGCCACGAGGTGGGGGAGTTCTGCCCACCCCGGAGCAGGTTTTTGCGCAAATACACAAAATTCTCCACGTTCCACGCGACAGTGGTGCGTCTGAGGTCACACACGGTCCTTAAAATCAAGCAGGGAGCAGAACCTGCACCTGGTGTGTTGGAACCCTGGATGCTGGGAATTTTAAACTTTGTGGGCTGAAAGGCACAGACCCACAAGAGAACACTGCATTTCACCCAAGGCTGTGGAGAAGGCTTCCAAAATTGATTAATGGCACTGGGATTACGGGTGTGAAGTTGGTTAGAAGTGTGTAATTTCACAGGGTGGAAAACTTAGTGTTTAGGGTTTTAGAATATAGAAATAAATATGAAACAAGATGGAGGTTTTAGGATAGAGGCAAGTTGTTCTTCTTCACCTTCATCTTCCTTCTTCCCGGACCTGGGTGATTTTCTCTAATTAGATGAAAAATGTCCACGTTATGAGTTTTGGGTGATCATAATTAGGTTAGAAGTATAAATAATATAGATGTCAACTGTTTATTGGGTAATTAGGACCTAAGTAGCCTTTAACAGATACCATTTTGGGGCACTTTCTTGACTTGTCAAGGAGAACTCACATCTTGTGTGAGTAATAGATAAGGATAATAAACTTCAGAGTGAGACTTCAAAAGCAACATTTCCTGAGTATTATTCGCCTTGACCTTGGAACAAGAAAAAGCCTGAAATTCCAGCACTGGTGTTTTTTCTTTTTTTTTTTTCTTTCTTGGCTATTTTTTTACCATTATGTTTGTCTAGAGCCCACTGCACAGCCTCCAGTGATGTGATCACAGGTATTTTGCTTTGCACATGTCCACAGACCAGGACACAGAAGGATGCAACACATTTTCACTGTGATTTCAGCTTGTACATCCAGAGTTACCCCAGAGCATTACTGTGAAAGGACTGTGAGAGATAACCAGAAAAATAACCAGTCTGGTGGCCAATAGAACACACACTCTGCATTTCCATGGGAAACATGCTGGTGGTCTGCAAAGCTAAGAAAATTGAAAATCACCGCTTTCAAAGTGAGCCAATGATAATCTTTTTGAAGTCATATATTCAAAATCTGTGTTTCATTCTCAGCTCCCGTAAATGACATCTCGTCTTCTTTAAAGCATAAAACTGCATTTAAAAAAAATCAGAAATGGCTTTATTCTCAATTCTTCTTCCATATTCTATTGTGTCATGAAGCCTATAACCTTTTTTTTCCCCTTTTTTAAACAAACAAAAAAATCCCACCCAGAAACCAAGCCATTTACGAGATTTGTTTTGGTTTGTTTTCTCATGTTTCTTCCAGAATTTCTTGTCTTACTCTGTCAGGCTATTAGTACTTCTCCCATTACAAAACAAAACAAAACACCCAGAGAAAGAAAAAAAAGGAAAAAAAATTCAAAGAAGAGACCAAATATATGAAGAAATAGAGGAATGAGAGGACAGCAAGAAGTGCTTCTTCCTGACATTGTGATGGACTAGGTGGTGGACATTGGCCACAAAAATCTTCTATTGCTCCACTCAATTCAAAGGTAATTAGTACAGAACTGCCTTAAAAATGAAAAATTAAAAAAAAAAACCCCATACCTGTGGGGATTATGTATCTACCTTTGTATATTTGCTGGTCCAGTCCAGAGGAATGTGAAAATTTCAGAATCTGGTAATCTTTGGGCTGAATTCTGAGTAAAAATTACATTAGCTGAAAAATATATTATATGAAAACCGATACCTTAGTAACTGAATTTTGGAAAGACTATGAAAGAGTCTAGGGAAATTTATATAGCTTTAGCATCCATGTTGGAGGAGAAGGAGGGAAAATGAAAATTACAGCTTGTGTTCCCTGAGATGTCCTTTTAAACAGAGGCCAGTGAATCAGACAGTCTGCTGATGGAACGGACTTGGCCAGGTGCCTTGAGAAGCCCTAGGAAAAAGTTGTCTGCTGAAGGTAATATCTGCAAAACCTGAACTCCTGGTTCATGACTGCACAACAAAACCAGCAGTCAGTAGAGAACTGGGGGTGTGGCTGGTTGGACCTGCTGCCCAAAGATCTGGGAAATCAAAGTGCATTGCCGAGAAGGTCTCGAGCAGTTGACCTAAAGTGATCTGCAAGGCTTAGTTCTTAATTCTTGGCCTAAAAACTGGTGTATACAGGCAGCCTGTGCATTGTAGTGTGAGCTTGCTTGAGTTCACTGGCTGTAATTTCTTCCAGCTGTGGAGCACAATGACTGCCTAAATCCAAACATCTTTCCTAGAAAGAAAGATGTGCCTAGGTTCATCCAGTTAACCCTTTAGGAAAACACTTGCCATGTGTAAGTGATCACACTGTTAACCACTTAATTCCCTTTAAGTGATTGTGAAATATTTGTGAAGCACAGTTGCCAGCCTCACTAATAGGTAATAACAGACAGATCTCATACCAAATCAAAAGGAATTGCTTTCTTATGTTCACAGATACTGCTAAGTTAAAGAGAAGATGGAAGTTTATCTGGCTGTGTGGGCTGGTTTTAACATGATCACTTTCTTTCCAGTTTATCCCCCTCTCTCTGTCTCTCTCTGCCTCCCATGGTTTATTATTTTCAAAGCTGTACAAGGGGAGGTTCAGAATGGACGTTCAGAAGCATTTCTTTTCTGAGAGGGTGGTCAAACACTGGAATAAGCTCCCTAGAGAACTGATCAATGCCCCAAGCCTGACAGCATTTAAGAGGAGTTTGGTCAATGCCCTCAACAACATGCTTTAACTTTTGGTCAGATTTTAGACCCTGCAGGTGCTTCTGACTCAGACTGAGTTTGGGCCTTGCAATTATGTCAGTCTTCATGCTGTTCTAGAAAGTATTCTGCATAGTAAAATGACCTTGTCAGAGGAAAGAGAGCCAAAATATCCATTCAAGGCCTCACATAATGAGACTAAAACAGTTTCCTCACTCTTATTTGTGTCTAACTGTTAACACAGGTCTTCTGAAAAAAAAATATTGTTTCATTAATGCATAACCTGTAGGCTAAAGTAATCCAATTTTGATCTACAGTTTAATGAGGGTAGGACCAGTGGTCTCAAGAACTATGAATAGTTCTACATTTTCCTTAACTGTACATTTCAGAATGGAATAAAATGCCTCTGGAATGCCGGGTACTCATACCCAAGTAGTTAATAGAATTAGCTTATAGTAGACACTTTATGTTTGTAGTAAATGAGTTGAAACTCACTGAGAACATCTTTCCAAACATTATTGGCATGCTTTTCACAGTTGCTGTTTTAGTTTGTTTTGTTTTGTTTATGACACAGACAATATTTAGAACCAGAGCTTGTAAAGGAAGTGAGCAGACTCCAGGCAATCAAATCCTGTCATCTAACATGAGCAATGCAAATAGGATTATGGCAGCATAGTCTCACACTATCCTAAATTCTCCCACTTTGAAATCACCTGATACACACGAAGGATATGAATATCTGCAATAGTCAAGTCAGAATCACAATTCCTGGAGCTCCCTGCTGTCAGCTATTGTGTAAACTAAACGAGATCAACTACTTCAAGAGAAAAAAAATATTGATCAGCCCAGTTATTATAAGAGGGAAGTAAGATGGGTAGTGGACTAGAAGTGAGAATACACGAGAAAATACATAATGCCTACACAGAAAAATTCCTACAGCTGGGTGCAAGGGTGTTCATGGAAGATGCTTTTCACATGGCAACCCTCCCTTCCCTCACGCTGAACATGCAATAAAAACCTTGCCATCAAACAGCTAAATCTTCATGAGCAATGCCAAAGTCTTAGAAAACTCTTCAGACACAGAAAGCTTATTCAAGCTAACTGGTATCCCCTACTCTTATATGGAGCAGGTCACTTGATTTTCTGAGTATTTAAGTGCAATTTATTTAAAGTTAAGCCATATTTTTTTTTTATTGTGTATTTCATCATGGTGATAAGCCGTCCTCTCTCTGTCACATCTTTTCACTGAGGAGGAGGCTTTAAAGATCTTTAGTCATTCTTGATAATCAGGTGGTTTACACAAAGCACCTGGCCTTGGGAATCCATGCAGCCTGTGGCCCCCTTGCTCTCCTGCTCCTTGCTAGCCAGCCCCTAGCTAACAGGTCAGCCTGGCAAACCTGCCAGGTGTCCTTTGTCTAAGGTGACCTCTTCATGCCTTTTTGAGCCAGCACCACAGCCTCTGTGCTCTACTCTCAGCCACCAAAAAGTTTGCTGTGACAAGTGGTGCTACAGAGACAGAAGGAAGCAGAGTTGTTTCGAGGCAGCTGCTGGTTGACTAGCAGGATCTCCTGGGAATCATCTTCTCTAGCACACATCCCGCCCTGCCTGCTGGATCAGGAAAAAAGCATGCTTGAGAGGTAGGTACCTGTGCTTGTGTTTGGGTCTTACTATCAGCACGGCTATAGGAGCATAAAACAGAGCCAAACCCACAAAAAGGCAGTGTGGAAGTCACACTTATCACCGGCCGGGGCTCTGTCTACAAGTCACGAACGGGACAGGACTGCTGTGGAACGTGCCTCGAGCTGTTTTATTTTTCAGCATCTGTCTCATTACATGATTATGACAATGGGAAGATGCCAGCAGCTCACATCCCAGGCAGCAGACAAAGAACTTAATCCTGCAATTCACTTTATAAGTTTTTTGGCCAATCACACAAAGCGAAAGCATATTGACAGTAGTTCTATCCAATCACCATAAGCACACATACCTTTGGTTAAAACAATGCTTGCTTATTTCGAATACAATACCTACTTGTAAGCCTTAAAACACAATGCACGGAGCTCCATTATTAAGCTTCAAACTTCCTAATATCTTGCTAGATAAACTTTTCTGTAGCTTAGGGAGACTTTCTAGACAAGTGTTAATACACAGACCATTGTTCTATTTGTCCTTGCTTTTCTACTTTTTAAATAATTTTTCTGCTGACCTATCTCATGGCTGCTGCTTAGCTCAGATCACAGTTCTGCTGTGTCTGAGGCCTTTTGCAGCTTTCCCAAAACCCTCTGATTTTGTGGATTCCCACACTAGCGAGCAGTGTCTGCTGTGACTGCAGTGCTGCTAGCACAGGGGTTAGCTGGGTAGTGCCACACCAGCTGCTGCCACTCACAGAACACACGCAAACTTCCAGCTGGGTTTCATTCCATGTGCCTGGAATGAGCGCCCTGTGCTAGAGCTCATCAGCTCTGCTCACCAGCTTGTCTCCTAGGAAATGGTTTGTGGTGCACAAATATGTGCAGGGAACCCTAGAATAAGCCATGGTTTATAATGACTGACCTTTTAAAAATCTGGAGACATCCTGAAGCTGAGGGATGTTATCCTCTCTGTAGCCACAGTGCTTCTCCAGCTGCTGGAAAGCATCCAGGTACTGGGTACAGGCATGAGTGGGGTAAAGGCTCCTCAGCTTCCTGTAGACTTCTCTCCTGAAAATCAAACCCTGGACAGAGTGAGACACCTCAATAAAGCAGTGCTTACCTGTGCCATCCACTGAGAGAGGCAAAGCCCCAGCAGGGGGGGTCATGGTCTAAAAATCTGAGCTTGGGATACCTGGTGCTTGAACGCTGGTCCTGGCTGGATGTAGCAAACCATAAGGGCTTTTTGTTTCACTTTTCCTTCAGAAGGTGTCCTTTAATATTACAAAATTCTAATTCTGATGCAGAAGTGTTTCTTGATTAGACACCTTCTTGCTGTGTGTGTTGGAGGCACCAGGGGAATCCCAGGAAGAGAGCTGAATCTGGGATACCCTGTTGCTCAGTTTAGGAAAGGGATGAATCAGGTATTCCCCTCCTTTCTGTGTTTGGGTACAACTTGACATGCTGGTCCCTCCTTTTCCACACTGAAGCCTAGCCTAGATTTGCCTCTTAAAAGCCTCTGGAAAAAGCACCTTTTCTGATACTGAAGGGTAATATCTGCACAGGTGAAGAGCTTTGTATTTTTGCAGTTCCAAATGCTTGGCACAGGCTATGTATCTGAAAGATATGCCAGCTTCTTGAAGCATTTATCCCACTATACAAAAAGAGACCAGCTGAAAATAATATATATAACCTGATTTGGGCACAGGCTTTAAGCTTCTCACAAACTTGATGGTACTTGGATTTAGAGTTGTGGTTTGGAATATATTTAGCTGTTGCAAAATAAGCAAGTAGTAATAGGATGGCAAAGAACCTTATAGAAATGGTTATTTTTGTTCAGACATGGCCCTAGGGGTCTCAACAACTTTATAAACATTGTTTTATGAAAATTGAGATCATTCTTGGAAATGCTGGGTATGGGAAATGACCTTTCATTGGTTTTGTAATTTTTTTTTACCATTATTATTATTATTATGATTATTCTCCTTTTTGTGATGCTGCTGTTGCTATGGAGGTGATAGCCAGTCCCTGGTAATGGTTCTTTATTTGTACAAATGTCTTACACAGTGTGGGAGTAATAATAGACCAGAATGAAGCGGGGGAGGAAAACCTTAGGAGGAAAAAAAAAAAAGTTAAAAGAACAGAGGGAAACAGTGGCTGCTGTCACTATTGCAAAAGCCACAGGAGACTGGGCCATTTCCATGGAGGAATTAGGAAAAAATGAGGAGGACTGGAGTTCAAGTGTTGCCCTGGCTTCTTTCCTCATGGAATACTACTGACTTCAGTGGGGCTGTGTGGGATTTGAACTGGAGTCTAGAGAGAGCAGCCTTGCTTACACTTGTGCACATATGGTCCCTTTTATCAAAGTGTCATTCTGCTGTGTGTCCAAACACTGGCTACCACAGAAATGCAGGCAGTCCCAGGGACCACTGGTGAATTACCCAAAGTTCAGTGCTCCTCCAAGACAATAATCCAAGTAAACTCTCCAAGGTCAAGAGAGGAGCAGGTATGAAAGGACTGCTGGAAGCAAACTTTATGAAACACTCTAGAAAGGGGCATCCTAACAAAAGATGAGCCAGATGCTAGAAAGACTTTAAAGATACTAACCTAATTTTACGTAGATTTCCCTATTTTTCAGGGCGGGGGGAAAAATGTGGCTCTATTCAGTTTCATTATGAAGACGTGACAGGTGCATCCCCATAATTTTCTCCTGAATTCTCCTTTTATTCTTACACAGCTTTTACCCATATGGCATCTCTGACTGCTTAGTCTCAGGGTCTTCCAAGAAGTTGCTTTGAAAACAAAAGCCCAGATCATCTGTACCCTCTGTTTTCTGACAGTCGTGTTTCTTCACTGGCTGGGTTTTCATTTTTATAGCCACGTTGCTACAAACTGAAGGCATCCAGCAACTCCTCAGAGTGACACCAAGGGAATTTAGTTTGTGCTGCAAATTTCCCCTGCAATTGCGCAGCTCAATTAAGCTGTGCTGTAGTGCAGCTGACCTCAGGGGCTGTGATAACAATTGGGAAGGCTAATTTTGGAAACAGCTTTACATAACAAGACAACCTGGGTTGCTGTTTAAGGAAATGGGCAAGTCCTCCTTTAAAAGTCTATTCTGTTGCCACAATGGGTCTAATTCGAGGTGGAGAAGAGCCGGAATGACGAAGGTTGGCAATAAATGAGAAAAACAGGAAAGAACACAAAATTGAATTTTCTTAAATACAACGTTCCCACACGCCATCCCATGCCAAGATTGTTGGCTGGTGGTAGTAATCATGAGCATGACACTGACCATCAATCTTTGACTATTGAAAGATGCTATAAAAACCTATTTGAGCTTAATAAAAGCATGTCCTCCTGGATGAGCTGGATGCAAGGTTTTTACGTGGTTGTGGCTTTCTGTGGCAAAGTAGATTTTACATAAAATATTGAAAGAGATGGGATGCCAGAGTGGTTCTGGCATGAGATCTCTAGTTCTATGGATTTAAGTCCTGGCATTGGAATAAACTTTGCATGTGATTTAGGGCAAATTACTCAAGTTCTAGGGTTTTCAGTTGCGCAGTTAGAAAATGTGGTCTTCATTCTTCTTTTCTCTCACCTTTAGTCCTTCTTTCCATTTAAATTTCTGCACAAAGACTCTCTCTTATGTGCACATGTGGCACCTTGCACAATCCCAGGACTCTGCTCTTACTGGAGGCTTTTGGACATATTAATGCTTTGTTGTACCACACAAATGTGGAATTGCTGCTGCTCACTGATGTATCTTAAAGTTAGTGGCAAAAAAGTGGAAACAGAGGGATTTGAAATAAGAGCTCTACTCCCTTTCAAATCTGCCACATATTTCACTTAATGTTTAAAAATGCTTTTAATTGAATATTTTGCTTAATTCATTGGTTATGTTTTGGGCTTTTTTTTTTAAATAAGTGGCAGACCTTCAGGAGCAACAAAGCCCCATTGAAGAAATACTGTACCCTTGTAATAGTAACTTTCTAAAATTTCATATGATATTTATATGTTATCTAAGGCCCTTTTACAGTGTAAATAATGTGTATTAGAAAGGTATTTCAAAATTTCCTCTAACTTCAGTTTGGAAAATTATACATATTCATGTTAAAAGCAATGAATACTTGAAGGAGAACAAGCAAGGCTCCTCTGTCCTGTGAATATTGAATTAGCCATGTCCTCTGAGTGAATCTCTGTCCTGTGAGTGGGCATCTTCTCCTTATAACAAGTTTGACAATGTGATTTTTCTGCCAGCACTATAGCTATGGTGAATTAGAGGTCTGTCAGAAGAAGTTATTCTATAGGGTCCAGATGTTTTCTGGCTCCTGAAATCCTGCTGGGATCTGCAGGCAGGGAGAAACTCAGGAAAATGCCTTTTGCTCTAGAAAGTGAATAGTTAAGACCAGCCCTGAGAATGGCTTTCTGCAAAACAAATGACCAAAAGATGACATTTAACCAAAGAGTCAAATGTGAGGTGGATGAAGAACATTTTAAAAGGGTTTTAGCTGTGTCACACTGCCAGTCTTTCCTGGGACTGCTAAGGAATGACCCAGCAGTAGGAGCACGAGTACCAAACTCACCAAGTTGCTGTTTCCTGTGCTGTGTACTCAATGTGAGGTAAAGGGTCTCCTCTGTGACAAAAAGAAGAAATATTACACAGGTTTTAAGATTTCAAGTTCAGTTTCCAAGCTTTTTTTTTTTTTTTTTTTTTGCCTGCACCATGAAATTTTGCCATAATGAAAATAGAAAAATAGTAAATGATGAACCATCTATTTGTCTTGGTCAGCTCTAATGTGGGTGTTCTCTCTTCTGTTACAATGTGGGGAGGAAGCAGAGGGATATGTGAGAAAGGGAGCTGTGTCCTGGTTCACAGATGGAATTAGAGACCTCCAGGCTTGCCATCACCTCTGCTGAAGGCAATCTAGGGAGCAAACCCCAGTGTGTGCCTGGAGGGGCCCTCCCTGGAGGATGTGATCAGCTCAGCACCATCACAGAGGAGCTTTCAGAAACCCATGAGCAGTGGGCTGCCCAGGCACCCGCTGTGGGTCAGCGCTGATTCTCTGAGGGGTGGTCTTTCCTCCTCTTCCTCACTGCTGCTTCTTCTGTAGCTCTGAGTCAGTTCAGTTCTGCTTTTGGGCTGCTCTGAGCTGTGCTGGCTCTGATATTTGATGGAAGAGAGAAAACTGTATTCAGAAGTCTCACAAGACTTCACCAGTTCCTGGACACCATGAGGCTGATAATCCACAACTGGTTGTACCTGTACCTCTGATTAACCTTATCAGAAAGCAGTGTAGCTCTGATGACATGAAGATAGAAACATTTTCCATCACTTACAGGAGAAATGAGAGCTTTTCATGTTTTTAGGTAGTTAGTGTACATAGACAGAAGCATTTAATGAAGCAAATAACAAAAATAGTAAATCACTTTCCACCATCAAAAATATGTTCGTAAATATTGTTCCTCAAATTTCCTTGAAAAGCACCAGCCTCAGCTCAGGACCAAGTCCTAAAAGGAACTTGATAATTGAAATAAAGGGTCATATTGCAATCACTTCTGCTAAAACAAAATCCAGCACTGGATTGGGATATGTAATGCAATCTTAAGATTTTTGTCTTAAGATGTATTTTGCTGTGTCATCACAAAGGTCTATTTCATATGAAATATTAATAACATATAATAAAAGTCTATTTCATATGGAAAGCTTTCAGTGAAAGCTTTTGTGGCTGAATTTTGTTGTCCCAGACGTGGCCCCACTGATCCTTGGACGAAGTATGACATCTCTGACATGTCCTGGACATGCAGTCTGGCAGTGTGGGCCATTGCACTTTCCCTCAGCAGCTCTGTACTTACGCTCTGTAATTAAAGGCCAGGTCAGCAAAGAATGCTCTCCGCTTGCCATACTCCAAGTCAGAGTATCCCTGGGATAGAAAATAATCAGGAAAAAGAGTTTTACATCATGAGAGATCTGTGGGCATAAGTAGAAACCAACAGGACCAGCACTGGGTCTGTGGGAAGTGCAGGCTGCCCACCCAATTCTCACTGCACGTTTATTACTGTGTTGTGATAAGGACAGACTCAGTGGTATCTGTTTAAAGGGGAAGTTTACCTACTGAATACCAATATTTGCTTTCTGCTCCTTCTGTGTTTACTAGAATTAAAACTTCAAGCAGTCTTTGCCAGATATTGAATATGCATGCAGACATGGAATCACATTCCTTTTAATTTGACATCATTCATACTAGGAATTAAAACTTAAATCTGGGACTGTGTGCTAATATAACTCATAAAACGGCGTCGATCAGCATCACTGCACAAATATTTATTATTCTAAAATATTCAGCATTTACTGGAACCACTTTGTGTACTGCAAGCCAAATTTGTCCCTTAGGTTTATTCACATAATTTTTAGTGTAGCAATAATACCAGTAACCCTGCAGTTAATGAGTGTTGTTTGCATGAATCTGAGAAAAGGGCTGGATCCTGAGAGCGTGTTTATTTCGTCATGTGTTGTGGATAATGTGTTCATTCAGGTGCTTGTCAGTGGCTGTAACAAGTCCATGCAAAACACAGGAAAAGCTGTTGGGCCAGACTCACACAGATGCTGAGACATCCCAGCTTTGTCCCTGTGTCCCTGCACCCACCCTCTGGGCAGCCAGTGACAGGGGAGCCCAGAAATTGGTGCCACAGTGATGTCAGTTTGATTGTTTTGGCCAATAGAGAACGAACTGAAGGTGTGGAGAGAAACAACCCAAACTGTCCATTTGGTAGGAAATATATTTTCAAAATCTGAGCACCCTGTACATCAGCTTCTTTTGTGCTCTCCATTTCTGAGCCCTGGTAAATCAGCCCACACTGTGCTCTCTCCTGCCACAGACAAGTGATGCTCAGTGCCTGAGGTAACTTGTTTTCAACTTGTTAGGTGTTTCTAAATTGCTCTACATTCTGCAATTTAGATTTATCCCCGCTCAATACTTCAGTAAATCAGCACCACTGCTGCTTTCTCTCAACCTTTTCAGTGCTCACACCTTCTATTTGGCAAAGGATGAGGGGAGCTTAGTCCAGTTCAAAGAATTCCCTCTGTGTGTTCATTTATCTAATGAGAAACAGCCTAAGAGTTAGCTCAGGAAAATTACAAATGCTTGGACTGTTTGTACCAGAAAGAAATAAGGAAGAATGAAAGATGTCCTGGTTAAGGAGGACGTGAAGCTCTCCTAGAGCATTATAGTTGAATAAGTGATTCTCAAAAATAGAAGATAGACTTACAGACTTGGAAAGGTCCATTTCTTATGACACAGGACTGTACATAGCTCACAACAAAACCTGGTGTGGGTTAATGAAAGGGACTAAATGGAATTCAGACATGTAGAGAAGGGAATGACAAAAAGTTCCTTGGAGATTCTGTTGGCACACATCTACATCTGCACTACATTTCTCAGTGCAAAGTATCTCTTCTTTTTGTGCTTTCCATGGATTGCTTCCATGTGATGCTTGACAGAATAAAATGCTTCTGCCACCTGACTTGTGACAAATGGCCTTTTGGGGTCCCTTTTGTGCCTAACTCACTTCTCATCTGTACTAAAGCTGGGAAACTTTGACGAGAAATAAGTGTTAGATTGTTTGTTTGTTTGTTCCCAGTACTTTTCCTCACTACCATCACTAGAGCAGGACTCTGCAGTGCATTTTTCTTTCCCTCTCCTGGAGTTTGCGCTTAGGGTGGGGCTAAGAGGGCACACATAGAGATGTTACAGCAAAACCCTTTTTGTGGTCCATTCCTGCAGGGACACGTGCAGTCCCTAATGCCACTCAAGATGAGCTTTTACCTGCCCCTGTGGTTTTTTTCTCTTCTTTCATGAGTATTTCTTTACTCCTGAAGTTTCCCTTATAACAACCTCCCTACAGAGAGTTTCTCTTTTAAAGATGAAATTACAGTAATGTTAAACTTACAGGGTGAGCATGGTCCAAGCTGGGGTCATATTTAGTGATCAGATGGTGACACTTGTCCAGATCTTGGATTTTTCTGGGGAACCAGGGCACTGGAGAGAGAGCAGAAAGAGTTAAATGAGAGAGAATCAAATAAATTTTAGAGCAAAAATAAAAGCTGTGATGAAGATTACAAACGTTCTCTTTATCAATATCTAAGAATTTTCATATCTACGTGTTACCATAATTGTCAAACATCTCAGTAGTTGACTTGCTTCCTGACCAAACTGGCAGATTGGATGAAAAATTACCTGAAATTAACTTGTTGTGACAATCTCTCAGTTTTAATTGGTAGAAACAATTTTTTAAGGGCAAAAATATTTTTTAGATCAAATGTGTTTTTTATTTGACACAGGACAACAAATTTATTTCTATATTCTGGATTTAAGACTATATTTTGATCTTGTCTAAAAAGCAGTCTTACATTTTCATACCTTTAAAAGTTAGACAATATTTTAAAAAGAAAACATGATATTTATAAAATTTCTAGAAACTAAAGAGATGAAGAAGAATCTTCAAGTTTTTTCTTTCTGGCTCATTATTTTTTCCAGCAACATTATTCTTTAGCTATGTTTCCAAACAGCTTCCTTCTCCTGAAGTGGGAAGGTTTTCCAGTGACTAAGATGAAAATAAAATGCCATCATTTTATTTTAAATACCGGCATTTATGAGAAATTAATTTTAAAAGAGAGTTGCTGGAAAAACATAAAGTCAATATTGCTTTCTGAGGTCAGACTGATGCTGTAATCAGACTTTCTGTACTACAACTCAGAAAGGTCCATTTGGGGTCACCTTCATCTCATACTGGACAAGACATCAAAATCTCTGTATTGAATGGAAAATTTAACTTTTGCTGTATTATCTTAGATCCAAGCACATCAACTTTAGAGAACTACAAATCTAAAAATACCCACAGATGTTGGGGAAATTATGTAATTTTCATGCATTACAACCAATTCTGTGATAAGTAGGAAGAAATGCCAGTCTGACAGATGCCCTATGTGCGCCCAGAACTTTTTTTCTGAGCCTTTCTCTCTGGCTCTACCAGTGGTTCTGCATGCAAGGCACCTTTCCTGCCATCTATTGCCATGTCCCCTCAAAACCTGTGCCTGACCACAGCTGCCCCAGTGGGTCCCCATACACATCTTGCCTACAGAAAAAAAAAAAAAAAAAAAACATTAACACACCCTCTTTTAACAGTTTTTATGGTCGTTCTAAGTCCTGGCACGTCTGAAACCTCTCAAATCCCAAGGAAATCCTAAAGAAATTCTTCTCCAGCTCCAAAACCCTCTTCGGCTTTGCAGTTTCCCTGATAACAGTGACGCCCTTTTCATGTGCCCATAGATCCTGAGAGCAGCTTGACAAGGGCTGCCTCTCATCTTAGCCTGACAGAGAATTTCAAACAACACCCAAAGGTGCCCAAACAGGACTGTGGAAGTTAAAAGTGACCTGGGAATATCTGTCTGGCCTTGGCAAGAGAGGGGAACCCCACGGCAGTTCTGTGCCCAGAGAGCTCAGCCTGTGAGCTGGATCCTCAGCCTCCTCATCTGTCATCCTCAGGACTGTACCAAAGGTCTCTAACAGCTGCATTCACCCATTCCTGCCTGCAGACAGGAAAAGTGCCCCTCTGCCTCTGAGTTTGCCTTGAAGCAATCAGTTCTCTGCACAGCTTTCAGCACAAAACCTTCCTGTCATTGAGGAGTTTCTAGTTTCTCCTCAGCTTTTTGTTCTGCTGTTCTATCCTTCCCATCTCCCTCTTTGCTGGAATATTTCTCACCTCTGGCTATGATGAAGTGCCACTGACTATGATGAAGTGCCTCTCTTTCTGCACCAATGGCAATGGGAAGCAGCCATGCAGAGATAAATAATGAATGCATACTCACTGGCTTTCCAGACAAATTGAATTACTATTATGAAGCTGAAGCTAAAACTAAAAAATGTTACTCCAAAGGAACTGCACTAAGAGATGCATACATTTCTTACCTTTGTCTTCTCTGCTGGTTTTCACATCATTTGCTACTCTCTTTAAGGTGGTGACAAGGATACCAACATCGGCACTGTGAACTTCACATTCAACAAAAATGTCAAGATCATCCACAGAATTCTTGGGCTTTTTGGCTCGACGGGTTTCAAAGTGATAGATCTGAGTTTCAAACATCTGCAAGAGCCAAGTGTTCATATGATGAAGCTTGTCCAAAGACTGAAAATCCAGGTAAGTCTGGATAGATTTCTACAATGTCTTTAAAAGGTGACTAAAAGAGGCGTTAACTAGAAGTACGTGTTAAGCAATGAAGTCCAATAACATCTGGTTTACAAAGAGCTAAAATACAGATGGAGCTAAAGATTAAACAATATAGCACTGGGGAGAGAAAGAAGGAGATGAAAGATGAGATACTGTTGATGGTAGAATTTCATCTGTGCAGAAATAGCAAACGAGCGGCTGAGTAACTTAAAACCCTGCCAGAATGAAAGCAGATCTATTGATGTATAATAGCACCATAATCATTAAATAATCGTCAGACATAAGTAACAAGCACAATAGTTTTCTTTAGAGTTATTCATTTTCCCAGATTAGAGTGAGCACCTGGTAGGTGTACTCCAAGTGTCAAGACTACATAATGCCTGTGTGGTTCACAGCTCTTATAGCCTTTGCATCTCCTGCCAAATATGCAGAGAAAATTCACCTGCTTCTAACATCCCCACAGTCTGAGTGCTTGAAATGCCGGCCACCACAACTGCTAGCAAGAAACAACTGATTGGTATCTGCTCTAAACAGCCCTTTCATGAAATGGTGATCGTTCTAAAAGACTGTGCCCAGATGCTCCCCTCTCCAGAGCCCTCTCCCTCTTCACCATGGGATCGGCCCACTTCTCTGAGCAGCTGGCGCAAAACCAGGATGGGGGAAAGTGGGATGGCAGCATGAGGTGTAAGGCAGGCAGGGAGCAGGAGAAGGGTGAAAGGGGGAGAGATGTGAGACATGAAGGCAGTAGAGACAGAAGAGAGGGCTCAGCAAAGGAAGGGGATATTGAGGTCTGTACCTCAAAGACTTTGGCTGCCTTAGAGAGCTCAGTCTTCCTCACGCTGTAGAGCGTGAGGGTCAGGATGAGAGGCGCTCTGTCATCCTCCCTGTTGGAGTCCAGGCTGCCTTGGCTGTTCAGTGACTGTATGCCACAACTCTCCTTCTCCTTGTTGGCCTCTTCTTTCGGGCCTGGCATCCCCACCAAATCAGTCTTCATTGGGAGATAGGGGAGTAGATTGCAGCGGCCAGATATTGAGTGGAAACTCCCTGGGGGCGTGGGAGCAATGGCCAGGGGAATTGGTGGGGCTGGAGAAGCAGTGTGTCTGTGTGTGGTGAGCTCAGAGCTGCCAGGAGCAGGGACACAGGCTGGCTGCTGTGTGTAGGGACATTTATGTTGGCCGTGCCAGACACATCAAGGGAAGCCGCCTGCGTAGGATGTGCGCAAGAGCCAAGATGGCCCTCCTCCCCTGGGGAACTTCAAAGTGCAGCCCTCCTGCTCTGTTTGAAGGGGTCTGCAAGCTGTTCAGCCCTGGATAGGGGCTCCTTTGTGGAGAGGCAATCAATTAGCCTGAGGTCCATTTACATCTCCCAGTCTGGACTGAGCTGCACGCTGTCCTTCATCCCCACTCTGTCTCAGCTCTCTGGGACTCTCTCTGTATTGTCTGTACCCCCAGTGAACCAATGGGCTCTTCTCCCAAATCATAGCCCATTCTGAGTGTTGTCTCCTCTGCACAGGCACAGTTCTGGGAGTGCCAGAGAGACCTCAGCCAGTCAGAATCCATTGTCTGCTTCTGAGCTTTTCCTACCCACAGGATCTGAACCTATTTTATCCTATCCCTCCAAGAGTGGAGTGCTGCCCCCAGGCTACATTCCTCTGTTGGAACTTGTTTGTGTCACCATTTTATCTCCAGTGAAATGGGCTCTCAAAAAGACCAGGGTCACATCTTTCTTGTGGGCGGCAGGATAAGTTCCAGGGGTTTTAGCTCTGCTCCTTACGGGGCAGGCACATCTTCCTTTCCTTTACACTTGACATCAAAAAAATTATTTCTGGATATGAGCACCCATATCTTCATACCTCAAGTTACAGTGTGCCAGAGCCCCTGTGAGGGTCATCCTGCAGGTCCAGAGATAAGACCACCCCTCTGGCCTCCCTTTGCAGCAGTGGTGGCAAGGTTTGGTACAGGAGAAGGCCACGTCTGATCACCACAACCAACCAGCCCTTTTTTTTTATCTGGTACCATTTCAGGTATCTTTATCCTCTATGAGCAGAGGGCCACTCATTTGAGATGGATGCAGCATTAATATTTTTAGTTTATTTAGGTTAATTTTGATGGTTACATCTGAACATCAAAATGTCTTCTCTGACAGCTGCCAGCACAGTCTGAAGCAGCAGAGGGAGATTTAAAAAGAATGCATTCCTGTGGACTGGTCCTGTGCTTAATCTCCTTTTCAACAATTTCTGCATTCTTTGGGAACTAAAATGTCCCTTCTCCAAGGCTGCTGTCAGATGTAGGCATCTTAGGACACCCAGAGGAGTCCACCAGTGCAGACTGGTGTCCCTCCATCACAGTCATTGACCTGGGCCAAGGTCACTGTGAAGGAAAGGGCCTCACAAAAAGCTTCTTTGATCACCTGGAACTGAGGCGGAGATGAGGACACCAAGAAATGTGATCATAGTGGGATAGAAGTGAGGAAGGTTACCTAAAATATTATCTTGGGGTAGGTTAGTCAGAGTCGCACCCAAAGACTTTGGAGTATGCAAATGTAGGGGAAGCTGGGCTTGGCTGTGCATTTCTAAGTAATGGCACACGTCAGGAAATCTCACAGCTGGAGGAGTGACAGTCACTCAGCCCAGGAGAGCCTTTCTCTGTTCTGGGGAGCACCTCAGATGGGCATTACCTCCTACCTGAGTATTTAATTCTGGTTGATTTGGATGCTTACCATACAAGGAGGATTTACACCAGTCCGATAATGCAAAAAGCATTGCCTGCACAGCTGGAACTTTCTTTAGTCATGGAAATAAAAAGTCACTCATTAAGGAGTACTATTTAAAATGGGATTTATTTGTAGTATTTAAAGTACTTAGGTACAAGATTATTTGTTCTGCAAGAAAATCTACTTTCCATACATTTCCTCTGCTTTTAAAATGCTGAACATTTAATTTTTTTCTCATCTGTCTTGCTGAGCAGCCATGCTATGATGCTTTGGCTGGAGGTATTGCTCATTTAAACCTGCACTAAGGGACAGAGAATCAGACATGTGGCATCAATATTCTCTAACTATTCCACTTGCACATAAAAGAAAATCGTGAATTCTGAGCTCTCAATATCACTATAGAACTACTGCTGCTGTCATTCAAGCCAGAAGCAGAGGAGCTCGCAAAGCTGCCTGAGGATTAGTTTGAAAGACTTTACCCTTGGGATGAAATTGCCTCTTTGTAGTATACAGTTACCTCATGGGTCCCATTATATTAAGAGAGAAAAATATGGGCTACTTTCACACTGAAAATACATGTCAAGTGGGATTGAAAGATCTAGAGAGACATTGTGATGAGAAAAAAAGGAATAAAAAGATACTGAGATAAAAAAGGTTACTTCAAAGCACCAAAATGATACCATTTTGCATAAATATGTCTATTGAAAAGGATTCCAGCTGGTATCCTTAAATTAATGTTATTACCTACCATATATATAATGAAAAGAACTGTATTTTCTATCTTCCTAAAGGATGATGCTTACATTAAAGCCATATTGATTTTCAAACTATAAATACAAAATTAGTACTATCACAGGTATGAGACTCGTGGGCTTTCAAATCCCTCTCCATCTTTCAATCTTCTAACAGAAATGTGACCCCTGAGCCATGTTAGTGTCATGATGCACAATTGCTTCAAGCTGGAAATGCAGTTCAGCTTTGCTTTGCTCCATTCTGCTCCAATGTTCCAATGATGAGTTCCCTCCTTCAAGCAGGGAGCTACAAAGAGGCATTATACAATGTGGACCAGTCCAAGAGGGCACTTAAAGCTGATTGAGTGAAATTTATTGGATAAATATAGAAAGAGCTTCCTGAACAGCAAAATTCTTCTCTCTCCATGCTCAGCTGTTGAGTTAAGCTGGAGCCACCTTTGCTTCCATTTGCTGACACAGTTGAGATATACTCCAGGAAAAATAAAACTGCTTTCACCAAAAGAAAAAAAAAGGATATTAAAGCTCAGATGGGCAGTGGAGATACAAAAAGGTGTCATTACTTAGGACCTGTCTTGAAAGATAACATGTTTGAGCGCAGTTAGACTGGGGCACAGCTGAGCCAGGCCTTCCATGGCTTTGGTGGGGACTCTAGCCACAGACACAGTGAGTTAGGAGTTGGAAGGCTCCAGCATCTTCAGCTGCATTGTAACAGGCACTTCCTCTCCATGTCCAAGGTGCTGGTACCCACCTTCTAGGCTGTGAGACCAGAAAGTTAAGAGACACCTCTCAGGGAAGGACACACACACAAAAAATGTAGCCTTCACACATCAGCCATCCATTGTGAGCGTGCCTGTTAAGAGAAATCTCCCCTTGTACCCTGACAGATCTCCCTGCATACCCTGAAAGGTGTGGAGTTCCAGATCCATGGGAACCTTGGACAACTGGGAGGCACTGAGTGGAGAGTGACTGTGAGAGAAGGCAAGGTGGATCACTCTGTTCATCATTGACATCCCATCCCTGGTCCCAGACCTCACAGGTGCAGCAGATGGAGATCTCTGCATGGTGAAGATCTCCTTCTGCTAACCTTTGGCACAAAACATATGCAGACTTCCCCCAGGTTCCCAGGAATAAGGTGATTTTTATACATTAGTGAGAAAAAAATGGATTGGTGTCTGAAAGCCAGAAGAGTTGAGGGTCACCTATAGATGTCTGTTTCTCTGCTAATCTCTAATAATTAAGATATATAACATAATTATTGATGCAGTTCACTGGAAGATAATAGACTGAGGCTAGATCAAGACTGGCACTTGCACATGGCATCTTCTAGTCACTAGCAAGTTACAGCAAATCTTCATTTGATCTTCTGGAGGGCATTGCAAAGGATCCCAATCTCACCTGCAAAGGAAATAATCAGAGCAGTTAACTCCAGAACCAGCCCATTTCTAACACTCCTGTATGTTTTTTGCCCTCTATATGCATTCTATCACAGAACAAGGTGAGCACATTTATTAGGGTTTTACTGGGGCTAGGTCTGCAGGGTTATCCCTTTGCCTTCATCAGCCATAGAAGGCTGGCTCACAGCATCAGAGGAGCTGGCTCTCAGCAGGCTAGCCAACATGAGGGGGAAAATATGATCAAAGCCATGCTTCTCCTTCTCTTCCTTACTGAAAACAGCTAGGATCCACCTCAAGGCCATCTGCCATTTCCTAGCATCTCCCCCAAAACTGGGTTTTCCAGATTTAGCAAGTTACAGTCAAGTGGAAGTGCTTGGCTAGAATTGGGAAGTAATTTTTTCATGAGAAAGGAGATATGTGCTGCCTTATCTTGGATAGGCTCAGAGCATAAAATGCAACCAGATGGAATCTGCCTTGTGCTTCCTATTTCTGACCCAAGTTTTGAGGAATTCAAGGTAACAAATGTGCAGTTCCTTACTGTTGATTGTGTCAGCTAAGTTCTTCAGCTGCTTTGCATTGTCCAAGACTTCAATCCTCTGTGTGTAGGGATTGTACCGAACAGAGAAAGGACGAGGGATTGTTTGAGCAAATTTCCTGAAGGAAAAAACATAAACAAATGTACAGTTTATTTTTTTTTCACTAACTCTTTTCTTGGTGTGTGCATTTGTTGATTGTGGGGATAAGAAAATCTATGGGAGGAAATAACTGAAATTCCTACTGACTGATCTGAGACCTACAATGTTCTGCAACACACTTGAAACTGCATTTGTCCTTATCACCTCTGGTTTTTTTTCTGAACAGAACTAAGCTATTGGCATGGCAACACTGCTCCTGGTATAGGCCAGCTATGTAGCAACTGGGATCTGGCAAGCTTGAAAACCTCATTTCCCTTTCATTAGTGCAAAAGGTAGGAATTCTAATCCAAGTCTGAGTTTCTGGGGAATTAAGGTCAAGGATCTATGTCATCCTGGTGTGCCAAGGAGCAAGCAGGCACCTAACTTTTTTCATTGTCTAGCTCTTAAATTACCTGGTAGTTTGCAGGTAATTTAAGAGCTAGACTATAGTTAATCGAGTAAAGCAGCATTCTCTTCTGCAAAATAGTTAATTCCATGTCAAAAGCATTAAGATCTTGGTGTCTTGGGAAAATATTAATTTGCATAACCACAGAACTGCAGAAAGAAGGGCTCTGAATGGGATGAGATGGTCAGAGCTATTGTTCCAGGCTCCTTGTAGACCCCAGCAGGATACTGGCTTATAGATCTGCTTTGTATTAGTGGAGTTATTGCTGAAAGAGGAAGGGAAGCACGCAGGAGTTGATTATGGAGCCCCACTACACAGACTGTGACTCAGCAGGGTAAATCCCATACGCCCAGAACAGTGGAATATGCTGGATGCCACCCTCACAAAGCTTCTTCAGTTTAAACCTTATTATTAACCTTATTAAGGACATTGTCTCAAACAGAACTCAGTATGAACAGGCCACAAGGTGTGGCAGTGAAAAAAATATTGTGTTGGTTATGATGAATATAGCAGTATCGGTCTAGTTTTTCTAAGAGGAGAGATCACATTAGAAGATGGCTTTCCTAAATCTCAGCTGAAGGAAAGATCCCCATTAGAAGATGAATGCCTTAAGCTGAGATCTTTTAGGTCAGTCTCAGGATAATTTCTCAGAAAGGTATTCTGTTACCCACAAACACACAAGTCCAGATGCAAGCCTCTAACACAGGCACTGGACCAAACCCCAGAACTTCTATTTCAATTTAACTGCTTTTTTCAATTCGGTCACTGAAGCAAATAAAAAAAGCTCCAAGATATTTTGTTGCAGCCCTTTTTTGTTTTCCCCTTCCTTGAGGAGCTGGCTGCTCAGGGATACCTACAGAGAAGACAGAAGCTGCGTGCAGGATATCAATAGCACAGCCCAGAAGAGAAGAGCATCTTTCCCAGGTATTTCCCCAGAGAAAAGAGCACAAGGAAAAGCTGCAGACTTATGAAAACTAAGGAAGCAGCAGGGGAGAGAGCTAGGGAGACCTCAGAGCTGGGGAGCCTGGGGTAGCAGAATATCTTGGGATGCAGAACAATTTATCTTTGAATGGTAGAACGATAAGGGACTGCAGGTCTGGGACAAGCATCTGTGTGTGGCATCTCCAAGTGAGAAATAAGTTGAGTGTGAACCAAGGCCAGCCCCCAGTGGCTTGACTAACACCCAGAAATATGGCAGTGCATTGGTGTTTTAATAGGAATAGAAATATTGTGAAGGTGAAAACCAAGCTAAACCCCAATACAGGCTGAGCCATTCCTGTTCCAAGAATCAAAACTGAACCTGGACATAATTTCAGAGGAAAAGGAATAGATACTATGAGATTTTTTTTTTTAATTCTAGTAATGGTAAAGTTACTTGGTTTGCATTAATTAGCCAGATTTGACTTTAAATGTTAGTATCACTGCAATTGAACAAATAACTTTTTTTGTTGCATTTTGGTGGGACAGATGAAGCTCTTCGTTACACTAAGTACAAATTCTTGGTTTCATGCATAAGGTATATTCCTGTTACTACTCATTTTTGCCCAAGATTCTGAGGATATAAAATGTTTATTATCTTTAAGCATTGCACAGATTTTTCCAATGCCTCTCAAAACATGATTGTCAACCCAAGACCCATTATGGCAATGAGATCCACTGTATTTGCAGCAGACAAGAATGAGTTCTTTTCTGGAATGACTGGAGTACCTTAGCTTTTCTTTTGCATCTTTAAAACTTTCAGCAACATAGTAGATAGGCTGGAATTCAGTAACACAGTACTCCTGCACAGAAGTCTTCTCCAGGACGAGAGGCCGAATCTCAGGCTTATCTGATAAGCAGTACTATGAACAAAAAGGTAAGAAATTAATTTCAGTGCAAGAGTGCTTGAACATGCTGTGAAAGAAATCAAGAGCAACTCCATTTCAGGCAGGGAAGAGTTTCTTCTGTGGGATACAGTGATAATGTCACTTACTGGGAAAGAAGGAGGTGTGAGTTCCTTGTGTATCCATACACCTACACATTTATCAGAGCTCTACAATGAAGTACTACATTTCATCCTACTTCTATGCACAAAGTATGAAGCAAAATCAAAGACCCAAAGATATTCAGAAAATAAATTTGAATAATTATAAACATATCTGAAATATTTTATAGAACACACCTGCAACTCCCCAAATGAAGACAACAACCCTGCACCATATGCCTTGAGGGAATCTCCTTCCTTACAAAGTCCAAACTCAACTGTAAACCAATAAACCTGGAAAGAAAATGAGACAGAAACTTATCATTACTAGACAAAAAGTACAACATTTATTTGAATACATTTAGAGTTTTCTTTTCTATGTAAGATGATGTTGTGTGTCAAATTCAAGTGTATAAATGCAATAAATGTCCCTTCAGACTGAAATTCTCCTCCTAGGAGAGAAGCACAGTGCTAGATTCTCTGTGCCTGAGAATCAGTTCAGTTCCATGACAAACAAAGTTGTGTTTTACTGTGCTTATCTTTGTCAGCAGGAGGAACGAAATTATAGCAATAAAGCTTTATTTTGGCTGGCCAACTCAGTGGAAGTTTGAACCTTATTTTAGAAAGTTTGAGTCCTGTTTCACGTAGGGAATCTGACTGCAGCAGCAGCGTGATCAGGCTGTTGGTGCAATAGGGAAGGAAGGTGATGAGTGGCCTAATTTGACTCCTGGGTCTGTCCTTTTGAAGGGATACCTGCCCTGGCTCAGAAAAAACTACCCCATCCATCAGAAGTGTCAAAGCTGGTGGAATTCTTTGCCCAGGTGGCCCCCATTTGGCACTGGGGGCACTACTCTCAGAGCAATGCCCCCGGTTTTATTCAAAGTTTGCAGCTCTGGGTCTCAGTAGTCTCAGAGTGGCTATCCAGGTGATCTGTGCTGGCTACAGAGGATAGTGCCTGCCTGGCAAAGGGGAAGAGATGCTTGAAGGTGAAATAACTACAGAAGCTGCCTCTTGAAATTCCCCGTGGGGATGTAGCAACATACAATCTTTTCTTGCCCAATATGTTTGTGCTGGAGGAAATCTCGTTTGGGCTTCTGTGTTTAATCACAACTGTCACTTTGAATAAGGGGTGCCAAAGCTATTTTCCTTTAGTGCAACTGTTTCAGGGTAGGGTTTTCCAATCATGGTCTTCACTCTGATCCCATTCAGCTCTATGGGAGTTCTATCAGTGACTTCAGTGGCAGCAGAATTAAGACAGCACAGGGCGCTTTGGAAAATTGAGCCCTCATTTTTTAAATTACCGTAGCAAGTTTCTCGATGAAATCATCTGGAGCTCCCAGAGATGCCAGTCCAATTTCCTGTAACAATAAACCATTATTCTTCAAGCTGTTTATTGCAAACATTCTTCCTGCCCATCTTATGTAATTGCTCACATTTTAAATGTTACCATTGCTTACTACCACACACAAATGTTTACAGGACATGTTCCTATCATGCAAGATCAATTTTAAACCAGAAATCTCTCCAAAAATGAACAAAGGGTCTTGTCCAAATGTCATTTACAAGGCATGATCCTTTGTGCCTGGTACAAAGCCCATTGAGGTCAAATAAAATTTTCCTCTTGCTTTGACAGGCTTTTGATCAAGTCTACAATGAACATCTGAGAAAACGACAGGGACAAAAGGAGGCAAATCAATAACACCTACACACCTTATATATTTCTCTTTGTTTTGATGGGTCCTGATTAAAGGAGCTTTCCTGGAGCCTTGAATGAGCTATTTTTTTATGAATGACAGGGCATGATTTGAAAGAGCTTATTCATACCTTGGGAGCTAATGGAGATTTTTCCAGGAGACATGCAATAGCTGGATTCAAAAGACAGACCCATGAGACTACATATAGCCAGGTTCCTTTCTTGATTTGCTCTAGTGAGGACTGCATAGTGCAAAAATCAGAGGGCTCTCCCCACACAGAGCAAAGGCATTAGAGCAGTTTATCACCATGGCAAATCCTAGTAAGCCAAGGCACAGGGCTCATCTGGGAGGAAACACGAGTTCTGGGAAAGGGCAAAGCCTAAAGGCAATACTGAAAACTTACTAACAAGATCAAACTGACTTTTGTCTTTTGAGATGTTATATCAAGCCTTCCTGCCTTCCTTCCTCCCTTTTTTCCTTCTTTCTTTCCTTTTCGTTCGTTTGTTCCTTCTTTCCTTTTCCTTCCTTCCTTCCTTCCTTTCCATTCCTTCCTTCCTTTTCCTTCCTTCCTGCCTTCCTTTCTTCTCTCTTTCAGTCTTTTTGTCTTTATGCCTTTCTCTCTTTGTGTATTTCCATGTTTTCTCCTAGGATGCAGCCAAAAGTTTACTGCTTCACCAGGGTTTGGCTTCTTTTCCAGAGACATTAACACTCCCAAAAAGAAATCTTCTCTCCAGCCTTCTCCCGTGCTTACAGCTGAGACAGTTCTTCACTTTACTCAGCCTCCAATGTCACTTCAACAGAAAACAAAACAAAATCTCCATTTTCCCTAACATTTGAATATCATCATGAGGTAATAATCCATCTGACTCATGAGCTATGTGACTTCACTCAGAAGGATCAACATCTGCAGGAAGGTTTAAAATGATGGTTTCACAGGGTCTGTCAAAAAGCAACTCACACAAGATCATGTTTGGAGTTGGACTTTATGTTTTCACCTACCTGAATTGTGCCCAGATTTCAAGCAATAAATAAACCACCTCAGCCACTCTCACACAGTAAGCTTAAAGGTGAATCTGCGCCACCCTTCACAGCTCTTGGATCATCCTCTGAATTACTGTGTGTTTAATTGTATACTTTATATAACCACTGAATAACTTACCTGGGAAAACTGAGCAAAACTGGGATCAGCAAAAAGAGGCACGTGTCCTAGCAGCTCATGACAAATATCACTGCAGGAAAACATGACATCTGAATAACTGTGATTCAGGAAAAGTCCAGCAATGCTGGAAGAATGCCCTAGAGCCAGCACACGGTCAAGAGCACAGTGCATTTGCTCCTACCACCAGATATCATTTACAGGAAAACATTTTGCTCTGAAATTATTCTTGTGGTGGAAATGCTTGCAAACCCCAGGGTTTACTGTGCTTTTGCATCATACATCCCTCAGCAGCAGGGACTGTTGGATTTTTCAAATACAGAGAAGTGATTTGGTGAGATGGAAAGGGGAAGGGGATAAGATGTCGAAAAAAGAAATAAAGGAAGAAAAAAGACATTTCAGCTTGACAATGGGGTAAACAAAAGCAGGAAAGAAAATCAGAATAATCAAAAAAAGATAAAAGAAAGGAAAAAGAGTTTGTGGAGAGTAGGAAGCAGAAAAAAAAACCAAGGAAGAATTGCAACAATATGAAGCAGAATAAGAAATCTGTTTCTAAAATGGCAAATGGAAAAGGACAATGGACAGGAACAGAGAGAAACACTCCAAAATGAAAAAGAGAGGGGTTCAGCAGTCTGGGCTTCTCCTGTCTTACTGCCAGAAGCTTGCTTGCAGCAGGTTAAGTCCTTGCTGCACTACTTGGGTGCTAATAGCTTAGCTAAGTGCCCATGTACGCTGCTGTCTTGCATCCCAGCCACCACACAAGCAGGTCTTCAGCAGCAAAACTATCTCATGTGCCCCAGGAGAACTTGCAGAAGTGGATGCAGACTGCTAAACACACTAGAAAGGCTCCATAAACGTCTCCAGAAGAGAGCAGTCCCTTGGCTGCTCTCCCTTCGCCCTGTTCCCTGGAGTCCCAGGCAGCTTTCCCAGCTGGTCTGAGCCTGCTGGTGGTGTGCTGCAGCTTGACAGCCTCTGTGTGGCAGGGTACTCACGGCTCCGGGGTGTACATGGGCTTGGAGGCGTGGCGGATGTACTGCGTGGAGTGGAACACGCGGAACGCCAGCCCGGCCAGGAAATCCCGAGAGGAGAGCAAGCCTGCCACGGGACGCAGCCGAAACCCAGTGCAGCCTGAAGGGAGAGACAGACAGCACCTTAAAAACAGCTGGGGTGTTTGATTTATCCCCATCCAGACTCCTTACAGTGGGAAAAGTTTGTTGAAGGCTGTTGTTTTGGTTTTTCCTTGAATCTCCTTGTTATAGATGGATAATGAGATGGTTGGCTCTCGCAATTAAAAGATAACTATTGTGTGAACATTAAGAAAAGCTTTAGTGATGTACAGTTCTGTTATTGTGTTTAGATGCCCTCTGTTCTCCCCACAGTTCCTTTCCCCCTGTATTGTTGCCATCAGACAGCCTGGGCTGTCTAGGACAGGTACAAAGAAGCTGCACAGGTGTCCCTGGCATGGGGCAGCTGGCAATGGAAAAGCTTGGGGGTGCTCAGGGGGGCAGCATGGCAACACCTGACCTCCAATCCAGTTACAAGCAAGCAGTCTCCACTGGTAAATGGCAAAGAAGAGCTGACTGACAGACTTTGGGAGGTGCCAGGGCTGGCTGATGCAACCCCAGGGGTATAAAAGACTGAGCACCCATCTTGAAGATGAGCCAGACACATGGTATGCACACGAGCAGTTCCCGGCGCTGAAACTTTTTTCTTATGCAGTTCTTTTGTTGTATTTTTGTTAAAGTTTAATAAACCTTTCTAAATTTTCAAAGGGAGCCGTTGTTTCTCACATCCTTATGTTAAATAAAGTTTAATTGCAGGCAATTTTCTGCCCAGGAATACCACCAGCACAGCATCTGAGCATTTGTCCCATTGTATCCCCAGAAGCATTAGAGAAAGACCTGGGACACAGGCTAAGTCATGTGCCTAAATATCTTAGGGAAAATTTGATAAATCAGGGATTGTTTTTCCTTCTCTGGAAGCACCATCCCCACTGATAGCTGAGGCTTTTCATTTCATTTGTTTCTTTTAGGGGCTTCAAACTTACTCTGCAAGAAATTTGAAATATCTTCAAGCTGGGGAATATTGTCCTCCCTGTAGCCACAGTACTTCTCCAGTAGTGGGAACACATGGTTGTGTTCATAACAAGCATGAGTTGGATACAGACTCTTCAGCTCCCTGAAGACAGTGCCCCAAGTTTTCTTTTCTTCTTCCGTATAGGTGACACGAGGAATAGGTTGGCCACTAGAAAGAAAATGGATGTCCTCAATAACAGCCACAGAAAATGTCCTATGCCATCAACATGCTCTTTGTCCTTTCCCACTTGCCATTTTCAAAACAGTTTTCTTATTCTGCTTCATGTTGCAGCTTTACTAGGACAGGCCAGGAGCTGCTGGTGCAAGAGAGGAGATGCTTTTGGGCGGACACACAAGTGCAAAAGGAACCTCACTTGTCCCTAGGCAGTGTCTGGAAAGGATTCTACTGACCTTGGCTAAGATAATGGCCTTTAGATAGCTCCTTGCATTATTGTGTTAAAAATAAATCAGTGCTCATTTGTCTTTTAAAGGTGTTTTTCTAAAAATACTTGCTTGCTGTTGGTTTCAATTTGTTTTTTCTTTCTTGATATGAAGGAGCTGTTTCACTTCTTGCTCTAGTGAGCATTATATTAATGGTTTTTGTAAAAACATGAAACCATCAGCTCCATAAAACTCTGTTGCAGTGGCAGAGAAATTCTGATCTGTGCTCTGTGCTGTAACAGATGCAGACTGCAGCCAGATTGACTTTTTATAATTGTAAGGAGCAATTATGAGTTAAATCCCACCCTCAGGCCTCCACGTGCTTAGCTCATGTTGAAGCTAACAGGAGTTATACATCACAAGCAATGCAGCTTGGCCTCCCGTGAACAACCAATTCCTTAGCAATAATGTTAAGGCCATAGGTGAATCCAGCAGCTTTGAAATAATCAAAGGGGTTTAAGTAACTTAATAGGTTTAACAACACTGCTGGAACAATGCTGAAGCTTTCCAAACCCTGAAGACCTATTGTTAAACTCTTGATGACACCCCACCATCTCCCACTTTCTCTTTTATTTTCTTGAGCCTCAGGGCAGCTCCTCTGGAAAACCATCACCTTCTGTCTCTCTGTGTCAGCTTTCCTTGATCTGTGGAGCTTTAAAGATCATGTTGAATTATGAGGATTGCTGGGTGATTTTTGTTCCTATAGCACTCCTAAATAATCCTCAACCACCATCCAGGACTACTTGGGGAAGCTATGGCTTTAAACCCTTCAAATTTCAATTAAAAAAATTCTAGGGATCAATGGGGCCAGAAGCAAAGCAAGGCACAGCAAAGAGGGAAGCTAAAAAAGCAAAGAGAAATCAGGGAAATTGAGCATTCAACAAAAACAGTGGGTTAATCTATCATGAGAGGAGGCGAAAAGGCAAAGGCAAAGTAGGGGCAAACAGCACAAGGAAAGAGGACAGAACAGATGCAAAAAAAAAAAAGGATACAGAAGAGAATTAAATTAATGTTAGGAAGAATATAAGGCAAGAAACCACTGACCCATCTCACTGTTGCAGCTGTGTAGCACCTTCACAACTTAAGAACCCTCTCCTTTTCAGTGAAGCCTGATAACTTTGGTTGTGCCTCTCCTGTCCACTTCTCTGTATCTTCTGTGGGATTTCTAAGAATGGACATTAGATCTGTTCACATCTGGACACAAAAATCTTATCCAAATTTTCTAGCCATAAACTAGCTTTCTAACTTATTTCACCTGACATTTTGTCCTTTCCATCAACCAGTCCAATTTTGTCTCCTTTTGTGATTACAAAATTAGCTCTTTGTCTCAGGGGCTATCTTTTGATCCTGTGCAAATTGTAGCCCAAAATTTACAATATATGTTAATTTTTCTTTGCAAACACAGTTTTTACCAGTCCCAGGAAGAATCAAGCCCAGTAGTACTGATCTATACACATGAGTGTCTCTGGGAACAGAATTTTTCTCCTCCAGATCTGATCATTGAAAGCAATCAAATAAGCTCTAACTGAATTTATCATCTCTATTAATTTATTTTTCTTGGGAAATGAAAGCCTAAATTGCTGATTGCAGCTGGATTAGACATGATAAAAGTAGGGTAACAGACAGTGGATTAGCATCAGAACCATATGTTATTCATTATTTTAATAGTGTATGCAGATCCCGCTTTAATGTTAATGATAGGCACTCCTCCCCCAGCCCCGGTTTAATGGGGAATACCAGATTTATTCAGTGCTCAGGTCTTTGTAGCAGCAACAGTCTGCTGCTCAATTAGACAACAAAGCTGGGAAAGAGGGGCGTTGTGGGGAAGAGAAGGGAGATGATATCTCTTCTGAACCTGTGCCTGGAACAATTCACCTTTGTTTTGCTGCGATTTGGGGATAAATGCGTGAACAGGAAGATTTAAACACGTGGCAGAGAAAGGCCAACAGCAGGAGGATGCTTGTGGAAAAGCAGGGAGAGGCAGCAGGGTGAGCAGCCTAGGAGAGGGCAGGAGATGAGGGCAGGAGATGAGGGCTTGCTCTGCCTCCATGCAGTGGGTACTCACTGTCTGTAGTTGTAGGCGATATCCGCGAACTCCTTCCTCCGGGCCCGGTACACGGGATCTTTGAAACCCTGCAGAGAAACAGGGATGCTCAGTCCATGCCAAATGGTCAGTAAGGGCAAAAGGTGAAGAGCCTTCCTCCCAGTGAGCACCCTCAGGCATGGCTGGTGCATCCAAGAAGTGCAGCAAGGTCAGTGGGAATGCTGCCTCTGTTCTGCCAGGCTCCACTCAGCCAGAGCAGCCACAGCCTCTCACCACCTCTGCCCCACAAGTCCTTTCTTTTTCTCATTTCCACTTCCTATAAGATAGGGAAACATTCCTTTACAGTAACAACAAGGTGCCCCTGGCAAGAGCAGCCCAGAATTATCAGTACTCGGATAACCATGCCCTTCTGGTTTCCCTTGAAGCTTGTTGCTGTCTCTGGCACAGCAGAGCTGCTCTAGAGAAGGAGAATCAAAACACATTAGAAACACATTCATCAACTCAATCGGACCTTTTAGGCAGATGTTCAGCAGGAACCACACTTAAAAGTGCTCATTTTCAAACTGCTGGAGGATCAGTAGCCACTTAGCAGGCCAAACCCCCCTATTTGTAGTACAAATTCAACCATTTGAAGGCAATTAATGACTACAAAGAATGTCTAATAGACCTTGTGGCTGGGAGCTTGACCTTTGCAGCTAATTAGCAATAAAACCAAGGATAAGAAATAAAACCTCTAAATCTTCATCTGGGATAACCATTCTCTAACCCCAGTGTGCCTGCTGTTTAGACTAAAATATCCTCAGGACCCAGAGTGCCTTCACCACCTGGAGTGCAGAAACATCCTCCTTCCAAGCTAGGATGCCCTTCTGCAGGGCAAGCAGGAACAGTTCCCTGGGCACTGAAGCAGTCCATAAATGCATCTCCTAGTGGTCAATGGCACAGCTGGACTGAGGGGCCACAAAACACAGCCACATACAGGAGGCAGCTGAAGTGGAGTGTAAATTCACGAGTGTGAATCAAAAAGGGGTAGCCGATGGCCAAAAAAATGTACTGTCCAAGGTTAACCTGTCATGGAGGTCATTGCAATTAAATTCCATGCATCACTTTAGTAAAAACACAGGCTCCTTTAATTTATCTTTTTCTGCACTCTATGTACTGTCACCTATTTATCCCAGCAGCTGGCTTTCTTTTTTAAGGCACAAGTGCTCACTAACTAATTCTAGGAACTGGAGGAGAGACGCCTCATTCCTTTTTATATATTTTTCTTTTTTTTTTTTTTTCTTCTTGGTTCCTTTTTTTCAAATACAATCCTGGTCTATTCCCACATGACACACAAGGGGGCCATTGGCTCAGTGTACCTCCTTTCATTCTGCCTCTCATATGACCACAGTGAACATCAGGAATCATTGTGCATGGTACATAACACGTCTTGAATTAAGCAATAGGTAGTGAATGACTAATCACCCCATCTCAATTAAACTAATAGCAGCAATTTTTGGTGCACTGCATGTAATTTATTTATAATCACCCTATCTCAATTAAACTAATAGCAGCAATTTCTGGTGCACTGCATGGAACTCAGTGTGTTTTGACAAATGAAAGTAAGTTGTTGTTTACTTGGAGAGGGAATAGAGGCAGAAAATATTCTTGTATCTGAACAAAACTGAAAAACCGCAAATCAATTTTTTTAACAGCTAAGTCAATGGGCAAAACTTTCTGATGCTACCATTTAAACCATAAACCTTTTGGACCAAGAACATTTTGTTTTGTCACGTCTTACCTTAAAAGTACCACGTCAGATTTAGAATCCACATAACAATAAACTGAGCTAAATCATGTGTATGTAATCAATGATGAAAAAAGTCTTTCTTTCCCTGGGCTATGCCATATTGGTCTTTTTCTTGTTAGTGATACACAAAGTGCCTGAAATCACTACATCAGAGCCTTCTGGGAAGATTAGATGTGTCCTTGTTCTGGCCTTGTGCTCTGAAAACCACTACAACTTTTAAGATCTCCTGGCATTTGCTCAATTAGAGCAACCTTTGGTTTGATTTACTCCACAACCAGGGATTGGGCTGATTGTAACCCTAGAAATGTGGTAGCCTTCTTGTCCTGTACCAGGTGAAATTTAGTCTACTAGATCTGTAATAAAAAAGAGCAAACTTAAACAAGATAAACATCACTGCCAATAACTAGAAAAATTGCTAAAAAAAATTTCTTACAGGATGATCAGCATCCAGCTCTGCTCCATAGCTTAGGATCTGATTGGCAAACCTGTCCAGCTCCTGGATACTTCTTGGGAACCACGGTACTGCAAAACAGAAAAGAAATAGAGACTGGTATCCTTCTTTGTTACTTGCTTTTTGTCGGCCTTCTGACATTTTCATCTTTTCATCATATATATAAAGAAACACAGGCAAGGGGCTAAATTCTTTCAATCCTTTTCCCTGTAGTAGGAAAGAAGAACAGAAATTCAAGACAACTTGCTTGGTTTGATTGTTTCACACTGTTGGAAGAATACAGAACATCAAGAGCATCTGAACCTTGGTGCAGAGCTGGCTTGAAATGTTTATGATTTTCTGTATATTACTTCTGGTGTCTTGGCTTATCAAAATGCAAAAAAAAAAAAAAATTCACAATAAGCCAGAATCATCCCCTTCAAAGGAATCACAAGAAACTCCACAACAAGGATAAAGAATTTTTGGGCTATCTGAAATACTCTAAGACCCACTTGGTGGTCCCACTCGAGCTAGGATTCTGAAACAAAATGACAAATGGTATCCTAATACCTCAGACTAGCACTGTATCATGAAGTCATTACACAATAATGCATTAACTTGATTAACTTTCTCGGTCTGGTTCTCCATTGCCTTGTAACTCATATGCTATACCCACTGTCCCAGGCACAGCCAGCCTGTGAGAAGGGACCATGTTGAGCACACAGAGCGTAATGCCCATGTGACCTTCTTGTACAGAAGGACATAAACAGAAAAACAATGAAGAATCACAGGGATTTCCAGATGTGATGTGTTGAGATAAAAAAGAGTAAGTCAAGCTTCTTCACGGCAATTCAATACAGAGGACTGAGCAGGGGCAGCCTCTATCAGTAAAAAGTTTGCAGTTCCTCGAGAGACTTTCTTGTGCAGATGGGTGCTGCTTGCTCAGCCAGTGCTTGGAAAACAGCTGATTGCCCTCTGCGGCTCTCTGCTCAGCTGGGAGCTCTGCTGCTGGGCCATGCCATCAAATTTTGGGGGCTGTGCCAAGCGAACCTGATCCTCAGCCAGCAGCTGCTGGATGAGGTCCCTGCAGTGCCCTGGTGATGGGGCTCATCCCAGACCTGATGGACCACCTGCAGGATGAGAGGATCTCTGTCTCCAGGACTATTCAGCTTCGTGCCGACCCTCACAGCACGGAGGGCGCTTGTGGCACTGGGTTTCTGCGAGGCACCTGCACAGAGGCGCTGGAGCAGCAGCAGCAGCTTTACAGGGCTCGATTCCGGGCCCCAGGCAGAGAGAGAGTGCCCACACCCCGGATTCCGTCCCATGGCCAGCCTGGCTCCGTGCTGGGAGCCTGCACGTTTGTTCGCAGCAGGCAGCTGCTGGCCAGGAAGATGCTGGGATGCCTGAGCATCCCGGGATGCAGGGATGGTACCCCGGTGGTGCCTCCCCTTCCCCCGCCCGGCAGAAGGGGGATTCGGTCCGCCCCTCTCCAGGATGCGCACGCTTCTCCTTGCCCTAAAATCCAGACCTGAGCAAGTCACTAGATGGCAGCAGGAGACCCGGGAAGGTCCCCAGATGGGTTTCTGTGCTGCTGGATGTACCGCTGGTTATCCCAGTTGCTCCAGAAACACTCTCTCCCCTCGATGTCGGAAAGTTTCCTGCGCCTCCAACCCGTTCACTTAAACTAGTCACAGGAGGGAGTAGAAAAAAAAGGTGTGTTTGATCTACAGAGAGTGGTCACTATTTACACCCATTTTCTATCTGGGTTTGTCTCCTGGCTGTATCACTGACCCTTGTGTGATGGTGGGGAGTTGCTTCACTGTTTTGTGCTTCAGACTCCCCACTACCAGCCTGGGGTGAGGCACACTGGCGAATGGTTTTGTGTTAGGCACTGGGGAAAAAAGGCTGCCTGGCAGCCCCACAACAAAGGATTTGTCAGTGTTAGAGAGAAAACCACTCTTCTCAGGGATGCACCATGACCTGTAGGGTCCAAGCTGTGTAGAAAAATTGGTGGGGGCTGAAATCTACACTGGATTTTGGCAGAGATGTCTGTAGGGCTTTGCTGGCCTGAATCAAAAAGGTCTCGCTGGGCAGGACTTGAACCACGGCAGACTTACTTTCCATACAGACTGAATTTCATGAAATATCTCATTCTCAAGATTGCATTTGTACTTGGTGCAGACCTCATGAAAGACTCGAGGAAAAACTGACTCCAGGCTGATGTGGTGTCAGTCCTGGGTGTGGAGATGGGTGACTTAATTTTTCCCTAAAGAGGAGAAGTAACTTATCTTCCTGGCACCAGGTCCTGATCCTGCCTACCCAAACTCCATCAGTAGCTAAATGAGAGCAGCTCTGAGCTTGCAGAGCTGGATGGACATGGCAGGCTGTGAAAGGGAAATCCCAAGGAGACTTAGTGCTGCTTGCACCAGCCTAAGTTGTTAAGCTGGTTCCTGGAAAATGCTGAGCTTTCTCAGCTCTCATGGAAACAAGAATCAAAGACTCTGAGCCACAGTTCTGGGGCAAACACTGCATCAAGTCCATACAGCCCTCACATGGAGGGCCAGGGTGAAAAAAGGCTACTGGTGGGTCTTCTGCCTAGATGTGATATGCCAGGACGCTGTCCCCAGCCCTCCCAGAAACTATTCAAAAGATCAAATCAAATTAGCCCCTGGCTGAATCTATCCCATGTTTTGTTTGCAGCATCCTCCTGCAGCCAGACTCGCTGTCTGTCTGTCTGCACAGCCATTAATGAACTGCCAGGGCCAGTTCCTGCAACACTGGGCCTCTGTGAAGGTCTGAGGAGCAACCGTGGGCTGATCAGTAATAAATATTGATTTGTCTGTAAGTGAAACAGCAGCATTTATGGGATGGTGCTGGACACCCAAGTGGTGACCAAATTACCGTGGGGTCAAAAGCTGAGCAGAATGCTAATAAGCCATTTATATGAGAGGCAGCAGAGCAGGGGCAGCGAGGACTTCTGCAGAATCCTCCACTTGGACCATTGTGAAGAGGGTCAAAGACAGGTCTATGCAATTTATAGCAGTTCAAGGCCCAGGTTTAGCCCTTTTTTAAACACTCTCAAACGCTCTGGCTAGCCTCAGGGTCTAGCAAACAAGGGCCCTACAGATCCTCAGCTCCCAGCTTGTTTCAGAAATGCAATAAATTGTCTGAATTTCCCTAATGCTGCAACAGAATAATATTTAATTATTTTTATTCATGGGCTCCAAGTGGACTGCAGCTACCATCTTGTTTCCAATAAGAGCCACTAGGAGATGCACTGTGTTTTTACAACAAATCTTTCTACATACACAAAGAGCTTTTGGCTCAGCAGCTGCCAGCCCTTCTCATCTGAAGCTCCAAAGCTACATTTGGATTTAGAGCACTTTGCTGGCCTGCTCTCACCTAAAGTTACACTGTTGATCAAAATCTGATATTTTTAACTTTTGGAATGTGTCAATTAAATGTTGCATTAAGAAAAGATACAAAGTTAAAGTGACCCCCCCCCCCAAAAAAAAAAAAAAAAAAAAAGCCCTTCACTTATCCCTTGCCCAGTAAATCACAAAGACACAGTGTTTAACATACATATAATAATATAATAGATGTATGTTAAACATACATATATTAATATGTTCATATACAGAAGGGACAGAATACAGAAATTTCCTCTGAGTGCCAACAAAGCAGTGTCCCAAAAAGGGGACTGTGTGCTTTCCACAGGAAACAGAAAAATAAGGTTTTTCTTTTCCAGATAATGAGCAAAATGAATCCTTTGCAGGGAAGAAATGACAGCATCCTAGGCTGCAGCAAAAGAATCAGTCCCATGGGATCCCAGATTGCCTCTGGAAGAAAACCTTCCCAGCCTTTACCTGCCCACTGAGACAAGTGTGGCAACATCCCCATAAACCATCTGTCTGAGACTGTGCTCCCTGGAGGCACAGCGCTCTTGTTCTGTGTTTTGGGAATAAGATCTCACACAGGCACATCTGTGGACTATGCCCACATTTGCCAGGAGGATACATTTGAAAGACAAGCTGGCCCAAAAGGCACCACAAGGCCTGTTATTTGTTAATGCCATCCCTGATAAAGGACAGCATCTCACCACACTTCCTACAGCTCGGGCTGTTCCCATCTCTCTCTCTGCCCTTGCAGTGCCTCTGCCCAGGATTTGCCACCCACAGTTCATCCCCTAAGCAGGGCTCGTTTGACCTTTCAAAATATGGTCCTTGGAGGATTTCAGTCTGACTGGGCCCTTATTGCTTATGAGAGGAGTTGAAATTGAAAAAAAAAATGAGAAAGGGCAAGAAGAAATATCAATCTTCCTCTCTCTCCTTGGCAATAAATTGTTCTCATTTTATAATATTTCTGAATTGCTGAAACTAACAAACACAAGTTATCCTCTCAGACAGAAGAGGATCAAGTCCCTTTTTGAAGCTGACAGGATAATCTAGCTCAAAAACTCCTTTGATCAACACAGTAACATGCAGTGAAATCCTAATCCTACAGCTGACCACAGGAGTTTTGACTTCTGTGAGGTCAGAATTTCATATGCAAGACTTTCCTGGATGATATTTAGAGCTCTATCTCTGTCATATGTTTATAGACAACTTTATTCTTTCATAAACTTCTTTATTACCTTTTTCATAGTAACTAGAAAAATGAATGTTCAGCCCTGGCGGGTCCTGTAGCTTTCTTCTGGAAATAAAAAAGCCCCCAAAAGTGAACCTCTTCGATCTGACATGATCATAAATCACCTAATCAACCTTTTGTCCCTTTGTCTATGAATGGGGAAAACTGACTCCAAAGAGAATCTGCCTTCTCCTTTTTCATCTTCAAATGTAATGTCATGGGTAGGACACAAAGGAAATGGTAAAAGGATTACCAGTACTGATCTCAAGAAGGTATTAATGTCCTTTCATGTTGTTCCTAGGAAGGAAGAGGAAGATCCAGGCCTAAAGTATTTAAAGTCTGAAATCCTATTAAAATCACATCTGTTATCTGAACAGGCATTTAAGTCTGTCTCAGACTATCTGTTAGGCAGACACCACTGCACCAAGCAGCCTCAACTCCAGCAAATCTCTGAGAATTAGGAGCAGGAACAACTCAAAAAAAATCCTTCCTTATTTCCCTCCCAAGGCAGAATACAATCTGCAATTCCCTGGTATTTCTTTCAGTAGTGGAGAGTTAGTACTGTTCCCACCAAAGTGGGTAGCAGAGCCTCCCTAGTTTCCCAGGAGAGCTAGTCAGAATCATGGCAAAAATTTATACTACAGAAAATCTCCAAATTAAAAAGTTAACAGTACAGGAAAAATAGAGACAGAGAGAAATGCAGCCATAAAGATCCAAGAGGATCTCCTTTACTACAGGAAAGACAAGTAATTTCTGTATGTGACATAAACAGTCCCTGCCAATGTTAACCTTGTCAGCATATCCTTACCAGTGTCCTTCTTCTTTGTTCGTGAGAGCTCATGGACTGTTGCTCCAATGTCACTTCTCAAGGACTTGATGATCTTGTCCAGTGCTGGATCATTCTTGCCTTCCAAGTTGATGAAGAATTCATACTCATCTTTGTTGAGACGGGACGGTCGGGACTCAATGTGGGTCAAGTTTATGCCTTTTTCCTATGAGAAAGAGGAATTTTGGTCCCACAGTTTTTGCAGGAAGGAATATGACATAAAGACTGGATAAATACATGTGTCGGTCAGCAAACCATATTGTACCATCCAAATAACTCAAAAGCAGCCACTGGACTTGAGGACTTTCACAGCAGAGGGAGAAACAGAAAGGAAGAATGAGAAATAGGTGGGATTCACCCTTGTACAGAGCTCCAGCACGAGGACTGGGCACTACTGCAGGCTTAGAGAAAGTTGGAAGCAGCATACAAACTGTAAACAGGCTTTGTATTGTAAATGACAACTCCAGTCCCTCAAGCACATAATGAGAGCTTGTCTGTGTTGACAGAGGCATTTCCCCAGCACCAACACAGGAAGAAGGCATTTCACCTGTAGAGTACCCTCTCGTGGGAAGCTGAATGCTGTCTTGATGAGCATCCTGAGAGAAGACTGGATGAGCAGGCAGCTGTGCACCCTGTGGAATAAGCTTCTGCCAAACCTCTGCTCAGTCACCTGCAAAGCCACCTGCACAGCTTCCAGGGCTGTGAGCAGCTGTTGGGCAAAGAGCCAAAGGGAAACATGGATCTGCACTAAAAAAGGCAGCCCAGGTTTCTGCAAATAAAAGGATGGGTGTTTTAAATCACAGGATCACAGAGTTGGTGAGGTTGAATGGGACTTCTGGAGATCAGCAAGTACAATAATCTGCTCAGGTTGCCTGAATAGATTGCCCAGGGCTATGTCCAGTCAGGTTTGGAGACAGTTTCTCTGGGCAATTGCTCCCAAGTCTAGTCACCCTCACAGAGAAGGATTATTTTATTTAGCACAGAAATTCAAGTTCTGTCTCACCAAATATCTTTGCTGACCATCAGCAGTGTCTCCTAGCTCTGAAGAAAGAGATCATTTGCAGCTGCAGCATTGATGACTATATGCAGTGGGAACCTGACCTCAGACATGCTGCCACATTGATTTGTAAGCAACAAGTAGCTAAAAATCCTATTTTTCCAACAAAAAGCAAACAAAAAGTCCAGGAAAACAGAAAATGTTTAGGAAAAAAAAAACTCCCAGAAAGTCCAAAAGAAAAGTCCAGGAACATCTACCCCTGTTAACTAAGCTCAAATATTTTCCTGAGCACTATAACTTGAATATTAAAATACTGCTTTCTTTCCTTTTTTTTTTTTTTTTTTGAGAAAATCTTTTAAACAGGTTTCCATGGACATTGACTTTGCCCTCTGGCCATCTTGTCAGGCTCACACTGGTGCTGCAGACACAGCATGCCATGGCCAGGCCTGGGCTTCTATCCTCTCAGAGGAATATACAAACCCCTGGAGGAAATCTGGGCCTGAAGATCACAGAATCACAGAACCATGACCCTCAGAAGAGTCTGAGGGGCTGACACATGGTGATCAGCATCCCTGGATAAACTTTTGGTTTCTTCTTTCAAGCTAAAGACTCCAAACTACATGGGGTGAAGTGCTGGCCCTGCTGGTGTCAATGTCAAACCCCCTGCTACAGTGGGGTCAGGATTTCATCCATGAAGTAATGCTGTTAGGATCTACTTTTGACCTAAAAGGAAGAAAAATGGAAGATTTTTAAACTGTACATCCCTCTTTCTGAGCCTCTTTAGGGTTTTCTTTGCTCCTCTCAGTGCAGGCATAGCGCAGGAGGGCATCTGGCCACCAGCAGCAAAGGCCTGATTTACTCCTCCACAAAAGGCAGTTTATTCCTTGGTAGGAAACATATATGTCACTGCTCTGCTTCCTGAGCATTGCACACTACAGATGAACTCAAATTGTTTGGCTAGATACCAATACAATAAGTTGAAAAGGTCAAAAGCTCATTCACCAACTGCTGCTCTCAAGAGATGCCGTCCGCACAGGGCTGTCTGCCCAGGGAGAGAATGGCCAGCACTGTCCTTGGCCCTGGGGACAGTTTGTTTTAGGCCTCCAAAGCCCTGCTTCCCAAACAGACTGCCCATTGTCCTGTCCCTGTGGTGAGGCACTGGGAGCTCCTGACAGAGAGCAGGCACAGGGAGCTGCTGTGCCTTTGCTGTGTCTCGCCATCCTCATCTTGAAAGTTTTCTTCCTTATGCCTACTCTGGCATCCACACATCTGCACTCTTTTAGCTTAAAACCATCACCCCATGTGCCATCACAAACAGCCTTGGTAAAAACTCGGTCCCCATCTTTCTTTCTTACAGGACCCCTCTGAATACTGGAGGGCCACAATAAGATCACCCCAGCACCTTCTCTTCTCTGGGCTGAAGGCTCCTTAGACTGCATCCCTTTGTTTTTTGATCAGGTGACTCTTCTGCTGCACCAGCTCTCCAGTCAGGCTCAGTGAGCAGCTGGACAGACAGCAATGCCCCCAAAATAAACAGAATGATGCCAGGGTTGGGAATGAAGAGATAAGCTGCAGGGTAGGCACAAGACACACTTAAGGTAGCAGGAGTATCAATACCCCTCAAACTATCAGACAGTGAGAAAAAGGGGGGGGGGAAAGAAAGTGGAGGAAGGAGCCTGTGGAGAGAGTTACCACCTTTCTTACACCTGAGAGAAGCAGAACACCCTCCCACAGAGTGTCAAGCTGCTTTGCTGTTTATTTGAGGGATATCTGCCACTCAGCAACATCCAGAGCCAACCTGTTACCTCTTTCTGCTGAGATTTCTGGACCTCACAACAGAGAAGCTGAAGGGAGAACCCTTCTGGTGACTGTTTATAGAGCAAGAATGCAACAGCATATGCCCAACTCCCTGAACTGGCACTCCTGGAGAAGTGTGTTCTCTTGTGCTGTGCCTTGCTAATAAGCCCTTGATTTCAAAATATTTACAGTGGCTCTGTTACTAGAGTTGCTTTATAAATCTCAATTTCATTCTAGTCCAACTACTCCATCTAGTGTTTAATCTTCATAGTTTCACATTGTTCAGAACTTTTTTATATCCTTGATATTGCCAAATCTTGCTATTGCATCACAGTCCTCCCAAAAGATTATGTTTTCCTTAAAGCTCCAACTTCTGGAGACAAATAGTTGCCTGAGAAAGGAGAATGGGGCTTTTTTTTTGTTTGTTTGTTTAGTTGTACATTTTGAGCAGTTTTCAATCTCTATCTGCTTTTTAGTAGAGATTGACATCTTGACAATGTATGCTTTCAAAAGTCAGCTAATAAAAGTTATTCCAGTTTTATGAGCTATTTTTTGTTGATGGAACATAACTCCTAACCTAACACCTTTGGAAGATCTCAACTGTCACGTGTTTGTGGCTGGGTTCCCATCTGAGCTATTAACATGGATCTCTTCTGCCCTTCCTATTTTAGAGCCCAGATGAGCCCATGCAGTGAGATTAGATGTGTCTTTGCTGAGTTCACCCCACCACCCACTGCAGCTGCAAGGAACTTGGAGAGCAGGTTGGTACTTCTTCTCTTCAGGTTTATGACCAGGGGAGAGGTTGAGTCCCTCCCCTGTAGATACATCCTGTCATAAAACCATGTGCCTGTTGTTGGTTTTTGTTTTTGGTTTTTTTTTTTTTTTTTCTTAAACCTTTCTTAAAACCCCTACTCTGAGGACTGGAAAAACTCAGCTTTCATTATTTTAATATCCAAGCCAATGGTACCTCTATCAGTGCCCATCAGAGAGGGAAGTCTCAAGACACATTCTCAGAGCTCAAAGATGAAGCTAGAATTAGTTCTGACAGAGTTTGATGGGGATAGCAATACAAATATCCATTTAAAACAGAGACAATGGTGGAGGCAGGGAGGAGATTGCCCATGCCCCTCCCTGCCTTACCTCACAATGCCTTGGCTCCCTCTCAGACTCTGTGAAGCAGCTCCAGCCCCTTGCCCAGGTTATTCCAGGTTTTCCATTCTAAATGAGCACCACCTATGCTGCAGCTGCCCCACACCAGCAGGAGAAAACCAGACTGGTGTTGCACTAAACCAACAGTTTTGCTGAGGTCACTACCAAGAGAATTTAGTCCCACCCTCTGTTTAATGGCCTGGTCGCTGGAAAAGGAAAGTTATGTGTTCATAGCTACACAGGGAAGCTTTCAGTAGGGATGGATCCTTTCTGAAAATGTTATGGGTTACTACTTCCCATGACACTCACACACCCTTCTGTTCACTAATTACTAAATGCTCCTACGTATGGTTCTAAAACTAAGTACAGCTGTGAAATCCAGCTGCAGCTTGTTTTCATGTCTGTTGTCATTAATGAAGTTTGGCTTCATCAGGAGATCCCACATTGTTACCAGATTAAGAACTTTCAACAACATTATGGTGCCACTAATCAACACTAAGTGAGAATTTGGGTAAAATCTCCCAAAAAAAAGATTTTACTTGCACTTTCTGGTACCAAAGGGAAAAAAAAGAGAGAGAGAGAGAGATGAGATGTTCCTTTAACCCTTGCCATGGTATAGTTCAGGGTTTCCTGAAGGAGAACACTTTCAGAAGCACAAGTATAAGCTCAGTGCTTAATTTTCATAGATCAGAGGACTTAGGAAGTTAGAGCAATGATTTCAGCCATGGATTCCCAAAGCAAAAAGGCAAAGGCAGCCATCTGATTCAGCTCTACTGTCCAAGGGCCTGCTTCTCAGCTGGAGACAGAGAAAATCTTCTCCTTCTCAACTGCTAGGGTTTTCCTTCGAAACACATGGAGAAAAAGCATCTCAGAGCAGGTCCCTGCCAACAAAGAGTGCCAGAGGGCAGCTGGCCCTGGAGCAGCCCCTGGTATCCATCACTCTGCTCCAACCCTGAAATTTGGCATCAGGCTTGCAGCAGAATCTGGCTGCAAAACACGTGGAGCAGGACAAACCAAAAACGTGACAGCGTGTGGCGTTGCACAAGCACCTGTGAAGAGAGCACTCCTCTCTTTAAACCCTTGGTGATCAATTAGATCCACAAGTCCTGCTCTTGTGGCCACAGGAAGAGGAGGGATAAGACCAAGGATGTGTGTGGAAACCCAGGGCACAGGGAATATTTCTCTGTCTGCTCTGGGGTGCCCTGACCCCCAGGGGAGCACTGACTTTGACCCTCATTCATGGAGAAAGTTTCCCAGATTTCAAGATAGACTGGAATCCACAAAAGTGTGAAATAGATTATAAAGAGTAGTGTAGGTGTATCACTTGGTGAGAAATTGAGGTTTTGGGATTTTTAGTATGTTGTGGATGGAAGCAAGATGGAGGGGACAGGATGTTGTCCTGGGTTTCTTCTTCATGCTTCTTCCTTCTTCTTCATGGGTTTGGGTGGCATTTTGTAATTGGGCAGAAAAGTCCGCATTGGGGGCTCTTTGGGATCAGTTATTGGGTTAAAAGGGAAAATAATCCAGGTGTCAGCTCTTAATTGGATAGTTTAGTCCTAAAAGACCTTGTACCAAGAGATTGTTGGCCATTTTGTGCCTTCTAATGAAAAGCTGCTGAACTTACAGTAGTGAGACTGTTTTACTGATAAGAAATAATAAACAGCTGAGTCTGAACATGAAATACCATCTCAAGTGCCTTCAATCCAGACCCAGAGAAACCCACAACTGGAACCCCCACAGATGTGGAATTGGAGCAGTGTAATGAAATGATCACTGCTGAGCATATTATGTACAGTGTAATGAAGAAACAATCTTGTGGTGGAGGTAAGCCAGTTCACCTATCAGTGCAGACACTCCCAGCACACCCCCTGGCCAAAGTGACTGTTTTGGAAACAACCCCAACCACTGCACAGCCAGTGCCTTCCCAAGGCACACAGAGATAGCAGTCATGCAGGACTTTCTGTGGAATGACGTTCCTAAACAGAAACAGAGCAGAGTTGCCTCTGCTGACTCTGAAAGTGGCAGGTCTCATTTAGTACAGCTTGTTACTCCCATCCCATCCTTCTATGGAAGGGTAATTTACCCCCATGGGACAGTAACTTACGCTGGGAGCAGGAGTACCTGGTGCAAATCTACTTCTTTTTTTTTTTTTTTGCTTTTGAGCTAGAGCCCACCCACTGATGGCTGCACCTTGCACTGAAGTCCTGCTCTGTCTGAGAAGGTCTCATCACCGAGGAAAAGATAGAAGGTTCCTCTCTCACAGTGGGTCGAGCAAACTTGTGATGCATTCCAACATTTGCCACTTAAAACAGCTGACAATCTGCTACTTGTAAATCCAGCAGGAAAAGAACTTCAGAGAAGATTCGTGTATTCACAAATTCATGTGGGAAATCTGCAATTGAAGCTGAAGGCAATCCTTTTTGTATATGGAAATTCTTATTTCTGATATTTTTAATGATGAATTTAACTACATAAAAGGCAATCTTTGAGGGGGAACAATGTGGTTTTTTTCTTCACTTTTTTTTTTTCAGAATGAACTTTGTTGTTTAAAAAAGCTTCCTTGGTTTCAATAGGTTTTTATCACTACAGAGAAACAAATATTTCTACCAAGTGTAACACTTAGGTCAACCCAAAGCGCTCAGTTTTGCTTTTCAAGTTTTGATAAGAAACCTGGAAGATTTCTCTTTTTTGGGGGCTCAGTTTATACTCTGAACATTTTTGATGTATCCAGTGAATCAAAAAAGAAACACAATTTCATCATGACTGTTCTGTCCTCCTGATTTTAAGCATACTTTACTCATGTGTGCTCTTCTATTTCAGATGAAGATAATTATTCAAGTTTTGGCTGCCTAGCTGTCATCTTCTACAACACAAATAAACAGCACAGGGCTACACCAAGGAGTACTTCAGTGTACAGCAGATCCCATTAAAATTAAGTCGGTGTAAAGACCCTGCTGGTGGATTTGTGCTGTCCCTACAGCCACCCTCAAGCCTGCAATGAGGGCAGAGGTGACAAAGGGGCTTTTCAAGTGCAAAACAATTGGGCTTGACAAGCAAAAAGTGAATGCCTGCCACATCCCTAACATACAAACAGAGCAGCTAGTGTGGAAGCAAAGTGGATTCAGCTTTAGCAATCTGCTTATTGCTGAGCATGACTGAGCTGCTAACACTTCACAGCACATCAGAGTGTGAATCTGGCCCTGCAGACACATCTCTCCGCAGGACAGGTGAAGAAGGGGCTGCAGGGGCTGTACTGCCAGCAGTGGCAGAGCTCTATGCTATGCCAGTCCAGGAGGAACAGATTCATGCAATCAGGCAAGGATTTGCAAACCAGAGAGAAGGGACAAGAGCCAGAGATCAGAAAAGCTTAGAACCCTGCTGAGGTCAGGTGTTTAGATGGGTTTTCCTGAGCAAACATAAGAAAAAGTAGAAAGAATCAAGTATGTTTTGTACCTAAAGCCAGCACACAAAAAGAGCCAAGTTCAATGAGAAGATTCCTCAGGAAAAAAACCCCTCAAGCTACACAGGAAAAACAAGAGCTGTCACTGTAACCACATACTTGTGTGCAACTGGGACCTGCACAGAAAACTAGAGTTTGGGTCTTTGAGAAAAAAAAAAACCAAATATGAGCCTGCAGTATTCTGCCAACTGCATGGGCAGCCCTGAGGGATGTTTGAGTAGGACAAGCATTACTTTTTCCACAACACACATTTAAATTCTATTAACCTTGGGGTCTCAGTTGCAGGACATTACTCTGTGCCTTGAGCCCTTAGCCTTGAGCCTCCCCTACCTGGAGGAGGCTCCCCTACCTTCAGCCCATCCTGGCTCCCACAATGGGGGCTCCCCCCTTCCATCTGGGCTGTTTGGACACTAATTCCTTTCCTGAGTGGTTTCCTGGGTGCCTAGAGATTCTACATGCCATGATGCTTGATGAGCCAGAAGTCTTGGACCTCATGATATCCAGGGGCAGGCCCAAGCTAGGGCACACCCTTTGCTGTCCCTTGGTCTTGCTGCCCGTGGAGAGCAAGCTGTGACAGGGGCTAAAGTCTGGACAGTTTCACCCCAGCACAGGGACATGGGCAGGGTGTGAACCTGGGGTGCATCCCAGGAAGGGACTCAAGTGTGGCTGAACAATGCTCCCACAGAGTAAAAAATATTTTTTTCAGTTCTTAAACCAAGGAGAGGATGATCCTTCCCATGTCCATATGGAAACCTCCTCTACAGAAAGACATCCTGTGTGCTGATGGCTCCTCAAGATTTATTCTTTCTTTAGGTTTCCCCTCAATTCCCTATGACTCAGTCTGGATCTTGCTTCCGTGCTTCCTTCCCTGGGAGAGAGGGCAAATTTTCAGTCTTTCATATTTACAGCTCATTCAACCCTCCTCCTCTCCCTTTCATGGCTCACATTAGTTTTACAGACTGTCTAGAAAAGAGGCAAAATCCTCAAAGCCAGTGCTGGAGGCACTGTCCCTTAATCACTCCCAAATCCGAGCTGGGAGGAGGGGGTTGAGCTGTGCCCTCTGCCTGCATTCCCATGCAGGAGTGCCCAGAGAGGTGCCTGCAGTCTGGGCACCCCCACCTCAGCAAGGAGCAGAAGGTTCAGACATAAAACATCAGAACCAGCAGCTGCACAAGGTGTGGACCCCCTCCATGAAGTGAACAATTGCAGCTCCACATCTGTTCCTGGAAACAGCATGATCCTATTTGTGGCTTGTCATCTTTCTCTTTTCCTACGGCATGAGGCAATGACAGCTGGAGCAGCCACCCTCACATCTCCTCTTGTGAGGCCCCTCTGAGACAAATCCACCACATTTCCACAGGCCAGCAACGAGCTGGTGACACAAACCAGGGGACAAGGCTGGGTGTCTCCCTGCCCAGGGAGCCCACCCACAGAGAGTCTGAGCTAACTCCAGGAGCATCTCTCAGCTAATGCTATTAGGCAGTGAAGGAGAAAAAGACAAAAACAATCCCTCAAGTTCTTCCTGCTTGTTTCCACTCTTTACCTGCCTATCACCACTTTCCCTGTCTGTGCTGTGATGTCAGTGAGCACAAAGCCTGTTACTCTGAGGCAACATAGCTATGGCCAGGATGGAAAAAGGGGAAGGTTCTCCCAGCTGTGCATGTATGTAAAACTTATGCCTCTGTGCAGTTCTTGGAACAGAGTTACAACAGCTGTTTACACCAGGAATTCACTAACAGCCCTGAGGAGCTGTCCTTGTACCATTAAATACCTACCATCCATCCATCCATCCATCCATCCATCCATCCATCCATCCATCCATCCATCCATCCATCCATCCATCCATCCATCCATCCATCCCAATGCTAAATGTAAAACTGATGTAAGAGCACCTGTGCCAGGTCTCTTGTCAAGCCTTGGTGCTGGAGGAGGCTGAGAGTTAGCACAGAAAGAATTGGCTTTGTTGGGTGGAAAATCAGCTGAGTCCCAGCCTCTCAGCTGCAATCAGGGCCACTGGGAAAAAGTGACTCCATTGGTCTAGTTTAGCTGTCTGCTCTGGGGCGAGAAAAGTCATGTCCAAGAAATGGTTACTTCTCTCTTTCCTATACTAGCTCCTCTACAAAGGAAGCTCAGAAAGCTCCTCTTTCTTCAGAGCTGACAGCAATTTATTTAGTAGACATCAATGCATTTAATAAAAGAATATCAACAGTCTCATTAATTCATTTACAGACATGCACATCGCTGACATATGGACATTTTGCAGGATTTTACTAGTCAATTCACAGATTTAGACTTGCTCTTCTGTTGTTGGTGAATTTCCTTTTATCTTAATGAATCAAGTATGTCCTAAAACTCATTATTATTTTTCTTTTGTACCCATAACACACAACCTCTCATTTCCTAGTAAATTCAATTTATGAAAGGAAAATATGCAGGCTACAACTTCTTAGAGTGTTCTAAAGAAATTGCTGTTTTCAGGCACAACCATTACATAAAAAAAAAAAAAAAGAAAAAGAAAAAAAGCCACAGAACCAATATAAAAGTGTATTTGCTTGGGAGCACAGAGTACACAGCTGTATGTTGCAACACAACCATCCTGAACCGCAAGGATTTCGTGCTTTTCAAACAACATTCATGACATCTGGGAAATATTTCTGCAAGAATAAATAGGCACACAATGTTCTGAAAGGTAAATGGCTCCTTGTTTCCCCAAAAATTTTCCAAATCACTCAGCCTAAGTTACTGAGTCCCTTTGGTGTGTAAAAAAGTGCTGTCATTTTTATGCTGTTCTGTAGGCACCCTCTACCCACTCTGTAGAAGTACTGCAGGTGGGAGATGGTAGAATCTTTTGTATCCGATTTTTTGGGGTGGACAAGAGCTAAGAGCTGCCCCCAGCAGAAATACCTTGTGCAATGTGCATTGTGAGTCACATGGCTCACATGCAGGTTATATTTGCCTTACAAGTTATAAGGCAAATTATTTGGTATTAAGTCAATCTTAGGTCACAGCCCAACTCACTCTTACCTTTTACTACAGCAGTTATGATTAAATATTTCCCTTTTAAGTGGGAAAAAAATGCAAAGGAGTAGCTTTTTTTAGACTAAAACTTCTACTCTCCTGTGGGGTAGAAGTTTTAGTCTAAAAAAAGCTACTCCTGTCCCAAGACTGAAAGGTATTTCAAACCCAGAAAAGAAATGGAGGCTGCTTTCCCCTGTAATAGCAATGAAATAGAATCACAAACAGAACCTCCAAGACCCTGAGAAAATGTGGCTGCAATACAAAATTGTAAAGACCTGAAGGAAAATATTTACCTCAAACGTGCGCAGGACTTTAGCCAATGCCCCGACTTCTTCTTTCAGAGAGAAAATCAAAGAAATCACACCATTTTTACTGGGGGAGTCTTCAATGTAGCTGGATTCCTGAAAGCAATGAAAAAAATAAACAAAAATTACTACCATTCACCCTAGGAGTCAGTTTTGCCTTTCTCCATGTCCCTTTTGCACAGCACCAGCAATGTAAAGAAGGTATAAAACAGCTCTGGGGCTGCTCTGATTTATGATGGCAGAGACACAAATCCCTTCTCTCCAACTAGAGCCTTGTGAGAGCAAGTTAGTCAAAAAGGACGTGCAAATAAACCTAATACTAAACCTCACCCCTCAGGGATGACTGGAAACATTTCTGCACTTTGGTCTCAGCTCCAATGCAAAGTCCTTCCCTCAGGCTTCCTTTTCATCAGCACTCAGGGTTAAGCAGAGCAATGTGGATGAGCTCTGTGCAGAGATGATCTGTGTTTCCCTTCAGTTCTGTTTGTACCTTCCAGGTATCCCCAGGAGAGAGGTAGTATCCACAGGAAGAACATGGAAGGTGATTTTAAAGCAAAATAACAACATCAAGCAAAGAAAAATCAGAGAAAAATAAAAAAGAAAAATGTTGGAGCAAACTTTTAGATCTTCCCTAAATCCCATAATGAGTAAAGACTCAGGGCAAGATGTGTTTTCATTTATGTTTGTTCCCTTTCTCTTATTGATTTTCTGCTCTGCGAACTCCAAAAGGCAATTTTCTGTACTCTCAAAGGTTTATTTTCATTATTTTCACAGTTCTCATTACTAGACTGCCTTTGCATGTCTCTACATGTGTTTCTTTTCACAAAAGCCCTGTTAAGAAGGGAAGAGCTATTTCACCACTTCTGAAAGAGGAAACTGAGCCCTGGAGTGGAGGCAGATCTTGAAAGCTGGGTACTTGGCACGGCAGGTAAATGCCTGCTGACATTTCAATCACCTAAGTTTTCTGATATCAGAGTTAATTTGATGTACAACCAGCACAAAGTTTTGGAGGTCTTATTTGCATGTTTATTTCATTTTTTTTAACACCTACTGGCCTTGGAGAAACTGCCTGTTGTTGTTATTTCAAAGATCACATCAGACATCTGCAACACAGAGGAGTCCTGGTGTAACAAGTCCTGGGCTAAAGCTTGATTCAAGGTACCCATTCAAATATTCCTTATACACATCTGTATTTTGGGGCAGAGCTTGCTGTCATTATGGCTATTGCTCAACTGAACATATAAATCAGACTAAAAAGAGTCCCAGTTCCCAAATGTTGTCCTCAGCAAAGATAGCCTTTGTAGAAGACAAATTAACAATCAAAGCCAGCTGCCCTGAAGCCATGAAGCTCTTGGTGGGCCTACATTTCCCGAGGCAGAGCTATGAAGAACTGCTTTCTTTTGTAAAGTAAATAATTGCTGATTCTTCAAGCCATTTCCAAGGCTGCCTCCAAGGTTTCTTCTAACAGACTGACCACACATTTTTCTATCTGGCTTTGTTTCCAGAGGCTGCAAAGGTTTTCCAAATGTCTTCCAGCTTTATGAGGGACCTCTAGTGCAAACTGTAGTAGAAGTGCTGCACCAGAAGAAGATTGCCACCTGTTCAGCTGTGACACTTCCTGCAGCATCTCTGTGTCTCCTGAGTCCCCCATGCAGCCAGGGAGTCAGCCCAGCTCTTACATGGGGAGGACCAAGAGGAAAAGCAGCTGGAAGTGATGTGTCAGCTGGCTAATGAAACCCACTAACACCTCAAGCAACCACAAGGGAAAACGATGACAGGAGTCTGGCAAGAGCCAAAACAAATGTCTGTAGTACTGAAATTTTATGGTAGTGTGACCAAAACTGTCATCTCAAATACTGTCCATGCATTGCTTTTTCCTTCTGTTTTCACCCACCACAGCCAAAACTGATCTCAAGGACAGAACTGGCTCCACCACTGTCTGTCCAATGGGTTGAGATTTTGGTTTTCTCTGTCTGCAATGAAACTGCTCTAAAAGACATGCAGTCATGTATTTAAAATATTCTTGCCAAGCCATGCTGTGAGAACCAACTTATATAACAGCTTGACTTGAAAGTGTGTGACAAATAAAGAATTCGTGATTTGCATACTCGCAGGGGAGATAATGCAAAGTTGAAGTCCTGCAAGGTAGTCCTGATGATAATAATTCATCTCTTTGTACAATGAGATTAGACAAAAAAAGCCTTAAAAAACCTTTCCAAACTCATTGGTCACTAGCTTTGATTTCTTGAGATCATCTGCTTTCAATCTGTCCTCAGTCATTTTCCCACTCTTGTAAGTTGATTTGTATTGGTGCTTAAGAGAAACACATTGCAGTAGGGAGTAGGCACTGATGCTGTAAACAGCCTCATACTTGCTTAACTTCTTGCACATCTGCATATGCACTCAGCTTCCTGAAAGGTCTTTTAACAAGCATCAGTCCATGCCTGAGCCTGTCACAGAGGTGACATCTTTAATTGCAAAGGAGGGGAAGACTAAAATGATTGTTTTCCTGGTACCCAGTTCTTATCAGGGTATATGGAGGCAGCCTGCATCAATACACACTGCAGATAATAAAACTCAACACATGCACTGGAGGTGATAGCAGCAAAAACAGAGGCACTCACATTATGGTTGAGAGTTTTGTAGCACTCAAGCATAGCTCTAACTGTTGATCAGTTTTTCCATTCTCATTTTGGACTTTAACTTCTAGTCCCTCAACATACATGGAGGAATTGCAACTTTGGGGTAGTTCTACTGTTTTGTTACTATTGTGATTATGATTCAGACTCAAAGGAACAATTTTATTGTGTTGCAATATTGTCTCTGTGATATGTATGTGTGATTTATAACGTGCATAAATTCAGCTCCAATTTTCTTCCAGCTGTTTCTTTTCCAGGAAATAAAATGATAACCAGTTGAAGAGCATGAGCAACCATCCCGGGATCTGAGACAATCTCAAACAAAGTGTTATGTAGATGCAAGGATAGGTTTACCTGAGCACAAATCTACATTTTTAGTTAGCCACATTGCACATAGATTGGTATTGCCATTCTGACACAGGTAGCAGTATTGGGGGTCAATAACACAATCCTATCAGCCTTCTAATCTATTGCTGAGACATTTAGCTAAAGCCCTTCAGAGTGAATTCCAACATTGGTAAAGCCAGAGAAAGTTTTTCTTGCAATTTCAGGAATATAAATTTTTCACCTCACTGCTGTAAAGTTCAAATTTAGTAGATGTGTAAAATGGTGGGGGGAGAGGGGAGGAAGGGGAAATATTTCAAATTAAAAGATTTCCAAGTTACTTGTGAAAATGGAATTAGTTTCCAAGTCAAATTTCTTAAGGCATTTAAATGCTCATCATGGCAGATATCATTGGAACCAAGCAATTAACATAACTTGGATAAGCAGCAAGGTGAGACTCTAGAGAAATATTGTGGGAGCTCAGGCTCAGCACACAAAGAAGTAGGAATAGAGGAATAAAGGCTTCCTTGGTATCTCTGCTCTTATAAGAAATAGAAGCCCTTTTTTTGCACATCTGATGCAGCTTGTCTCTGACTTCAGCAGCATTGCATAGGACAGATAAGTGCAGAATTTTGTCCTAATAATTAACCATGCTGACCTCAGGTTACATCACTTGCCCCTGCAGTAACATCAGTGCCTGTACTTAAAAGGCATGAACTTCAGGTCTTTCCTGTATTTCCCAAAACAAAGAGTTCAAAGTCAGTCAGTCAGTAAACATTAAAAAAGAAAACAAGATAGCCCCAAATTTAATAAAACGTTACACCAGAAGAGCACATAATTTCATCTGTTTTTTTCTTTAACAAAAGAAGACAGCTTTTTTTCAACGCACACATCCAATAAGCTTCTGGTCTTTTCTGATTCTTTGTCTTTTTGCCATGTACATAAGGATACTGTTGCAATGTTTGTTTGTATTATCGCTGCATTTTTGTGAGCACAATTAACAGCAGACAAATAGAGAGCTGCCAAAATTGTTCAGGTACTGCAAAGCATCAGGACAGGCCACCTTGATTCTTCCCCTCTGGGGGTCACACTGCCTCTCAGAGAGGGAAGGACAAGCATAGGAGTGCAGGAGTGAGGACCCCCCTTCACCTCTGCAAAAAGCAGGCACAGACCCCACCACTTACCTGGAAAGAGTCACCATTCATTTTGCAGTGCTGTGAGTCCATGTTGCAAAGGCAGCAATAGCCACACAGGGAGGCCCCTCCACTACAGCAGGTGAAACCTTCTGACTTAACTGCAGTGGGCAGAGATCTGTGCAAAGGTATTTAAAGAGGAGCAGCCAAGGCAAAGCCATTCCCTTCCCCAGCTCCCTCCCCTGGACAGCATGCCAAGGGGGCGTTCTCCCCGCACGCCCACCCCACCCACCGCTGGCACACCAAGCAGCCGCTGCAGCTCTCCAGCAGATTGTTTCTGTCTGCACCCAACGTGGAGGAGCAGCGTGCTCTGAGTTAACAGCCTTCCTCCTCCTGATCAACATCAGCTGTTTTCATTTTTTTCAAGTCAACACATGGTTTTCAGTTCAGCCTCCAGCCCGTTCCTTCCCGCTGCAGCCGCGTTTTCAGCCTCAGGTGGGTTTCACCTCGGGGTCACTCCCCTTGGACAGATATCAGACATTCTCCAGGATTGCTCTTTGGATGTCAAATGTCAGGCACAGAAGGCTCTGGACAGATATCAGACGTTCTCCAGGATTTGCTCTTTGGATGTCAAACATCAGGCACGGAAGGCTCTGGCAAGGCACAGCAGCTGAGGGATTTATCCTTTAGTAGGACCTCTGGGGCTGCTTCCAAAGAGCTCAGAGAGCAGGAGACACCACTCTGCTCACCAGACACTGGAGAGAGACAGCCAGTCCAGGGAAAGCATGAGACAGGAGTCAGCAGCATGAACCTCACACTGGGATATGAGCCTGAGCATGGGGACAGAGAGGAAGGTAAAGGAAGAAAAGGAGCAGGAAAGAGTAGGTCAGAGCTCCAGGGCAGGAAAATGTAGAAGAACTGCAGATGATGTACGTGTGCTTGCATGTGGTGTCAGCCATGGAAAGCACAAGGAGAACAGGGTTGGACACATAAATGATTTCAGGAAAGGTTAGCAAAGTACTGATATGAAAGAGCCCGGATTTGGCTTAATAAGAGTCACCAAAGGGGGTAAAGGAGATTGGAAAGCTGTAGCCCAGTATCAGAGGGCAGGTGATAAAATGAAGGAGCTTGACAAGTATCCATCTTGCTATTTGGGAAAATGAAGTCTTACAAACTGTGCCAAGGCAGGTAATCTTGCTATATTTTCATGATGAAGACAAATTGTCTTTACAGTTACTTTGTCCTTGAAGGAAGCTCTACTACACGCACCTGTGCAACCTCATATTGGTGAACAATAGAAAAGACTGTAAATTTTTCACACCTACAAAACCCAGCAGCCTTACAGTGGGGAAACTGAGTGGAACCATTTTCATAGTTTTTACTGTGGAGTCAGAATCCATCCCACTGAAATTGTCAATTATATAACATGCATCTGAAGTGACTCTGTGCTTTGGGTGCAAATACATACATAACCTTTTTCAGAAGAGCTGCTTCTTTGTGAATCCTGAAACTGCCTGTAGGATAGAAAGTTATTTCTGAAGTGATCAGCAAGCCTGTGGTATGGGCTGGCAGGTCAAGATAGCCAAATGTGTTGTACGCTAAACACACTGGATCCTGCTCACATGGCAGTAGGATGGGGCAAGGAAAGGCAGAGCAGTGGGGGAAAGTATCTCCAGTAATTGCCAGCAGCAGGAAAACTACTAGATTTTAGCTACTGAGCCAGTAAATTCATTATGGTAGCCAGTATTTTGTGCCTTGTGTTTGTGCAGCACAAGGCATAGCCCTATCCATGATAGGGAGACTGAAGGCCACCTTGGAAAAAAATAACAAGATGAAGATGGTGACAACTCTGATTATAGCCCGTGTGCAGGACAAGACAGATTCCAGAAACTAGTCTTGTTTACCTTCCCCACACACCATGCCTTGACACCTGGTGTATTTTTCAGTGAGATAACCCATTCTTTCCTCTGTTTGTGCCTTCCTCTTTCTTTCCTAACTCCTTCTCTTTTCACTAATCTTTAATCTCTCTTTTATTTCTTTATGGCTTTTACATGCTTTTGGTCTTTGTTCCTTCCCTTTCTCCATCCCTTTTCTTACGTGTGTCCACTCTATTCAATGGTAATGGCAAGACAAAGTGAAATATCAAATACATAAAATGCTGCTTGTGCCAAATCCTTGTAATCATCTATTTTGCCTCCTAACCCCGGATTTTTTGTCTTTATTTTGCAAGATTATCTCTCACTCTTGTTGTTACACAATCATAATAATATCACCAGTGTATTACCACCAGTTCCCTGTTTGGTCAGTCTGCACTGTCAGAGGTTGTCTGGTAGCAGAAGGCACTGGCTGAAGGAAACAAAGTTCCACCTTGCTAGGAGGAATTCCCAGTGTCTCCTGTTGTGGAGCAAAGTTGTGTGTGGGGCTGTGTGAGCATGTGTGTGCCCAGTGACATTCCCTGTAGGAATATGCAGTTGCATCAGCATTGGTTACCTTGGGCCATTTCAGAGTCCAAACAGCTGGAGCTTCTCTGTCCTCTTGGAAGTACTACATCAGCATACCAAGGGTTCATCCCCCTGCAGTGACACTGCCAGCCAGGTTTTCCCACTTGGGTTTCAAGCTTCCTCATGTGCCTGATTTCCCTGGCAGGTGTGAGCACCTGGGCTTTAAGTGTGTTAGTCCTGCTCTGGGCTTTTGCTGCAGCACAGAGCACCCCCTCTCCTTTCAACAATATGCAGATATGCACCGATGTCCCACCTTGCCTTTGCCTAAAAACACGTGTTCTCCCTCCAAAACACACTTCTTTGGGTGCACACACACACACACATGCACACACCACATGTGGTCCTTTCTGGCTGCGCTCTCAGCCGCAGCTCACAGGGCTCTTTGCACTGAAGTTGGCAAGTTCCCCTGGCCGGCACCATGCAAGTTCAAGGGGCCACGGACTTTGGCTGCTTTTCAGACTGCTCTTTGCCACCCATTTGCAGAGCGGCGGCTTCCCTGGAGCTGTGAGTCTTTGTGTCTGGGCAAGGATGTCCCTTCCTGTGCCAGGACACTGGGCCTATCCTTGGCCTGCATCTCCCGCTTCCCTGCTGGTTCAGGATGTCCCAGTGCATGTGAGGGTGTAGTAAGCAGTGGAAGGGGAATTTTCTAAGCTGGTGGAAAAAAAAATCCCAGATGAGAATTCCATGAGTATCTTAGGTGGTTTGTGTGTGTGCGCCTGGGAGGAGGGCAGCCACCTTATCAACATCATGTATGTATTTACCAGAGATCTCAGGATGCTGTAGCTCTCCCTTACAGCCCGGAAAGACAGCATTTCCTCGCACGTCCCTCTGCATCGTGCTGGCAAAGCCACCCAGCACTGCAGAGCCGGGCTCCCCGAGACCTCAAGGCTGCGCCCCGTCCCTCTCCACCCGGATTTCCCCGGTTCCTTCCCGGCTGGGCGCGGGTGGCCGGGAGGTGGCACTGTGTCCTCACGGCAGAGGCGGCCGGGGACCCCCCGGTGTCCCCCCTGCCTGCCCTCCCCGGGGATAGCGGGGGATCCGCTTCCCAGCCTGCACAGGCATCACCCAAACCCTCTCCTACCCCTCCTGCCAGGGGACCACCGCTTCGGAGGAGCCGGGAACAACCCGTCCACCCCCCACCCAAAATATTCAGCTCTCCAAAAAGTGACGCTGGGGGTGTGCGGGAGGGCAGCCCGGTGTGATTTATCCCCCGGGGCTCTGACAGACGCACAGCTCGTGGCCGCACAATGGGGCCACCCGGCAGAGCCGGCAGCGAAGGGCTCCGCTCCGCGGGCGCGGAGGGCAGGGGGGCAGCGGGCGGGACCCGCGGGAGCTGCGGGGCGGCGGGCGGGACGGGGCCGCGGGGGCAAAAGTTGCTTCGGCGGCTGGTTTGGGGTTTTGGGGTTTTGTTTGTTTGGGGTTTTTTTCTCCCTGTGTTTTTTTTTTTTTAATTTTTTGTGTGTGTGTGTGTGTGTGTGTGTGTGTTGTTTTTTTTTTTTTTTTTTGTTTTTTTAGCCCTATATGCAAACTGTCACTTCAGGTTAGCACAAGACCTGATGTAGCTCATTAGCATGAGCTGTATCTAATACGCTTAAAACCTCTAATTATTTATTATGCCCTAATTGGCAGCCCAAGAAATGTCTGCAAAGTGGTGAGTGTTCATCCCAAGACGCCTTTCGAGGAGAATTCAGCAGTGTCCCCTGGTCAAACGTCATTTTTAATTCTTCATTGAGGCACAGGCTTTATTCCTCTTGTAGAGATACAACACCAAGAAAACTCAAACTTCCTACCCCAATAACCCACCTACTCCACCCTGGGCAGGATGGTCAACAATTAATCAAGAATAAGGTTTCATGGTTAAGTTCTTATTTCCATAAAGGGATGCTTAGGAAGAGGCATTAAACTTTATCAACTATGCAAAAGTGTAAACACACCGTTCTTAAAAATTACTTACCCGAGGGACCATCTTGCCTTTTCAGGAAAAAAATCTCTTTCCTGACTTCTGAATGTAGCAAATGTTGAAAATTATATTCACATGGAAACGGTTTCAAAATAAGTTTAACTCTCTGGGGTTGACCCCCCCCCCCCCCCCACTCCACTCAAAGTGCTTTTTTTTCCCCCCCCTTCCAAGTCTGTATTATGTTTCTTCAGGCCGCACCAACTATTTATTTATCTTTATTCTTTCTCTCTTTCTTTTCATTCATTATTCTCTCTCCCTCTCTTTTTCCCCCCTTCCTTGTGTGTGTGGCTTCTCAGTCTGATCTGTAGCTTGTTACCACCCACTGCACGCTCTCTCCTGCAGCCGAGGTGTTTCTATACAAACTTCAGCGTCCAGTTGTCATATTAATTATTACACTGAGTAATGACTGAAATAGTCAAAATAAGGGGAGACTCAAGAGAGCTTTTTCTTGCTGCTCAAAGATTCAGCAAAGAAGCCTTGCAACAAAGCACTAATTGGTCCCCAGAAATACTCTGACAAGGCATGGAAGATAGGTTTCATAAAGCCCAGCAATTGTGAAGGGGGAAAAGATCCTTGAATAGACCCCACGCTTCTTTTCTAAACTCTCTTGCTGAGCAAAAAATGGACTGCTTCTTGAATACTGGACTGATCTTGAATGCTATACCCAGCAGAGAAAAAAATGCACCATTTATTGTAAGTTTTTTTTCCAGCTATTCATGTGTTCTATGTGGAGAATAAGCTGGTTTTGTTTACCATGAAAGACCTTTTACTTTATTTTCACTCTTGGGGGGGAAGCTGGAAAGGCGAGGGGGAGGGCGAGGGGAGGGAGAGAAACACATGTGCCCAAATCCAGACGAGCTGCCTACTGTAACAAAATGGAGTGTAACAAATCCTACAGAAGTCCCGAATGTATCGATTCTTTGAAGATCTATATAGATTAACGACTTTCGTTCTGCTTTTCCAAGACAGCATTTAATCATAACGTAAATGGCCTTTAAAAAAGAAAAGAAGTGGCAAGGAAAAAAAAAAAGCATACCAGAGCTGTTTTTTTTTTTTTTTAAAGGCAAGGACTTCAAAAGGCCTCATGAGTATGGCTACAATTTAGGCACACAAAAAAGTCGCTAGAAAATAATGACAATTCAAGATTTAAAAATAAATAAACAAACAAATAAATAAAGACTGAAATAAAAATGCCAAGTGAAAAGGGCAAGGGCTATTTATCATTATATTAGAATTAAGCATTTTAAGGCGCAGGTGCAGGACTGTGCATAGGAGTGTGTGGAAGCGGGGGACCTTGGAACAATATTTATTATCTAGGAATCTGGTCCCTTACTCCGCACAGTGAGCACACAGAGGAGCTGGTGAGATTGGAATTACCCCAGACATAAGGGGTGAGTTCCTTCCCCGGTGGCAATGGGAGGAAAGAGAAAAGGGAGGAAAAGGCTCTGCCCCCCTCATCCGTCCCCCACAGAAACACATACCATGACCCAAATGGGTACAGGGCCACAGAGGCACAATTACATGAGTTACACTTGGTGACCTCTGGGACTCACAGTTTTTTGCCTTTTTAATAGCCCTCTGAGACTGGAGAAGAAGAGACCCAGAAACTCCAGCCTTATTCTGCCACTTCCAGGAAAAAGGGCAGGAATGTCCCTATGTGGTGTTTCTACACCAGTTCTGGAAGCAGGCTGATCCAGAAGAATTAGTCTGTTTAAATATACATATATAGTTTACGGGGCTGCAATTACTTTGATATTTCTGTTAGCACTTCCCAAAGTCAATGCAGAGCTGGTGACGCGGCAACTGCTTCCAGTGCAGTCTGTTCTGACATCGGACAAGGAATCTTGAACAAACCATCCAGGAGACCTGGAAATGAAGAAGGAGAGCTCCCCAAACAGGAAATACAAGCAAACCTTTTATCCTGCTAAGGTTTTGCTGTCCTGCTCAACAGTGGACAAAATAAGTTAAAACATTTCCCATGTGATGAGACAGTAGGCTAGAAGTCAGAAACTGGTCAGCGATCAGTGAAGAGATCCCAAAATAAATATGAACACACAGAACTACTTCACATTTTTCATCACACGTGCTGAAAAGCTGACATGTTTAACATGACGCAGCATTATAAGCTGACGTGTTAAAATTACCAGCTAGCAGGTGCACATTGATGTTCTCCTGTGCTGTTTCTGCTTAGCACTTTTTTAACTCACACACACAGCCAGGGTCAGAGATTTGATGGCAGATGAGAAGAACTGATTTCTACAGCTCCAGACTGCTGTAATGGAGGTCAACAACAGTACAGGGCTTACTTTTACAGTCATTTCCACTGAAACCTTAACATGGACTGTGCAGGTCCCCTCCTTCCATGGTTTGGAGCTGGTGTGAGTACCAGGGATTAAAGCCACCTACCAGGGACTCCGTAGAGCCATAATATCACCATGACAAGGCTGTCATATCATGGCTCTGCTCTTTTGGTGGGTTAGAGAGCACACACATCTGAGTTTACAGACTGGAAAGGCGCAGAGAGAAGTGGAAATGAGACAGAGTAGAAGGTAGAAAATGTACTGAAGAGGTCAGAAATTTGTGGAAGGCGGGAGGGCGGGGGGAGAGTGCCAAGATCAGCATTCTCCGGTGCTGAACCTGGTCATGCCTCCCAGGTTGCCTACACCTCTGCAGCCCCAAGGGTCAGCGTGACCCCCAAAGCACACCAGCCTCAAACTCTCAGCACCTCAGTGCTGCTTTGCCTCATTTTCTCCTGAACCACAAGTGAGACTTCACCTGAGAGCAGTATTAATTCCCCCTGCGCAGGCCAGGTCCATCCCGGCTCCGCAGTTACAAGCCAATGCCATTGCCTGCTTGGAAATCTGGCGCCCCGCTTCCACTTTGCAGGGTGACACGGGAGGAGCCGGGGGTCAGTGGCTTTCCTGGGCTCAGCAGGCAGACCGTGTGCCCTGGGAAATGGGATCTGGCAGTGACGGGTGTGCTGGCTCCACACCTGCCAGCTCTGCCCAACACACCCTTATTTTATGAGGCAAACCTCCTCCCTTCCCGTGCCGGACAGCCCGCGCGGGACGTGCCCGGGAGCGGTTTGTTCTTTCCCTCCTGACAGGCTGACCCCGCGGTAATCAGCATTCCAGAGGGGTAATTCGAGGCGACTTCTCCGGAGAAGCCTCTACCCTGCTCTGCTCTCAGCCGCTCTCCTCCTGTCACCCGGCCGGGCTCCCCCGCGCTTGTCGCTGGCTAATAGAGCCATCAGGCGGCCCGCGGGGCGTGTGCGGGGCCGGGCACACGCGGCCCCGGCCGCTGCAAGCCCGGGGGGACGGCAGCCCCCGGCGGTGGCGCTCGGACACTCACGGCAGCGCTCGGTGAGCCAAGGGAGCGACCAGCCTCCCGGGGCTCTCTAGGGACAAGGAGAAGCCGAGGCCCCGCACACGAAGTTTCCCTGAACGCGCCGCGTCCCGCAATGGCAAGGGCGCTTCTCCCGAGGGCGCGCACCGCTTTGCCTGCCCACGCCGCGGGACGCCTCCGTGCCTACACATCCGCACCGGGCTCTCCCCGCTCCAAACCCCGGCAGGTGCGCAGGGGATGCCCCGCACACCCTGGGGCTCCGCCGGGAGTCACCGGCCGCCCGTCCCTCAGCGCGATCCGCGCCCCTCGGCGGGCGGGCAGGGCTCCCCCCTTTCCCTTCCCCTTTTCCCCTCACGCTTTCCAGCCCCCGCCCCCCCCCCACCCCCCCGCGGCGCCCACGCGCGCCGCCCCCGCCCCGCCCCCGGCCCGCGCGGCGCCCCGGCGCGGGTGTTTGCTCAGGGCCGGGAGCGCGGCACGCGCCGGGCGCACGCACTTGCGACAACAAACCCGCGAGCGGCGGGGGCGGCGCGCGGGGCGGGGGAGCGGCGCGCGGGGGGGGGGGGGGGGGCGGGGCCGCGCGGCCGCCAGCGCGTGTGCGGCGGGGGGCGCGGGGGCTGCTGTGTGTCCGTCTGTCTGTCCGTCTGTGTGTGTCCGTGTGTCCGTCTGTCTGTGTGTGTGCGTGCGTGTGTCCCGCGCTGAAAAGGCGACAGCGCTCCGCGCATCGCGGCCGGCAAAGCCGGGGAGCGTGGAAGGCGCAAGGTGCAGGGTGTGCGTGTGTGTGTGTGTGTGAGCGCGGGGGGCGGCGGGGGGAGGCTCGTCCCTGTGTGTGTCTGTGTGTGTGTGTGTGTAGGAGAAGGGGGGGCGAGCCCCGTCCGCCCCTTATAAGAGACACAATCCTCAGCCACTTTTTTGCAAAAGGGGCTTTGCAAAGCAGCCTGCGCACACGCGAGCGCCACGAGCCTCCCCGCGGCCGCCGCACGGAGGGCGAGAGGGAGGGGGGCGGGCAGAGCCGCCCGTCCCCGCCGCCCGCCCGGCTCCGCCGTCCGCTCCCGTCCGTCGCCGCTGTCCCTTTCCCCTGCCGTCTGTCGCCTAGCTCTTTTTCTTCTTCTTTTTTTAATTTTAAATTGAACGTCGCAAGTTTTTCCTTTTTCTCTTTTTGATTTTTTTTCCTTTTTTTTTTTTTTTTTTGTGGCGCTGGTGGGGGCACGGGGACCGGCCGTCACTCGGGCGCCCCCGCCTCGCAGGACGCCCCCCTCGCCTATGGCCAGCGGCAGCCCCGCCAGGATGTCCAGCGCCGCCGGGCAGCCGCCCTTCCTGCAGCCGGCGTGCTTCTTCGCCGCCGCCGTGGCCGCCGCCGCCGCCGCCGCTCCTCCGGGGCCGCCCCCGGGGGCGCCGCCGCCGCAGCTCAGCCCGGCGGGCGGGCAGCCCTCCCCGGGCGGCAAGCCCTCGGCGCCGCGGGCGGCCAAGCGGCAGCGCTCGGCCTCGCCGGAGCTGATGCGCTGCAAGAGGAGGCTCAACTTCAGCGGCTTCGGGTACAGCCTGCCGCAGCAGCAGCCGGCGGCCGTGGCGCGGCGCAACGAGCGGGAGCGCAACCGGGTGAAGCTGGTGAACCTGGGCTTCGCCACGCTGCGGGAGCACGTCCCCAACGGCGCCGCCAACAAGAAGATGAGCAAGGTGGAGACGCTCCGCTCCGCCGTCGAGTACATCCGCGCCCTGCAGCAGCTGCTCGACGAGCATGACGCCGTCAGCGCCGCCTTCCAAGCGGGCGTCCTCTCGCCCACCATCTCGCCCAGCTACTCCCACGACATGAACTCCATGGCCGGCTCCCCCGTCTCCTCCTACTCCTCCGACGAGGGCTCCTACGACCCGCTCAGCCCCGAGGAGCAGGAGCTTCTGGATTTCACAAGCTGGTTCTGAGCGCCGGCCGCCCTCCCGGCAGGTGGGTGGGAGCCCGGGAAGGCCGGGGGATAGCGGGGGGACAGCGGGGGGATAGCGGGGGGATAGCGGGGGCATAGCGGGGGGATAGCGGGTTGATAGCCGGGGGATAGCGGGGGGATAGCGGGGGGATAGCGGGGGCATAGCGGGGGGATAGCGGGTTGATAGCCGGGGGATAGCGGGGGGATAGCGGGGGGATACCGGGGGGATAGCGGGGGGATACCGGGGGGACGGACGCGGGGCCGCAGCCGCCGGGGGAGGGGGCGCAGCCGGGGATGCCCCTCGGGCGGTCGCAGCGCGTCCCGCGGTACTTACGAGCGGCTCTGCGGCCCGACGCTGCGCTGGTCGCGGCGTGGCTCTGATCTCCTCTTTCTTTTATTGTTACAGGACAGTTGCAAAAGGGAAAAAAAAAAAACCCAACAAACCAACAAAAGCCAAAAAACCCACACAAAACCAGATCACACACAGAGAGACAAAAATCCACGCAGGAAAAAGAACCTGTTGCGTTTCCCGCTCCCCTGCCGTCGGAGGGCGGTGCGGGCACGTCTCTCGGCGGGCGGGCACAGCGCTGCGCGCCGCGGGGGCGGTCGGGGCGGTCGCCGCCGGCGCCGGGGACCGGCCGGGCCTTTGCAGTGCCACGGATGCGCCCCGGCGGAGCGGCTGTCCGGCGGGGGAGCCCCGGGCCGCGGGAAAGGGCGCTGCGCTCCTCGGCCGGCGGAGGAGCTCTTCTTCCTCTTCCTCCTCCTCCTCCTCAGCAGAAAGGCGGCCGGCCCATCTCCGCGCCTCTTCAGAGACTGGCGTTCATCACCTGTGGACAAAGTTAGTTTCCCGATGTCTGTGGAGATGCTGAAGTTAAGCTATGCTGTACTCAAAGAAGTCCCTGGAGCCCCGTCTACCTTCCGTCTCCTCGTGCCTCTCCCTCCCCTCGATCCAAGCTTTTCCTCTCGTTTCCATCATAGAATGCTTCCAATCTTTTTTTTTTTGTGAATTTTTTTATGATAAGAAAATCTATTTGTATCTATCCTAACCCGTTTGGGGATATATTAAGCTATTTTTGTACATAAGAGAGAGAGAGAGATTTATAGAGGTTTTGTACAAATGGTTTAAAATGTGTATATCTTGATACTTTTTTTAATATGTAATGCTTATTACCTCTTCATGTTTAGACTCGTAGTCAACGTTACCTTACAACTGCCATTTTTGTACGTGGTTTTGTAAAGGACTTGGATTTCCTCCAGATGTACTTTAGCACCAATGTGTCTTACTTTATAGAAATTTTGTTAATGTATTAATAATGTCATTAAACAATGTTCAAAGTGAACAAAGTTTATGCAGCTATTGTCCAAACGCAAAAGGGTAGCCATTTGTTCTCATATGCTGCCTTTTGGGAAAAAGAAAAAAAAAAAAAAAAAAGAAAAACCAGACAAGCAAACAAACAACCCCCTCACCACCACTGCCTTTTCTTACTGTTTTATTACAAACTGACAAAGGTCCTGTATAACCCTATTTTATACAAACTAGTTTCGTAATAAAATTTTTTTTTAATTAAAATGATCAGCTGCCTACCGCATGCAATTTTTTTTCCTCTCTGCCATTGAGAACGATGAATGTAAGGACAGAATGTTAACCGATGTTATAGCGGAGCTAAGCTGCATATGAAGTGTTTGTACCTGATGGATGTAACATATATATCTTTATCTCTATATAAATATGTAAAGATCTAGCGCTATCACCATTGTTTCCTTGCCCTTCTGTGTTGCAAATGTGTATCCGAATCAAAAGGAGAGGGGATGATTAATGATTGCATTGTCCTTCCTGAAATCACTGCACATTACAGAATTCCTCCTAAAGCCCAAGTCTTATAAAAAGAGGGCGCTCCATCCCGCCTTTGGGGATGCGCTGTGACCCTGTCCTCCTCCGCGGCTCTGACCCAACGGGGCAGGAGAACACGGGGGATGGCACAGCATAGCCACCCAAAACACGGGGCGCTGTGCTGCCTCTGCCAACGCTGCCTGGGTAAATAAAACCGTGGCGGGGAAGACGGGAAGCGGGAGGAGAAGGGAGATAAAATTAAATAAATAAATAAAGTAGTAGAAATCGGTGGCAGCGTAGAGCTATTGGCCTTTCCAAAGTTGTTATTCTGCCCAAATAGCGTGATCTGCCTATAAAAGTACCCAATTACCAAGACTCAAAAAGAAATTGGACTCTTCCCCCCATTCCCTGCTTTTTTTCTTTTTTTTTTTCTTTTTCTTTTTTTTTTTTTTTTTTTGGCTAGCCTGCTTGTTGTCAGTTAGCAAGGACGTGACCAGAATTCGCCTTCTTTTCGCCTGGCTCCTGCATCACTTGCAAATTCAGTTTGCGTGCACCAAGCCAAGCGGAAAGCAAAGCTCAAAACGCATCTTACACACACACACACACAAAAAAAAAAAAAAAAAAAAAAAAAAAAAAAAAAAAAAGAGAGAGAGAGAGAGAAAAGAAAAAACCCAACAAAGACTGGGGAGAGCCAGTGTATCGTACGGAGTTAAAAAGAAAAAAAAAAAAATAGTCCGCTTCGCTACAAATGTGCCGTCGAGTTGCGAGGGATGCGCTATTTTTAAAAAAGAGGA